>VXBB01010070.1:25817-50146 GCA_013399915.1 Illadopsis cleaveri | reverse complement strand
TTATTATTATTAATAATAATAATAATATTGATTTAATTAGATACAGATAAATATGGAAAGCGTGGTGGTAGCATTAAAATCTCTCAGCCAGTGTCCTGCTGCATTTCCTCACCTATTAATTACCCTTGCTAATCAGCAAAGCTGAAATTGCGCTTTTAGTGGAAGGTGTCCCTGCCCATGGCAGGGGGTGGGACTTGGTCACTTCAATTTCCCTTCCAACCCAAAGCAGGCTGTGATCCTGTGAAATTCCTCTCTCCAACCTCTTGAGGTGCTCCCAAAAATCAGGGCAGCCTGTGTCCATCTTCTTTTTTCCACCCAAAGTGATTCTAAGCAGTTTTAACAATGAGGACATCGCTCAAATGGAACAAACTTTACTGGATGCAGTGATTTTTCCAGAACTGAATTTTCTCTTTGCTACTTAATCATTAATTGATTATATTTGAGATAATTGTGTCAATTTCCCCAGCAAAACATTAATTTCTGTTTTTTATCAGTGTGACAGCAGCACAGGGAGGCCAGGAGGAAGCAGCAGACCTGAATTAGAGCTGCTGGGGAATAATTTCTAGTGCTGCTGTAAATGTTTAGGAGCTCAGTAAGAAACAAGATGGTTGTGCATGCAGTGGGGCCCCACATTTTTAATTATTAAGATGTCTCTGTGCATTTATTAATCACCAGTGAGTGCAAAGGGAAAGCAGCTCAGCAGGGGTTTGTTTACCTTTAGAGAACTTGGTGTAAAATTTTATCCCAAACTGATTTATTTATCTGCCCTAAATTCTGGACCGTGTTCAACATGTGGGAATCTTAATTTTGGGGGGCATGAACTTTACCAGGGCACTTTTGTGGCCTCTCTGCTCAAGTTTTAGGTGTTCTGTTTCCCAGTATCCAAGAGAAAAATGTAATTAAACACTGAGCTGCCCTTAAAGTTCTGCTGGTGCTGGAAATCCTTGTGGGATGAGTGACATTTGTGGGATGACCCAGAGCCATCCCATCTTTCTGGATGACTCTGGGCCCTGCAGAGCCCAGGTTAGATCCGTGCCCTTGGGAATTTGGTGGGGTTGGAGCTGTGTTTGGAGGCTCTGTTAGTCCAGTGTCTTCGTTTTCCTGTGCCTGCACAGTTGAACTGGAGCATGGAGCCCATCTCCCTGCCAGATCCAGGCATTCCTGCAGGAAACAGCTCCTCTGTGGCACAGGAAAAGTTCCATGTGCTGGTGGGAGTGACTGGAAGCGTGGCTGCCCTCAAGCTGCCCCTGCTCGTTGCAGAATTGCTGAAAATCCCTGGGGTGAGTGAAGCTGGTGGTGGAGCTTTGTAAACTTGGAGTTACCCTTGTTTTGAGGAGAGATCACGTGGCTTCTGCTGAAATGACAAGTTCCTCCTTGGGGGCCCGTTAGTTCCAAAATTTCTGTGAGGAGGATTCCACCTGTTTGTAAATATTCTTTTTTTTTTCCCTTATCATTTCATACTTGAAAGGTCTTTGCTTTGGGTGGGTTTTTTTCTGGAGTTTGTCCTTGTCAGTCGAGTTATCAGATGTGATTGCAGACAGGGGTGATGCTTCTGAAACTTGAAATCTCCAGGGTTTTGCAGTTTTCCATGGGTGGGATGTGGCTTTTCCAAATGTGATCCAGAAAGGGAAAACAGACCTTGTAAAACCAGAAATAGAAAACACAAGCTGCTATATGTGTTTGTGTAGTATTTTTTTACTATTTGTTGTCTGGAGTAACAGAGGTGCCCAGCAGAGGCCACTGGTGATTGATCAGGGAGGGAAATGTGCTCTCTTCTGCTGTAGGATAAAGTTAAACATAGAAAACCTACAGGTTTTTAGAAATGGAGGAAATATTTTTGAGCAATGAAAGAAAAAATTGGCAGAGGCAAGAGGGTGCACTGAAATCTGCAGAATTATTGATTAGATTGCTGCATGAATATCCTTTGTCATGACTTGGGAGGCTGTGCCTTGTGAATACATTGAGCAGAGGAGGTGCTGATTTATTTGGTTGATGTTGAGATCCAAGCTGGAAAAGGTGCTGGAGGTGAGGTGTGTGTGTGGCAAAATGAGGCCTCAGTTAATTTATGACTTGACCTGACTGGGATTTGTGAGGTCAAAGGTCCCAGCCTGAAATAGGAAAGACAAAGAAAAATGACATCAAGGAATGGGGTGACCAGCCCACAGCCAGAGATAGAGATCTTCTAATCCTCTCCCTCTTGGATTAGCTTGGCTATTGTCCATTTTCCTTTGCACCTGGGAGCTTGGGACATCCTTCTGTGCAGGTGACAGGCAGAATGCAAATGACCCATGGTAGGAATGTGCCTTAAACCCTTTGCCTCTCTCTGAGTGTTTGTTTCATAATTAAAAGCTGCAGACAGCTGGACTCAAACTCTCTGTGCAGCCCCAGAGGTCTGTGACATCCAGTGCAGACTTTGTGGCCACTGGTTTTAGGGCAGAAAAAGCAAAAGTGAGACAACCAGGAGTTTATAGAAGTTTATTAATCAAAGTTATTTACTCATTTCTGCAGTGATTTCAAGGCCTGCTGAGTCGATGTAACTTTCCCATGGAGTTTGTTGAGTCCTGCACCAGGCTGTTGCATCAATTTCTTTATTGCTGGAGCAGAACTTTACAAAGCAGGCAGGGCAGGAGCAGAGGAAAGGCTTTGATACCAGAGGAGTTGTGGTCACAGGCTTGCAACCAGAGTGGTTAGTTCAAGTTGATGTTTTGCCTGAAATGGTCTGTAGTGAATGACTTGGCAGAGTGATTTTGCTGCTCATTAAACTTCAACACGTCCTGGAGGGTGCCAGTGGATGTGACAGCTCACTGCCTTTTGCTTGAGTTGTCCTGGCAGTGTCCAAGCCAGGCTGGACAGGGCTTGGAGCAGCCTGGGATAGTGGAAGGTGTCCCTGCCCATGGCAGGGGGTGGAACTGGAGCACCTTTAATTTCCTTTCCAATCCAAACCAGTCTGTGATCCTAGGATAAAGAAAGGCAAGGACAGGCTTTTTGGTGGGCAAAATGTTTTGCTCTTGAAGCTCTAGGATGTCACCTGGACTTCAGGTTTAAATCACACCCTGTCACTTCATTGTGCACCTGCCAGGCAGCCTCAGCCTCAGCCTGTAGGTGCCATTTAACAGAGGAGCTGCTCATCCTCGTGTGCTCAGGCTATCTGGAAAAATTTTGCTGTCAGAACTGAGAAAACCATTAAAAAATAATCACGTGCACCTCCTTACCCGAGCAGAAAGGGCTGTGCCAGGAGAACCCTCTATCAGAGACCAGCAGTGTTGCCTGAAGACAGGAGAGCAGTTTTGTGGTAAAGTTTGTTTTGGAGATTTGGCTTAAGCCAAAGAACTCTAACTAATCTAAACTGTCTCCAGTGAGGGAGTTTGAGTGTGGCCAGACTGCCTTTGCTGTTGAAGATATTCACAGGCAAACAGAGGCTGTGCCAGGTAAACAGAAAGAATAAACTGTAGGCTAAAATGATCTTGAGAACACTGACCTCTTCCCAGTGTAGCAGGAGGGACTTGAAGGACTTGCTGAGAACGAGGGAACCAAGAGCCCACCCCAGCAGGAAACCTTCATTAGGGAGAATATTTAACTCACAGAAAAACTTTCTTGGGGGGTGGTGGATTTCAGCCACCAGCACTCAGACTCCTTGAACATCCCTCGGGAATGTTCTCACCTGGAATGGTTGGATGCAGTGCTCGACAGCCAGAGCTCTTCCCTAGTCCTGGGCTTATGCTTGGAAGGAATAAATATTTTTTTCAATGGTACCATTTCAGAGAGCAGCCTCATCCTCCTTGAAACTGCACAGTGGCCTTTAAACCCCCCAGATAAATAAATTTTCTTGCAGACTGAGGTTAACACCTCACCCGAGGCGCAGCAGAGCGGCGATAGCGCCTTTGTGGGTGTCGCTGCTTGGCTCGAGCAGCTTCCTGTGGGGTGAGGTTGGCATGGAAATAATACACTGAGCTAATGCCTGTGAGTGTGATCTTCACACTCAAAAACACTGCGAACACCTGTGATTCCCAGTCTGGGGTGCTTTGAGAAAAACAGATGTGCAGTACCAGGAATGTGTCCTACAGCTGTATGATCCTGTCACTTTTCCTTCAGAAAATGGGGAAAATTACCAGTGGCCACAATATGCCAAGGCTGGGATTTTCCACTGCTCCCAGCTGTTATTCTACTCTCATAGATGCAAGGAGCCAACAGTGCCTCATTCCCAGTGGAATAAATGGTGTTGGGAGCTGGATTCATGTGCTCTATCACATCACTGCTGCTGTTGCAGAGAACGGCTTGGAAGTTTCCAGCAGTTGATTGTAGCAAGGAGTGCACACACTGAGTGCCTCATCAGTTTTCTACCTCAAGGCAAAGTTATCCAGCAGGAAGGAGCTGCTCGTGGGGCTGATGTCTCCCATCTCACTGTCAGATCAACAGAACTGTGCAGTGGGTTCTGGGAGCTGCTGGAAGGAGCAGGCAGTGGCCAATACCATGGAAAAAGGGTATTTTGCACTGTATTTCGCAGCCTGAAGTTCATCATCCTCACTACCAGCTCCATCAATGTGTTGGCCTGCCTGTTGACCGGTTTAAGGAACATCCTTGGCAGGAATTGCAGCTGGAAATTCAGCTCCATGCCCTGCATGGGCAGTCAGGGCATGCAGAGCTGACACTGGCTGATCCCAGGATGTGGAGGACAGCTCTGGTTCACTGCCTGCGGCAGGAGGTGTTGGCAACTGTTATAAATGCATATTATAAAGTTGGCTTTTTGCAAATATTTGAATGAATACTGTATGTATAATTGTACTGTATTATGTTTTATTAATAGAGTTTAGAAGAGTAATGAATGTATTTTCTGATTGTGACATAGTGTAAATAGTAAAAAGACTAGATTTTTTTCCTCTTTGTAACATCTAAAACTGACCAAGCCAGAAAGTATGGGAGAGGGTAGTCACCTTGTAACCTTGCATAAAAAGACTACTAACTTGCTGTTTTCTTATCCAAATGAAAGTAACCAAAAAACCTCAAGAAAAAGATTTATGAGACCCATGTTACCAGACAGAGTGGAGCCACCCACAAATAAATCTGTCAGATAAAATGATTAAGGACAACTCAAAGAAAATGTTTAAATCATGCATGTGTAACACAGTGATCTTTAAAAGTAGAGGTCTGAGGGAGTGAAAGTGTGCTGCTGGCTGACTTTGTGCTAGGCACCCTCGGCCAAGAAACTTTTGCTTTTTGTCTCCTAATTGTCTATTTTTAATTTTTATTAAACTTATAAATTTTTCTAAAAAAGTGGAACTCGTTTTTCACAGCAACGTTTATCAGAGCTGCAGGACACATAGAAAACAGGAGAAAGCCCCCTTTTCCACTTGGGAAGATTACTGCAGGAGGAAATGAGAGGTTCACCTCAGCACCTTTTGTGTGTGTTAGATAAACATCTGAAGGATGGGATAGGCTTTCCCCAGCAGACACCAGTAAATGAAGGTTCCAGTGGCTTTGCAGGTTTATCTGAAATCAAAGGACCCTCATGTTCACTCAGTCTCTTTGTGAAAGCTGCTGGTTTGCTGTACAGAAGCCCTGTGCTATGGATGCACCTGCACAGAGGTTTTCCCTTTTGCTTGGCAGGTGAGGACCTGCCTGTTTTAGGTTGAGATGAAATGACTTTCTGGCTCCTGTGGATGCCTGTGGTGGCCTGGCCTTTCAGCATGAATGGGGGAAGCTCTCTGAGAAGCCACAAAGACTTCAAAAATGTCCTCAAGTCTAACCAGTGGTCTTTTTCTTTCTGCTTAGCTCGAGGTGCAGGTGGTCACTACTGAGAGAGCAAAACATTTCTACAATGCCCAGGAGATTCCTGTGACCCTCTATGGTGATGAAGAGGAGTGGCAGGTGAGTTGTTCCTGCAAATAGAACCATTCCTCTAAGTTTTCTTGCAAGAAATCACACTTAGTTCTTTTTTTAAACCTGGGCCAAGACTCACTCCTTGGTCTAGTAATAATGTTTGGAATGTGGCTTTTGAAGAATGTGCTGTAAATGAGGAAGAAGAGAGGCTGCCTTGATGCATTGCAGGATTTTGTCCTGTAGCAGTGGTCTCTCTTCACCCTGGGCCCAGCTGCTCTGAGAGGAGTGTCAGGAAATGTCAAGACAGCCACTGCAGAGCCATGGTGAGCATATTTGGTGCTTGTCATGAGTCATACTTGTCACGCAAGCAGCAGCTTCATTCTCCTTAGCTCAGCTGTCAGGGCTGTGAACATCTCTGCTCCCTGTGAAATGGCTTTTTCTCCTGACTGCACTTTTACTGACACACTTTGACAGTCCTTGAGTAGGAAGAGGTTCTTTGGACAAGCGTCAAGATTTGTTTTTCCATACATTTCATCCCTGCTTTGCAGTGCTGATCTGAGCACAAGGTGCTCTCTCCTTACCCCTATTGCTGCTCACACATGAGCATTGCTTTTAAGTGGACAGAAACATGCCAGTGGCAACAGCCAGGGAACTTTCTGGCTGGTCTCAGGGATTGATGGATACTACTGGATCCCAGGGTGCTACAGCCTCAGGCAGTTATTTCTGAGGAACCCTTGGTGGGGTGATAGAAGAGGTGCAGGTATGGCTTTGAGGTCTGCTGGCACACTGGAGAGCAGGCACGGAGCTCTTGTGGTGGGAAATAATCACAGAATGGTCTGGGTTGGAAGAGACCTCAAAGCTCATCCAGTTGCACCCTCTGCCATGGGCAGGGACACCTTCCACTCTCCCAGGTTGCTCCAAGCCCCGTCCACCCTGGCCTGGGACATTTCCAGGGATGGGGCCGGCACAGTTTCTCTGGGCAACGCGTGCCAGGGCCTCACCACCCTCACAGGGAATAATTTCTTCCAATATGCCATCTAACCCTGCCCTCTTGCAGCTGGAAGCCATTTCCCCTTGTCCTATTGCTCCAGACCCGTGTAAATAGCCTCCCTCCATCTTGCTGGCTCCTTCAGGCACTGGAAGGACACAATTAGGTCATCCCAAAGCCTTCTCTTCTCCAAGCTGAACACTGCCAGTTCTCTCAGCCTTTCCTCATGGGAGGGGTGCTCCATCCCTCTGATCAGCTTGATGGCCTCCTCTGGGCTCACTGTGACAGCCTGCTGAGCATCTCTTTGTGAGATTCTTCACTCTGACCATAAAATAACAAGAAAGAACAGAAGTGAGTGGAGGAGGCAGGAAAGGTGTTGAGGGAGCCCTGGCTTTCCGGGTGCTGCCTTTTTGTTGTGGCTTCCCATGACTCACAGAAGGAGCAGTTTGTGGCCCTGATGCAGCCTGTGCTGGCCTGTGGTTGGGTGTCCTCTGGGGAGTTTGACATCAGCAAAAAGTTGATGCTGTTTGCTGCTGCTCAGGACTGTTTCCCAGTTAACTGAGCTCTTAAGGCCAGGATTCACTTGAGCAATTCAGGGCTTTAGTGAAAACAGAAATACTTGCTCAAGAGTGAGTGTGTCAAGGAGAAGCTGTGGCTGCTCCATCCCTGGAAGTGTTCAGGGGTTGGATGGGCCTTGGCACAACCTGGTCAAGTGGAAGGTGTCCCTGCCCATGGGACAAGGTGAGCTTTAATGTCCTTCCCAACCCAAACAGTTCTGTGATTCAAAGAACTGAGAGAGGAGGGAAGTGCCAAAGTGGAAAAACCTCATCCATTGTGGAGAAAGCCAACAGGACACTGTTCCCTCCAGTACTTAGGTGGGTTCCCTTTGCTGCTGTGAGTGTGAGTAGGGTTGTGCATTCTAATTAGAAGTGACTTGTTCAGTGAGGGGTCTGTACCTCCTGAGAAGCCGGTGGGCAGCTTCACTTAAATGTGAAGCTTACAATTCACATGGGTCCCCCAGGAAATGTACCCCTGGTTTGGGCCTGCCTGGCTTAGCTGGCTGAAGGATGGAGCTCTTAGGAATCATTCCAAAGCTGAGGGATGCTGTGGTTGGGGACAGCTCTTTGCTGTGAGTTGGAACCTGTGGTTGTCAGATGTGTGAACTGTCTTACGGGGAAAGAATCCCCCCATCTGCCAATCCACTGCCACCTCTTAAATTCCATAAGCATCGCTCCACAGGAATTCCATAAGGAGCTGTGTTTCCTGAGGTGGGATTGCTGAGGTGTGTGAGGGTTTGGTGCTCCCCACCTTGTCTGCCCCACAGCTGTGGAAGGGCCGCTCAGACCCCGTCCTGCACATTGAGCTCCGGCGCTGGGCTGACCTCATGGTGGTGGCACCTCTGGACGCCAACACGCTGGCCAAGGTTGCCAATGGCATCTGTGACAACCTGCTGGTGAGTACCCGGGCTCTGCCTGCCACTGCTGCTGTGCCTTAGGGGTGCCTGACTGGTGCTTTCAGTTTTTTTGATTTAAAGTGTTTGGAATCTCACAAGCAGATTTTCACGCAGCCTTAAGAAAACAATGTATATTTTTAGATTGTTTACATATTTCTGCTCTGGGAGGAGAAATGTGATTGATGGTGGTATTCACCATCCAGATCAAAGAGGTGGCGACCTGAGTAGCCAATCTCTTGACCTCTGTACAAACTGTATATATTGGAGTCAAATTTTTGATATAGTAAAATTTAGAATAAAAATAGAAAAGCTTTCCCTTAAAACTGCTGCGTGCCTCGTTCGTCCTTTGTGTGGCTCCGTGCTACACCTGACCTTGGTGCTTCTGCAGCATCACCAACAGCACGATTTGCACGTTCTGCTCCCCCTTCATCTGCTTGTCTCTCACTTCCCCAGCATGGTTCCCCTGCTCCTTCTCTTTCCTTCCCTGACCTAATCCCTTTCCACTCCTCAGCTCTGTCAGTCTCTGGTCTTATTTCCCTGTCCCTGCTTTGTGTCTTCCTTGCTTTCTCTGGAGGGTGGTATTTCCTTCTGCCTCCATCCTCTCTCTCTGTCACACAAACACACGCTCACTCACTTTTGAGTTCCGCTACGTTTTTTCAATGCAATCTGGAAAGACACCTGTGAGATCAGATAAAATTGTTTACTTCCTGCTACTTCACCGCCTCCCTCACCTAACATAGCACAGACTTTCAAACATGCTCATGCCCACTTACCTCCCAGTCTCAGCTACAGAGGCTTTTGCTTGTTCAGGCTTGTTTTTTCGTATTTAAAGTGCTCTTGAGACTCTTCAGCCTAATCAGAAAGTGTATTGAAAGGGAGTGTGCTTCGTTGTTGGGTTGTTGGGTGCTGGGGACCTTCAGCGGGGCTGAATGTTTTATGGCCAGGCATTAACAACACAAAAGATCTCAGGAAGCTGCAGGTCTGTGTGATCTACAGCCTTTTGGGTAAGAAGTGCCTATAAATGAACGAAATCCACCCAGAGCAGATCACTGGGGGTCTGAGAGAAGCCAGAAAGAGCTGTGGGAGGGGTAAGCAATGTCTTGTCCTTCTGGGTCCCTTGTGGGTGTGCTGGTTTAGCAGAGGGAAGTGCTCAGGAAGGATGTCAGGGGTATGTGGCTTCACATGCTCCTGCCAGTCTTTAAGAGCCTTATGAAGGGAAGAGGCAGCTCCAGGAAAGGAAAGTGAGTGCTGCTGGTTGGCAGTTCAGAACAGATTCCATCAGATTTCCTTGTGCTGGGAGGGGTTCAAGTCACAGGGTATAGAAAAGGATGGGCAGGGTTCCTGTAAGGACTCTGTGATCTGAGCTGCTCCCTTGGAAGCTCCTTTGTTTGAAATGCTGCAGGGCCTAGGGAATCTGATGGACATTGCACTAAGAACAACCAGCATTTATCTCTCCAAGGGGATGAGGTGATCCTGGGTTATCTGACAGTGCTGAGGCGTCAGATTTGATTGCCTGTAGCACACAGGAGCTGCCAGATGCTTTGTAACCTGCCAGCATGCCCTGCAGCAGCCCAGATGCTTGTGCTTGTGTTCTCCTCTGTAGTGTCCTGGAAGCAGCACTGCTTCCCTTGTGGGGAGTTATGGATCCAGCTGGCATATCATGTCAGAAAGACTCGTTGCCAACTTCCAGTGTTCAGCCTTGCAGCTGGCTTATCTGAAGTATTGTCCTGGGGGTTTCTCTGGAGCTGATAGGATCTGTGGCCACCTCTCAGCTTTTCTGTCTCTCACACAGTCTGTACACATTCTGTTCCAGCTTGGTTTGCTCCAGCCTGGGCTGCTGGCGGGAGCAGGGTGGGATTTATCCTCTGGGTAGCCTCTCACATCTTTCCTGCCTGTCAGAGATGAGCTTGGCTGGAACATGCTACAAATTAGTCTCAGCCTATGGGTTAGTAGTCCAGCTGTGCTGACAAAACGACAGCCAGGCTGAAAAGGTGCAGCACAGGGATGGGAAGGAGTGAGGAAATCCAAGGCCTCCCTTGGCTTCTCCCACAGACTTGTGTGATCCGCGCGTGGGACCTGAGCAAGCCCCTGCTCTTCTGCCCAGCCATGAACACGGCCATGTGGGAGCATCCCATCACAGCTCGGCAGGTGGAGCAGCTCAAGGGCTTTGGCTACACAGAGATCCCCTGCGTGGTGAAGAAACTCGTGTGTGGAGATGAAGGTCAGTCCATTTCTGTGGCTCCTGCCCTTTCCCTCCCCTGTCCTGGAGGGATGTGCTGCTTTTTGCTGCGTGGCCATGGAGATGTGGAACTGCCACGGTTTGTACAAACAAGCTGGAGCTTTGCCCTCTGTTATCCCTCGTCATTAATTTTTAAGTAGCCTTAAGAGCTTCCAGCTGAGCCTGATATTGAACAGAAATGCTCACTTAAGAAGAGAGGAGAACAAAGAGAAGGAAGGTGCTGTCATGAGGGTTATCAGCCTGGGATTTGGGTGTCCTGACTTTGCCCTCTGCTGAGACTGGGGGCTGTTTTCATTGTGCCATCATTGGGATTAAATCTTGTTCCTGAGAGCAGACAGTGAGAAAAGCCCTTTGCAGATGTGGCTGGGGGTGTAGCTGGACACACATTTAACATTTGTTATTGTTGTTGCCTGGGTTAATTTTTAGCTTCCCAAACAAGTTTTGATTTGGGGTTTTGACACCAGAGTTCTGTGAAGTGAAAGAGGGGTGTGGAGGAAGTTCAAATTCAGGACATTTAGCTTGCAATGCTAAGAAATAATGGTCTCATTTGGGTTTTAGTAGCTGCTTTAAATTGAGGTATTTTGACTTTTGGAAAGGGTTTTGATACAAACCATTGGGATTAATGGATTTACTTTTTTATTAGCATTTCATTGGGCAAATCTCTGTAAAATGTCACTCAGTTCTAGCCACAGTCTGCACCTACCTCTGTGTAACAGCCCCAACTCCAGCAGGATTTTAACCACCCTGTCAGTCCAATAAACAGTCTGTGACAAAGACAGGGTGCTAAAATGCCCCTCATGGTTAAATTCTAGATCTGGCCTAGTTTTGGAATCCTTAGGTAGGTGCAGTGCCTCTAGAGATTCATACTTGCAGAACAGAAAACCAATAAATATTTACAATTAGGTAAGTGTAGTCAAGTAACTCAGACATCAGTTGAAATATCCTGGATGATTAGCTTTCCACTGGGATTTTAGACATGATTACATCAAATTTCTTCATATCCAGCTCAGCTGTCTCAGCTGTGAGAGCAAACTCCTGAAGGAGCTTGGAGGAGAGGGATGCAGGGATGGCAAGAGCAGCCACATACGACTGACTCCACTTGTGCTCATGAGTCAATTCCCAACAAGATCTTCCTGATGGCAAACACAAGGACTTTTCCTGGGAGCATATAGGGAGATTATAGCAGGGCATTAATGGATTCCATCTCTCTGAAGACCCAAACTAGTCTCCACAACTGACTTTTTTTCACCCCTTCCCCTTTTCTCAGGCCTTTCACCCCACAGCCTCTTCCACACTCACTTTGGTTTTGTGGCTTCCATCTACGCAGGGGTTTCCCTGGTTTCCACACAAGCAGTACATAGCAAAGCTCACACATGTGGTGCAGGAGAGACTCAGTTTGCACCAGTTCTGTCTGTTGATATTGTGGTTTGTTTTGCTCTAGGAGGTTTCTGTTCCTCACCCCGTGTGGTTGGGTCTCACCTGAAATGCACCAGATCCTCCCTGCCCCCAAGTTTTACCTGGAATTTTTCTCCCTTAGTAAAGGGTGGGTTTAGACAGAAAATTCCACCTAAAAGAGTTAGAATACCAAACTGAGTTTCTTGATTGGATAGTTTCCATGCTGACATTACCTTCATCATCCTTGGCTGGATTTCTAGAGTCTGGCACACTGGAAAGATTTCCACCTGTAGGCATGAGCTGTGCTCAAAGAGTTTGCTTTGCTAAACCTAAAAATCCAGTTGTGAATTGCCAGAGGTGTTGAAGTAGTGGATGGTGGAGGAAGAAAGCAGGCCTTGGAAGTGTTCTGGAAGGATATAGCTCTGCTAAGTCATGCAGAAGGAGTGTCTCTTGTCAGGTGCAGCTCTTCTCCCTGAGCTTAGGAGCTGTCTTAGTTTGGAAAGACAGGTGTCTGCCAGGGAAAAGCTGGAGCTTCCGTGGGAATGGAGAATGTAAATCCCCTCCCTCTGAATTGTTATAATTTTGAAATTAAGGGGCTTTCAGGCAAAGATATGGGAATAGGAATAACAGTTCTTTACTAAGAATATTAAAAATGTAAAAAAAGCAAATGAGCAAAACAGAAAAACCCTGACAGAGTCAGAATACAACCTGACACCCTGTTGGTCAGNAATAGAATACATCTTGCACTGAACCCAAGACAGGAGAGCAGAAGGGTCCAAATCTGCCTGCAGCTTGTCCACAGGATGCTCCAGACCTCTGAGGATTTACAGGTCTAAAGAAGAGGAAAACGACACCTCTGAGAACTAATTTCTGCTGAGCAGTAAATTATGAGATCAATTAGCCAGCAGGACAAAATATCAAGAGAGACTCCTTTTCAGTCTGTCAAAAACAAGGTTCACTTTCCTAGAAAAATTTATACGTTTAATAAAAATTTTAAAAATACAATTAAGGAGACAAACAAGCAAAATTATGGCCGGGCACCTGGCATGCAGCCAGAAGCACACCTTAACTCAGAAAAACACTCCTTTAAATGTACCAGTTTGTTACATATTCAAAAGGACCAAATGCATTATTCAAACATTCCTTTGAGTTTAGAAATTCTTTCCTAGTTTTAATTCTCCCACCTTGCCCCTATTTCACCCATTTAGCATTTTATTACTCCTTGTAGATAATTTTCTTGGTGGCGCCTCTTGGTCGTCTCATGTCCCATTTTCTGATAACAGAGGATCAATAAATTCCTTCTTGGAGCTTTGGTTCATCATTATCTTCATCTGGATAATTCAGGAATGTGGAAGGATTTTCTCTATCCTCAGTTCAGCCGATATAGATGTTACAAAAACAGTCTTTAATATCATGTTATAGCCTAAGAAATGTATATATATTCATCACACTACTTCTAAGTGTCGTTGATAGCAGCAATAAAAGAAATTAATACAGTATAACCTTCCCACATTATACATATAGCATTCATTTTAATATTTGTAAAAGCCAACTTTATAATATGCATTTATAGCAAGTCTTCCAAAAGAAACAAATACCTGTGGGAGAAGCACCTTTCCTCAGGTCTGGGCAAATTAGAAGAGTGAATGGCCTCAGGCCCCAGTGCTGCGTTCAGCACACAAGGTTAGACAAGGTGATTCAATCATCTCAGGCTTTAAAATTCTGAACCTGAGTTAAAAATTGTTTCAAAGGGAAGCAGCAGCACAGCATGGATTAGAAGTTCATCTGGCTGATAACCAAGCCCAAAGGAAAAGCCTTTCCATTTTGTTCTGTCCAGCACTCAGCCATCTCCAAGAGCTGCTCCCAAGACTCAGGCCGGTGGGAATCCACAACAGCTTTGTTTAATGGAGGTCCTTTCTCTCAGGCAGAATCATGGGAATGGTATGGATTTGTCAAGTCCTTTGTATAGGCAAAGACCATTTCAGAGAGATACTGAAAGCACATAGTTTTGAATTGAATATACCCTGGAGAAAGGAGGTGAGATAGGGAATTTTGCCCCACACACTTTTTTTTAGGTTGCCCCCACTCCGGATTTCACAATGTGGTTTTGCTCTTGCCCTGCAGGCCAAGGTGCCATGGCAGAAGTGTGGACCATCGTGGAAAGAGTTAAAAGGATCCTTGAAGAACGGGATGTGCCAAGGCAGAGCTGATGTTTTGGCATGTAAATGGTGGTTTTGTGCCCTCCTGATGGTTGGGAGATAAAGCCAGCAGGAAGCTGGCCTCAGCTGCCCTACTACCTATGGCATGCATACCTTTAACTGCTCTTCAACAGAAAGAGCCAACGGTTGTCTTCCAGCTGGTGCCAAACTGAAATGTAGTACCTCACCACAGACTTTCAAAAACCAGAGCCAAGAATGTGCTGCTTTAGTGTGGAAAACACTGTGGTATCTTGGGAGTAACGTTCCCCTCCCAAGGCTGCTCAGCCCCCAGTGCTTTACACCTGCTCTGTTCTGGGCAAGCTGTAGAAAGGGTTTGAGCTCCAGTGCTTCTAGAGAGGAAAAGGCACTGCAAATTCTGGTGCAGGGTAATTCCAGACCCTTCTGGCAAGTGTCTCCTGGACCATTCCCTCTCTCCAAAGCCTGATCCATAGCTGTGCTGGCTGCACGTTCCCAGCAGGAGTCACTGTCCAAAAAGCATTTTCCCTCTGGGAACTTAATAAAAACGAGTTTTTAATCCTGCCTCTGATGAGTTGTCTCTTTTAACTGCTTTGGGAGATGTTCCCCAGCCAGTATATTTGCTAAGTTGTTTTGTCTGCTTATGGTTTTTTATCAGATATGGAGAAAAATTGACTGAAAGGAGCTCTCTCTTTTTCCCTTTTGTCTGGAGAGGGATGCAGGTATCAACCTCATTGCAAAGTGCCTCCTGCCCATCTGGGTGCCCCAGTCAGGAAACAAGCAGGCCTGGCCCCCATGGAAAGCCAAGGGCAGGTGTTTCCCATGGGAATGAAGTCAAACTTCACCTTTGATGACCTTTTCAGCTTGAAGCTTACCTGCCTGCTGTGAATAAACTGGGAAATCCTCTGCCCTTGTGGGCCAGGCCAGGCAGGGCTCCCCAGTCCAGCCTTTCCTTGGGGACACAATCTTGCTCCTGAGGGGAATGGGAGCTGTGGAACATGCTGCTCTAGCAGAGCACTGCTGACCTGCACAGTTCATTTTTGACTAAACCCAAACAAATCTGAGGCCTTGGGTACAGCATGTGCATCCTGTCTGTGGGGGAAAACTCCAGCCTGCTGTGCACCAGGGTGTTGCCCTCAGCTTTCTTGATTTTCTTTGTTTGGAATCTTGCAAGCAGATTCTCACACAGCTTCAACATAAACAATGTATATTTTTAGAGATGTTTTCATATTTCTCCTTTGGAAGGAGAATGTGATTGATGGTGGTGTTCACCATCCAGGTTAAAGAGGTGGTGACCTAAATGACCAATCTCTTGGCCTCTGTACAAACTGTATATATGGAGTTGAATTGTTGATAGAGAAGGGAGAAGAAGATTGTAGAATAAAGTATCATTAGCTTTCCCTTCATAAGCTGCTGCCTGCCTCGTTCCTTCTGCGGGTCCGATCCTCCTACACATGGACCCGAGTGTGGCATCCTGCTACACCAGGGAAGAGGTCGCCAGGTTAGGTTTGCTTGACTTATCCATCCCACACAAATAAAACCTCTGAACTTTATCTGTTTTGACCCTTCCACTGACAGATCCAAGAAGTCACAATTTCTGAGAAGGATCCTGGTGTGAGCAGAGCTGGTGGCTGACACAGAGGGCTGAAGTGGTGTTGTGGCTGTGACTTCTGCATTTTGCCAGGGTTTATGGAGTGACTTGCATCATTTGCTCATGTTCTCAGCCTCTCAGAGGACCTTCCCTTCAGCTCACTGACAGTAGCAGAGATGTTTCTGGCTTACATGAGTTTTGATGGTGAATTGTGTTTCTGCTGCTCACAGGGAAATGTGTGTTTTGGCTGCTACAACTGGCACTTGTCCTTGGGGCTTTCTCATGGCTATCTCCTGTGCCTGGAGTTGTTTATCCCTCCTTCTGCTCCCTGACTTGGCAGCACAGAAAATCCAACAGAGATTCCTCTGTCCCATGGTTCTGATAAGAGCCTTCCTCTCTTCCAAGCCTGCTTTTCTGCTTTGAGCTGCTCCAGAAATGCTGGCAAGTGATCCTCTGTGCAACTGCTGTGATTTTTTTCATTGGAAGCAGGTGTGATAGCATTCCAGGCTGGGATAAACCTGTGCCCAAACCACCTTTCCTTCAGGGCAAATAGAAGAAACAGTTACCTTCCTTCTGGGAGGCAGGAGCAGCTCCCAGCCTGGTACAGGGGAGGTGCAGCAGCTCATGGGCAGGAGCTGCTCCCTGTGGAAAAGGAGCAGGAATAGAACTGGGGGGAGCCCTGTCTGTTTGAGGAGGTGACTTTGGGACAGTGCTTTTCTAGAATGAGGCTTGGGGTGGTGATGAAGGACCTGATTCCAAACCAGGGCTCTGTGCCAGCTTGGGGAATAGGCACTGCCAGGCTCTCCTTAGCCAGTGAGGGCACCAAGAGGTGTTGAGGGATGGATCCCTCAGGGCACTCAGGCTCTCACAGCTCTGTGTGTGACCCAGGTTCACAGGGCAGGCCTGAGACACTTCCCATTAACTTTTTCTTTTCCTTCAGCTCTTCTTTATGAGCCACACACTGATTTTTTGTTTCACTTACCCATGAAACTCTCTGATGACCGAGGCAACACCCCCATGAATCCTGCTGCATTGCAATTTCATTCATCCTGCTTAAAACTGTTTCTCTCAGCATGGCTTGGGAGTGATAAAGAGATGGGACAAAAGCTGAGTGAAGGCAGCAGCCCACCTCCTTTCCTGGGCTTGGATGTGCCTCTCAGCATCCCTGGCTCTGGCTGCTTCCCCCCATCCCAAACCTGATGGGATCCCTTTGTTGCTTGGATTCAGGGAGCACCGGAGGACGATGGAGATGCCGTGGTGCTGTTTTGGTCTGGCTTTGATCAGGAGTTGGCTCTGCAGCTTGAGCTGGGATGGGAATTGCATCATCTCACATGCCTGTCCCATCCCACTCCTCAATCTTGGGAGCCTGCAGCAGGAAAAAAACATCAGAAAAAAGTGACAACATCTCCCCATATTTCGGCTTTGAGCAGTGGTGCCTCTGTGATGCACCTGGGGCCGTGGCTTCGCACCCTGGGGCTCCGGATTTGGCACCTGCCCGCCCCGAGCATGGGGATGCTGCCCACTCCGGATCCCCAAAGCATACGAGGTGGCAGGAAGTGGGTTTGTCCCCAACCACAGCCCAGGCAGGCACTGAGGGAGGCCAGGGGTTGCCACGGGGTGGCAAGTGACAACAGGGGGTGTTGGTAGGTTTTTTCCTTTCCTTGCTCTGGCAGGGTTCAAAACAACACCATGAGACACAAATCTTTCTCCTGTAAGATTGCAGTGACAGTGGAAAAGGGAGATGATCCAAAGGGATAGCGGTGGTTCCAACCTGTGCCCTCATGTTTTGCTTTCCATGTGCTTATTTTTTTTTGTCTGGCCAGCCCTCCTGACTTGGGAGATGCTGGGAAGCAGCTGCGTGACCCTGACTGGCGATAAGGCCGGTGCTAAAAGACCCAACAGGGCTCAGCACAGACTCCTTGGCACCAGCAACACCGATAGCTTGGCTTTGGTGGGGCAGCCTCACAATTAAAACTTGCAGGTGCAGGGTTCGTTCCCTGGCCACCTGCCTCAGTGGGTGCTTGAAAAATTGTTTCTAGGAGTAATTGAGCTTAATTAGAGCTTGAATTCCGTGGAGCTGGGATGCTCAGAGATGCACAGGGGACTGAAATAATCCCATGGGGGAGTTCCCTGCTAGGTTTCACCCTATATGGGGTTTTATTCATGGGATCTCATGTTGTCCTTTAGATGGAGATGGGGTTTTTACTCTGGGAATGCTGGCTTTGGTGTTGTACCTCACTGTTCTGACTCTCCAGGGAAAACAGGATAAAGGGGATGGAATGACCAAAAAGCCATTGTGCTGTCCAGGGAGATGAGGAATAAAGGTCACTTTAGTCATCACAGTAAAGATTAAAATGAATATACTCCTGACCACAGGCTCCTGGGATCCTAAAGGGAAATGGGAATCAGGCTTAAAATCAGGCTCCAGCTAGTGTGATGGCAAAGACTCCTCAGTCTGAAATCAGGGAGTGCCTGGTGTGCTCCCAGTCCCCTGTGACATGGCATTCAACCCCTGGCAAGTCATCACTGGCCACTGCCAGCTGTGGCGGGAGAGCACCCCAGGGGCCCTTTGTCCCCCTGGTCCCACAAGAGCATCCAGAAAATCCCCCCACATCCTTCTTCCAGCACTGGGCAAGGCTGCCAGGAGAGGCAGTGCCAAAACAAGCTGGGGGAGGGCCAGCACTGAGATAAAAGCTTTATAAAAGGGATTTATTCCCCCATGGCTCCTTGGAGGGCTGGAAGAGCCTTTCCCCAGGAGAGCTGTACCCCCAGGAGAGCTGTACCCCCAAGGGCAGTCTGAGCCCCCAGGCCTGACTCTGCTCTGTCTTGATTTCCTCGGGTGCTTGAGTGGTTTATGGTTTTGGAGAAAGGACTCATGAACTCCAGCATGATAAGGATGAGGGAGGAAAGAAAAAGCCACGTCAACCTGAAGGAATGTGGCTGGTAGAGAGCCCAGCCTGTGACTGGCAAAAGCCCTGGGAGAGGGGATCAGGCGTGAAAAGGGACAAGATGAGAACATGTGCCAGAAAAAATAGCTGAAAGCCTCCCATCCCGGCTTCAGGGGTTCTTGTCCCCCAAATACACTGCAGCTCTGAGGCCATGGGATGGCTCCAGATGAACTCCACGGACACAAGTCAGCCAAACTTCCTAACTGGGGATAACTGATGGCCAAGCTGTTGTGTTTGCACAAGGCTGACTTTGCTCCCGAGGCTCCAGCCTCCCTCTAGACCATTGCTCTGCCTCCCCGAGGATCAGGAACCGGCGTGGGGTCTGGGAGCCATGCCAGAGCCATGCCAGCCATCCCAAAGCAAGCTCCTGTGTGAGTGACAGGCAAGAGAAGCATGGTCCCTTCATCCCCCTGCTCTGCTGGGCATCACTGTGTGCCTGCTGGGCACATGGCTTGGGAAGCTGATGCCGTGCTGAGATTTCCTTGTGCTGAGATTTCTTTCACCGTTGAGAATGAGAGTGGCAGGGAAAGCCCCGACCTGGTTCCTGCTGCCCCCTGTACAAACACATCACGTTTGCCATCCTGGCAAACACAGCCCCTTTATAAAGGCAGCAGAATTTGGCTGTGATGAGAGAACACGGCCATTATCAGAAAGAATCCCAGCTCTGGGATGTGCCAAGGCACAGGCAGACTGCCCCTTGTTCCCATCCAGAATATCCTTCCTGAGGGCGGGGAGCTCCTGCTCTTGCAGCATCCCTGGGGAGTCTGCATCCTGCATACCCTCGGGGTGAGTCTGCTCTGAGATGCTTTGGGTGGATGTTATTTACAGCACCATTTTCATCGATAGGAAATCGCTCTTGGTGCCGGGAAAAAGCTGCTGAGGTGCTGGCAGGGCGCGGGCAGGGTGCAGCCGGAGCACTCAAATGCCTGCAGCTGGTGAACCCTGCCAGTTGCCTCAGCAGAAAGTCAATATTGACCCTCCGTCAGCGCTTGCACACACCGGCACTCCCGCTGCCCAAGCAGAACAAAGCCCAGCGCGTTCCTTCAGCACCGCCTCTCTGTGCCGGCTCTTTAAAAATAATCATCGTTAAATTGTGGGGTCTGCTGGGACTTTGCTGAAGTCAAATACCTGGGAAAAGCCATGGAGAAGGAGAGAGCTCCAGCTGTTCTGCTTCTCACTCCTCACCTTCTCTCCCTCTCCTGACCCAGCATCCATCCTCTCCCAGGGCACCCATCCAAGCTGGATCGCTGCAGGGAAGGGACATCACCTCACATCCCCAGCTCCTCGGAGGGCACTGTTGTGCCAGAGCCGGGACACGGGAACTGGCAGCACCCCAGGGGAATAAAAGTTGAAGTGCTTTGAAGGTTTGGCCTCGAAAGGGGGAAGGTGATGGGGGAGAGGAGAGGAACCAAAACCCAGCGGCGGAGGAACAGGCGGAGGGCGAAGGGGAAGTGAAAGCAGCTGTGATTACTGAAAGCTCAGATGTGAAAGAGTGGGAGCACTATCTTTGGGGCTCTCACTTCCTTGTCTGTGCAGGTTTTCTTGGCTTCGGGCTGTTTTTAACCCCGTTCCTGTCTTTGCTCATAAATTCCACCCTGGGGTGGGTGCCACACGTACCATCAGAGTTGGGAGTGTGGGGACTGCTGAGCATTCCTGCAGGATAGGGTTTGGGGGGGTCACCCAGCATCCCTGCATGGTGGAGTTTGGGGGGATCACCCAGCACTCCCGGTCTGCTGAGTTTTGGGGACTGTTCCCTGCCAATGATGCAGATGTATCCAAGCTGCATCACCCCTCTCCATCCCCTTTCCATTCCAGGGCACATGGGCTGTATCTGTATGTTTGGCCTCCAAAAAAGGAGATATTTTTGTCTTTTAAGCAGACTCACAAATATATGGTCCCTGTCCCCAAGTATTTTCTGCAGGACTGTGCACCTGGTGGTGGGGCAGAGTGGGGTGTTTGGGTACACCAGGCACCTCAGTAAAAGCCTTTTTAACATGAAACACCGTCACCAACAGTTGAAAGAGTTCCTAGTCTGGTGTCAAGCAAGAGTTTTCTTTCTCCAGAAATGATTAGTGATGCTTCTTCTACATGGTCCTTATCCCTGCAGCCTCCACACTTAGTTTTGAGTAACAAAATTCTGCAGGTGCGTGGATTTAAGCAATTTAATTGCACTAATTAAAACAGTGCACCCCTGCTCCATCCCTGGAAAGAGTCAGCGTAACTCGGCGATGACCTCGGCTGGGCTGTGTGACTACTGTCCTCTGCGGGACCCCAAACCTGGGCTTAAAGTTAAGCCTGGGATTAGCGGCTGTGCTGAAGCCAGCAGGGTGAGTCCCTCACTGTCCTGAATCAGCAGTGACTGCACAGGGAAGCCCCAGAGCCGGCAGGGAGTCTGGCAGCTCGTGGGGTGTTGGATGCTCAAAGGAGGGAGCTGGCTGAGGGTCTCCTGAACTGCAGAGGACAAAAACCCCAGTAAAATTAACACCACTCCCACACACCCATTGGGTTTTACCCACTTAAGCCTCTGTACCTTGTCCTGCTGTGGAAGAAGCATCGTCATTCTCCCCCAGAATTCTCCCAGGGATGTCTGCCTTCCTTGCAAACCCTGGTTTTTCTCTTCCCTCTGCTCCTTTAATGCTGCTGGGTCAATTTGGCCCCGTTTCCTCTCTACCGGCCTTAAATTCCATAATGAACAGGTCAATGCAGTCAGTCCTGTTCCAGGGATAGGGAGGGAGGCAGGTCCTGCTCCGTGCCAAGCAGGGGATGCACAAGGAAATATCTGGGGGCTTTCCCTGTGAATTAAACCAACATAAGAAAGAAAGGATAGTATAATTATGTAGGGGGAAAGGGAGAAGAAAAGTCCCTCCCTGAAACCCAGCCCCTTTCATCCCGCGGGTGCTCAGCAGGGAGATCACAGGCGAAGCTGGGTCAGATGCGCTGTAACATTTCCAGGCCTAGAGTGTTTAAATAGAAAGGTTATGTACGGGAGATTTATTTCATCTCTTAATTGGTTGTTTGTTTACGTGACTCGGGAGCTCTTTGCTCGTGTTTGCTTTGCTGGCTCACTCAGCCGCTGAAAATCCCGGCTGGCCACGTCCCGACCCGGCCAGTGCCGGGCATGGATGGGGCTGTCCTTTGGCTCCAGCTCCTTCCAATGACCCCTTCCCAAACCCCCGGGGCCAGCGGCCTCCCACGGCACCCAGGTGTGCCGGTGGGATGCTCCAGCTGAGGTTCCACCCTGCCTCTTCCCTTGTGGAAACCAGGAGATGGGCCACTCTGGGCCAGGGTTTGAGCCTCTCCCGAGCATTCTGCCAGGCCCAGCAGAGGATGAGATGCAAACCGCCACGGGTTTGGGTTTGGTTTTCCCCCGGTCTTGGTTCTCGGCTGGCCTCAGCCTGCACAAAATTTTGGAGGAAAATCAGCTTTCTCCTACCATAGCTCTGGAGAGAAGTTTTGCAACACCTGGAGAAGTGCAACAGATTCTCTCTCACCCTCCTCTCTTGGCTGTATTTACATTTTATGCTAATTTTCTGGGGTTTATCTCGGTTTATGTTAATTTTCCCCTTTTCAGGCGTGCCCAGACGATGGGCTCGAGGTGCCCTGGGGCTCTTTGGCCCAGCGGGTGTCCTGATGGCAGATGATCCCCTCCACCTCCTGCTTGGAGCCAGTGGATCCTTATCTCAGCCTGGCATGCATCCCTGGAGGGGAGAAGGGAAGCTGGGCTCCCGGCTCGGCCGATAAAGGAGCACCCACCCAGATGGGTGGGGTCAGTGGGATGACCTTGGGAGGAGGAGCCTCGGGAGTGATAAGGAAGCCGAAGATAAAGGAGGAGATCATGCCCAAGATGAGCTGGCACTGGCCTTGAAATGGGGAAGGTATTTTCAGAACAGGCGGGTTGGTCCCAAAACACCTCCCAGCTCCTGCAGCTCTCCTGGAACTGATGTCAGCAGTGGCCACGTGTGTTTGGGAGGAGCTGATGGGCGTCAGTGCAGGAATGTGAGGATCTGGGGCTTTTGTTTCCATGGGGTTTTGAGTTGCAAATGTGTTAACANCATGTTCACTGGATGTTATCCTGATCAAACAGACAGTTTAAGCATATTATATCACTACTACCATTATGCCTAATTTTCTTTACTAATAGCAGAAATAAAACTTTATATCCTTACCACAATGTTATTGATCATATAGCACGCATCTTGCGAAATGCCGACTTTATAATATACACTTATAACAAAATCAGTCCCTTTCTCCATCTTTGCTGGATGCAGATGAATACACATTGCTAAGAGATAAATCAGAGCCTCTGCTTCTCTTCCTCTTCCTCACTCACCTCTTCTTCTCTCCTTCCTGCCTTTGAAGTCTGCATCAACACTGATAATTGAAACCACGTTTTGAAGATGTTTATTGATTTATCCACTTGAGTTTCTCTTTCCTCCTGGACTTTTGAACTGCTGTCATGGAGAAGGACTTCCCCATGTGCTGCCCACACGTTTTTGTGGGGATGTGATGGGGATTTTAGGGAAGGCACCAACTTACAGCCCTCCCAGGCCGTGATGGTGTCTCCAAGCTTTGAGGCTGTGAGGCCATCCTGTGCTGCCTCCTCAGTCCAGCCCTAGTCCCTTGGAATCAAATCCAGCAGGACACAGCAACCCAACCCCAGGCCTTCCACTGAGCCCCGTGAGATGTTTGGAGCAGCGAGGAGGTCAGGAAGCCAGGAAGCCTCCAAGCTGGTGCTGGCCTGAGGTGGTGGGATGGGAGGACCAAAGGCTATGGGGAATTTTTCCCTCTTGCTGCAGGGTGTTGGGGAAAACAAATGTGTCAGGATGTGGTGATGGGATTACCCAGCCATGCTGGGTAATGGAACATTCTCCAAAAATTCATCATTGCTTGGGGCAGAAAAGTCCTACTGGGACTAGAAGACCCAAGCTAAACTTGTGAGCTGGGAATGACCTTCTGGAGCAGATGGGACCCTGCACTGAGCATTGTTCTTCTGCTGGTGCTGAGCTTTGATGGGAAAGTGCTGGGGTTTGGGACAGTGGAGAACAGTGAAGGCTCATCCAGGATTTTCCTGGGCTGGGATTTACATATGCCACTGGCCAGCTGATGGAAAGTCTGGAAAACCCAGGACCTGCCATGTCTTGCAGAGCCACTGGTTTGGCGTAGGCAAAGCCCAGGCCACTAATTACCTGCCTGAGGACAAAAAACTTGTGGATTTATGTTTTCTTAGTGTCTGATCCAAGAAGGTCCCCATCCAAGTGGCACCAAGAGTGCCCCAGGGAGATCTGGCTCCTTCTGGAGAACATGCAAAGCAGGAAAAGCTTTGAAAGCCAAGAGAGGGAGGAGGAGATCCCTGGGTGTCACTGAGCATCTCCTCCAGGCCTGGCTGATGCAATGTGAGCCCTTCCAAAGGCTGGGAAGCCCTGGGAAGTCCCCAGGAACTTTGGTGGCATCAAGGCCAGCTGCTGACTGGGGCTGGGGAGTCCCCAGCCCAGGGGCAGATGCTGAACTGGGGCCAAGCTGTGGTTCCCTGTGGGAAGGGCTGATCCAGCTGCTGTGCATCAGATGGCACCAGATATCCCTGAGGGAGGGTCACCCAGGAGTAAACCTCCTTCTAACAGCTTTCCATGAGCTGCAAGATGATGAGGATGGGAATGGGGAAGAGCAAGGCAGGGGGTCTTTTCAGCCCTAAACCCTGAGCAGCTATCCCTCTCCCTCTCCCTCTCC
>VXBB01010070.1:15480-25794 GCA_013399915.1 Illadopsis cleaveri | reverse complement strand
CTCCCCCGCTCCCCCTCCCTCTCCTCTCCTCTCCTCCATGGTAAAGCCATCCCTGAGCTGGCAGCCTGGTTTATCCCAGCACCACCTCGTTCCCAGCCCTCTTTCCTGAGGGTTTCCACAATAAAAGCCTTGCTGAGGGAACTAGGGTCAGCCCCAGCATCGGTGTCCCAGTAACAGAGGGATGGAAAAGGAGGGCTTGTACATCCAAGCAGTCAGCTGGGGGATGTCCTGTCCCACACTGGGCTGGAGAAGATCCTGCAGCCCCATCCAGGGATGCTGCAGCAGGCACAGCCAAGAGCCTCACTCATTTATTGTTGTTTTCTTTTCTTTTCCAGGCACTGAAAATTGCTGCGTGGGAAGAGAGGTGTCTGAAGGTGATGAATGGCTTTGCTATGTTTGCCAAGCAGATGTTTTCCTTTGATGGGCATCAAAACACCCAGGCTTGCCCTTCCTGGCTGGAAGAGTGAAATTCCCTAAAACAGCTCACAAATACAGGCCAAATTGGTAGTTTCAGGAGAAAAAGAGAAAGGCTGGAGGTGCCATTGCAGAGGAGGAGAGAGGCCTGGCTCAGCAGTCTGAGGTATGTGATGTCCATGTGCTGCTTCTGTCCCTGCCAAGGGGATTTTCCAATGACCTGGATGTGAGCAGGGCACACTTCATCCCTCCTACCAGTCCTGGCTCGAGGGAACTGGGTCAGCTGAGCATCACTGAGCCTGGAGGTGGGAAACCACGCTGGGATGGAGGCTCCCAGGTCCCAGGGATGCAGCACCTCAACCTCAGCTCCTTGGTTTGCATGTTGAAATTGGGGTTTTCCCATGACAGGAAGATTGTGGTGTTCCCTCTGCTTCCTTGGAGCAACAGCATGTGGGCTGTGAATCATGCCTTGGGTAGCAGAAAGGACATCTTCAGGGCTTGCTCCCTGCTCTTCTCAACATCCCTTCATCCATCCATCCATCCATCCCATCCCATCCTGAGCCATTGCACCAAACCCAGCTTGTCAAATCCAGATTGTCATCCCAAGCTCTCTGCCACTGCTGCTTTCCTCCCTGAGGGTGGGATCACAGGGATTTGGGGCTGTTGATGATGTTGGTGCACATCATTTAACCTGGTTTATCTGCTCTGTTTGGAATGTATTTGTACTTTCTCATGGTGCTTCTGAGGAGCAGAACCCAGGCAGCTGTTGGGCTGCAAAAACTTCAGTGGGCTGTCATGGACGGATATCTTCAGAGAAACTTTTTTAAGCAGGAAAAAAAAAGATTTATTTATTTTTAGTAGCTTTCTTTTTGTTTTTTTTTAAAACACTTTGCTGGTTCTTCAAGGCATTCCAGCCCCAGCAGCATCTCGTGGTGAGAAGTTCCCTGGATGAACACTCAGCCTTAGCTCACCTCTGCCAGGGCAGGGACCTGGCACTGCAGCATCACCAGTAATTTTCCACCCATCTCCACGCTGTGGAAATACACCCAGGCATGGAAAAAGCCTAGAAGGGAATAAAGAAGACACTTGGCCTGTAGAACTTGGCCGGCTCCCAGCTGAAGGAACGGCTTCAGGTTCATCCCCAGCACTCCAGTGCTTGGCAGGCTCAGCTGCCTCAGCTCCTACAAACGAGACAGGCCAGCAGCATCCCTGCCAAAACCCAGGGTGCTCCCGCTCCAACAGCTCCCTGTGCCCACGGGTTTGCTGCAAGACAAAAAAGTGGGGAAAGTGGCCTTTTTGTGGGGTTTGGTTGGGATTTTTTCCTTCTTCTTACCGCGGAGAAAAGAAGGAAATACTTGGCACGAAGGGAGGAGCAGGGGGGACGTTGGGGACAGCGGGGATGTGGCGGTGGGAGACCAGCGGTCCCTTTATGAGGCTCTAATTACTGCAGCTAAAACCCACATTAGCCCGATGAGTGAAAGGAGGTTTTTACGAGGGCAATAAGATGTCCCAGCCTGCCGGGGCGGTGATTGCCAGCCCGTGGCCTCGGGCTCTCTGAGGAGCCGGTGGTGCTCCTGCTGCAATTCCACTCCAGCTCGGCAAGAGGGTCCGGCCAGTTTCCCAACCTCGCGGTGCTAATCCCTCTTACCTCAGTGGTGCAGCAACAACGTCCGGAGCCACCACCACCTCCCACCGCCGGCGGCTGCAGAGCACAAGATGTTCCCAGACAAGGCTCCTCACACCCTGCGCAGCCCCGGCAAACAAGGGCGGCTTCCCAAATCCCACGAGCATCCTTCCCCCAGCAGCTTCCAATGGGAAACACCCTGGAAGAGTTGCTGTCCCCAGTTCACTTCCTCGAAAACTCAGGTTGCTGTGGAAACAGTGGTGAAACAGGCTGGGAAGAGGGCACCGAGGGCAGACGTGACCGAGGTCTGTGATATCCTGATGAATCCAGAGAAGATAAGTGATGAGAGGGTGATGACTCACTGCCTCTTGTGCGTGATGCCTTGGGAAGGCTGACCTGAAACAGAGACTGGACAGAGCTAGAGAATAAAATAGGTATTTATTGAAAGGCCTTCAGGATACACCTTGGGCAGGACAGGAGCCTGACCAGGGCTACACCCAAGGTAGGCAAAGAATGGTCACAGAATGGGTAACCAATCACGAGGTCTTATATTTTTATAAGTTTTGGTCTATTTGCATATTGGGGGTTAATTGTCCAATTACAGCTTCAGGTTGTGAGGTCCCATCCTCTTGCTCCTCAGCCCACCCTTGTTTGTGCTTTTGGGCCTGAAAGTTGTCCTTGGTCTTCAGCAGGAAAAGGATTTGTTTTGTCTCCCTACTCTGTGAAGAGAGCTGACTGGCACTTAATATGAGGCTGAGAACTACACCTAAGCAGCACAGAATCTGAAAACACGAAAGCTAAAACTTATGGCATCATGCAAAGCCCAGGACCATCCAATGCATCCAGCATGTCCAAAGGAGATGCTCCTCCATAGGATTTCTCCTGATGCAGGAGGATGAGGGCAGCTTCAAAAAGCAACTCCTGGAAGAGGAAGCCACCCAGGACACCAAGACCATCACCAGCTCACTCTGCTGGGTGTAGCAGCTCACTGAGGTCTGATGTTTTCCTGCACGCCTCTGCTTCAGGCAATGGTTGTGGAGGAAGAAACCCCATCAGTGAGGTGTTGCTCCCACATCCAAGGCACAGGGTTCAGCACTCAGTTCCTGGGGACAGGCTGGCTGAGGGTTGGCCAAGCTCCAGGGTCACAGTTGGCAGGCCTGAGCAGGAGCAGGAGAGGGTTATTTGGTGGAGGTGGACACAAAGGAAACAAGATATTCCCATTACCAAAGTGCCTGAAGGGAGCTGGAGACACCAGGATTTAACCCCATGGGAAGAATGAGTCAGTCACAGGATCTGTTATCAGGAGGATCTGTTATCAGAAGGATCTGTTATTGGTGGGAAATCTGTCCCATGAGGGCATCAAAGCAGCTCCTTGTGTGCCAAAAGGAAGGGGGAAGGGGAGGAAAAGGGGACAAAGATCCTCTGTGCCAGGCAAGGAGAGTTCTGTGGCCCCCAGCCCATCCTGGCAGCCCAGGAAGGGCGTTCAAAGTCCTGTGTCCTTCCATTTGAGAGCTTCTTCAGCCCATCCTGGCAGCCCAAGGGCTGGGGGAGCTGGGAGGGGAGGGTCTCACACTGACAGCACCACAGAGCCAGAGCTGGGGCCAGTGTGTGTTACTCACCTTAAAACTATGTGAGTAAACAGAGAAGGCTCCTCTTCCTGGTCCCACCTCAGCAATTAGGCTGCTGGAGCAGATGAGCAGACTGGAGCAGATGAGCCTGAATCTACCCTGGCAGATCACAGGGATGCTCTGCTCTTTCCTCTGATGAGTCCTCGGGCCAAGCCACCCAGGAGAGGAGGACAGTGAAGCTCCAGTTGGCCTCCTGGGCCATCCCCTCCTGTATGGAGCTTCTTGGAGATGTCCCACCAGGAGGAAAACACCCCTTTCCATCACTTCTGGTGTTTTTATAACCTGTATCACCATTCTTTGTTGCTGAGCAGCAGCGACACTCGTGGCTCACTCTGACATGGGGGAAGTGGAGCCAACTGGGAAGAGCGCAGTTGAGAGACTCAGCACCAGCTGTGAGGAGGAAGAGATGATCCCACAGGAAAGGAACCTCCCTGTTGGCACAGCAAAAGCCTCTGAGCTCCAGGGATTTGGTGGTCACCACTGCAGCCATGAGTCCCATTGGATCCTGATGCCTTCCACCTTGGCTGGGGGGGTTCCCACAGAGGCTTGGCTCTTCTCTGTGGAAAACCTTCATCCATCTTAGTGTCCTCTTCCACCAGTGCCTAGAGGAAGAGGAGAGACCATCGTGGACCATCCTAGAGGGAAGAGAGCAGCCTGCACAGCAGGACTGGAGCCAGCCCAGAGCCAGGGAGCCTTGCAGAAGACTGAAACCTTTCCAGGATTGACAGCGATTTCTGCAGGCAGGAGGGGGAATAAAATGGTCAAATTCCTTATGATTCCATGGCTGTCCTCCCACACAGAGTAAAGGAATGTGGGAGATATCACAGCAATGCCATGCAAACACCCTGGAGAGGTGAACCTACTCCTGACCCCAGCTAGGAGAGAACAAAAACTTTGTTTAAAAAGTTTTAAAGACTTTTGGAGCATCTTGATGCATCCGTGGGAGGCTCATGGGCAGTGCATGAGTGGGAGGCAGCTGAAGGGTCAATAGCCCAAAGGAACACCAAACACATGGACATCAGAGATAACTGGTGGAGACAGAGTTCAGAGATGTTACAGAGCATTGCAGCCATTCCCACACTGAGAATTATGTAGAAACAAATTAATTAGCCATTCCAGAGCTTTAGGTACAGGCAGCAGCATCTGTGCTGGCACCAACACAGGGATTCTCTTTGAGAGTGAGGCCACGAGGAGAAGGGAAAGAAGGTCTATGTGTCAATGTGAGGTGTCAATGTTTAAACTGGGTGACCTTAACCAGAGCAGAAAAAAAGGGAGAGGAAAAAAAAAAAGGTAAGAAACGGCAGCTTCCTCAGGCTGATCCCTTGCAAGGCTCACTCCGAGTTACATCATGGTGCTTATTAGGATGCACATCCCTGAGAGCCATAGCTCCAGGGCCTCTGGGAGGATCCCTGGGGATGTGGGGCTCCCTGGCCAGCAGCCAGGGCAGTAGGGATGGCACCCCAATCCCAGCTGTGCCACTGAGACCAGCTTCCCAAACACGGGCACTGCTGGTGTCCCCACAGAGGGACTCGGTTTCGTTTTGGAGCCCAGGGAGGTGAGGGGTGTTTGGGCATGGGGCTGGCTCCTGTCTGTGCCCATCCCGGTGTTCCTGTTCCCTGCACAGCTGCTGCTGGCCGGAGCAGAGGGCAGCTCACCAGCTTCCCTGGCTCAGCTGTCACCACACCCAAGGCTTTGCCAAGATCACAGGTCTATTCTTCACCACACAGCACTGAGCAAGGTGTTGCCCTAGGTTTTCTTGCTTGCAAATGTTTGGACTTAGCAGTCTTGCTTTCTCACGCAGCTCAACAAAACACAATGTATATTTTTAGATAGTTTACATATTTCTAAATAGTTTACATATTTGTTCTCTGGGAGGAGAATTGTGATTGATAGTAATGTTCACCATCCAGGTGAAAGAAGTGGCGACCCTTGTAGCCAATCTCTTAACCTTTATACAGATGTATAAATATTAGAGTCAGATTTTGAATAAAGTAGTAGAAGTTCCTTGACTTCTGCTGTGACTGCCTCGTCCTTTGTGTGTCCAAAACAGCGGCAAGCAAGGTGGTTTCCCTGCCCTGGCTGCTCTCTTCCTCTGAACCAGGAATGCTGGAGTGTCCCTGGAGGTGCCCAGGGAACCAGCCTGGGTAGGGGGCGGCTTCCTGGTGGAAGGGCAGGATGCGGAGGTGGGGCTTACAGGGGAATCCCAGCCCAGGAATCTCTGCTCCTGGGTGTGAGATTCCTCCTAATGGCCTTCTCTTATGGCCCAGGATGCTCCTGATGCTGGTGAAAAACTGGGCCATGGGACTGGCCTGGATGTTCCATGGCTATCCATCCTTGGCTTTGGGGGTGTTTCCTTCCTGCAGGCAGGGAGCAGGTCAGCCCCCCCAGTGCCTGCATCCTGCCTGCTGAGAGAGCAGGGAGTGCACCAGGAGCATCCCCAGGACTCCCCACGGAGGGAGCATCCAAACGTGCCAAGCTTAGCAAGTGGGGCCGTGGAATTCAGCTGTGGACTCCAGGCCCGTGTCCTGATGCACAAGTGCCTTTCCTCAGCTTTGGATGGATTCCATCAGCCTGCGGGCTGCTCCAAGGGGCTTCTCCCTCCCTGCATCCTCCCCCAGGCTTTTGCAGGATTTCACCTCCCTTACTGGGAAACAAAAGCAAAAAGAAACACCACAGCTTTTTTATTATGAAGTGCAGGAACAGGGTGTGAATGCCCAGGCAGTAATTCAAGCGGGAACATGGAGCTGGAAAGCTTTCAGCTCCCAAACTCGACCCGAGCCTCAGCACTTGGCTTTGTGCTGCTCATTCATCCACAGGGTTATTTTTGGATTCCTCCTCCTGGGAGAACAGGATTAGTTTTGTTTTCAGTGTTCCTTGGAGAGCAGCTTGCTGAGGGAATGACTTAGCAGAGAAAAACCCTCTTGGCTGTTGGGGTCTGCTCGATTCCATGATTCTGGGTGGGAAGGTGATGATATTTCACATCCCTTGGGGATTTATTCCCACTCTGCTCTTGCTGGAGCTTGGATATCTCATTACCTACGGATAATTATCTGGAGATAATGAGGTACCTGCATCTCTGGGTTGCTGGGCCTTGTCGTTATTGCTTTCCTGGGGCAGCAAGCAGATTAGGTTGGGATTTTTATTTATTTACTAATAACTGTAGGCCCTGGCAGGATCCAAATCAAAGTTTTGAAGGAGATAAAGCTGGAAAAATATTGGATGAGCAATCAGACTTGCCCATGCCATATTTTCTTAGAATCATAGAATGATTTGGGTTGTAAGGGACTTTAAAAATCATCCAATTCCAGACGTAATTTTCTCCTAGTTCAACCTAAAAGGGATCTTACCCTGGATAGAAGGAGATCCAGAGCAAAGAGGGGTGGGAGAAGCTATAAAGACCCACTCCAAAAAACTCTCAGAGTGTGGGATCTGACTTCCAGGACAGGGAGAGATGTGGGACTGGGTATTTCAGAGGATGTTTGGCTCTCCTCCTCTCACTGCCAGCACTCACTTGAAGGCTTGGAAGGAGCTGGCAGCTTCCAAGGCTTCAACTCCTTCTTGGCTCCAGAAGAAATGAGTGGGATGAGGAAACCTGGATCCCTCTCTTCACAATAAGAGTACTTTAAATTTAACCACAATGGCAGCTGTTGGGAGCCCTCCCTATAACCCTCCCTAATCCTTCCCCCCCACTTCTCCATCCCTTCATCCCTGTTTTCCTCTGCCCCTCTCCTCCAGCCAGGCTGTGTGTGGGAAATTGGGACTGTCTGTACAGCTCTCTTATTGCAATTAGCTCGCTAATTAGAGCCTCATCAGGGTGCTGCTGCTGCCAAGGATGTCTCAAAGGCGAGAGCTGCTAACGAGGTGGCCAGGAAGTCCCTGGTAGGAGCCCTGGGGATGGTGGGGTGGGATAAAACCCCCTCTTGTCCTCTTGGACAGAGCAACAGGTACCGGTGTTCCAAATTCCTTGTGGTGGGATGGAATATGGGGACATTTTTGGGGGATTGAAGGGATGTGCCTTCATTCCATATGTGGGACGTGTTTCAGCTGTAGGGAAGGGCCCCATGAATCTCCCACTCCCCTCCAAATGGCTGAGTCAAAGAAACCATCTTTGTTTTGGCTCTGTTGGGTAATTTGGGGGATTTGAGGCATGGAGAGGGGTTGTCTGATCCCTAGGAGCAAACCCAAGGTCATTTTGGAGGGCAGCTGTGTTTAAAACCAGGGAAGCTGTGGGGTTTGTGGCAGCAGGTGACCTTTAAATCCCACCTCTCCCTGTCACCAGGGGATCGGTTGAGTAGCTGATCTCTCCTGAACCTAAAGCATGACTTTATGGGAAAGCAAATCAAAGAGATGAGAGGGAAAAAGAAGAGGGAAAAGGAGTGAAGGTAGATATTCCTGGACAGATCTACCACAGGAAGAGGCAATGGACAGGCCACTGAGCTGGGGACCACCCCCCTTTCTCCATCACTCAAACCCCTGGCCAGCATCACTCTGGGCTGTGCCCTCCTAGAGGGAGTTAAATTTTTCTGGGGGCCTTAATTAGCACCAGGACAAATTGAGGAGCAAAAGCTGGGACAAGAACCAGCCCTTTTTGGGGTATGGGAGAAGTAGTGTGTCTGGGGAGCAGCAGTGAACTCCGAGTGCTGCCTGGATGCCCATACTCCCACCTGGAGCCCCCACATCCCTGTGTCTGCCAGGGTGAACCCCAGGATGGGTGTCCCACCTGGGACATGGAATTTGGGGACCCTCCAGGCAGTGGCAATGTGAAGCCAGCAGGTTTCCTGAGCACTTAGAGGGAGCCACAGCCCAGCAAACAACAGATTGAATGGAGATGCTGAGGCTGAGAAGCCTCAAAAAGAAACTTGAAAACCACACAACCAAAAATTGACTGAATCAGTCAAATCTTCTCCTCCCTGGGCTCACAGCAACCCTGTGGGGATGCTTGGGGCTGCTCCCATCACTGGGTACCACACAGAGAGGATGCTGACGGCTGGAGGGGCAAAAAGGGTGGGAATGGCCACGCCCTGAGTGGGAATCACCACCCACCTTTCCCCCAAAGACTCCCAATGTGAAATGTGGGCTTGTGTTTCGTGTCAGGTAGAAAAAGGTGGCCTGTGTAGCTGTGGTTGTGAAATGTGTGGAACGAGGCCATGGGACAGTTACAAAAATGAGTTTTAATGAGCAAACAGAAAAAGCATGGAAAGAGGCTTTTTGGACAAATATTTTGCATGCTTATAAGTGAATAATGTGAGCTTTAAAATTTTCACAATGTAAGTTTCAAGGGTTTTTTTTTTTAGGCCTTTAACATGTAGGATAGAAGAATGTGGAAGTATTATTATTTGCTTTAAAAATAAAATTATTATAAGCTTTAAGCTGCTTTGTAATAAGAGGTTTTGAACTATAGCTTTAGAATATATAAAAAGAGTAATAACNCTCACACTTTACCATTTGAATTAATGAATTAATGAATTGATTGTTGCTTGATATATTGGCTGAGTCAAGCTCTTCTTCCTTACACCAAGTCTTTAAAAATTATTATAAAAATTAAAACAATAAAATAGAGGTTAACTAATTGGGGTGGGGGTTTTTTAAGTTTGTGTCTCCTGTGCCAGCAGGTTTGATGTCTCAGCAAGGAGCTGCTCAGACCATCTGAGTCCCTAAGGCAGAGATGAGCCACACGGGAAGTTGAGAGAAGGAAATTCACAGGAAAAAGAACAAAACAGCAGGTATTTGCTGAGACAACAGGTAGAAACTCCCCTGTCTGCAGCAGAGAAATGTAAGAGTGAGAAAATGTTGAAATTTAGCTTTCAGAGTCCAGCTGGATGCCTGGCAGCAGGGATGTGGCCAAACTGGGATGAGGAAAGGTATTTCTTGAGTAAAGTTATGTAAATGTTGAGCCAACTCGAGCTTAAAGGGATTATCTGCCATTTCCAGGGAATTGTGATTGTGTTCAGGGAGGCAAAAATCAACACTGATCGTTTTAATCTCCATAACTCCGAATAACAAGCTGTATTATCCACCCATTTGCTTGTTTTAATACGTAATAACTGTTGTATGTTGCACACTAATATATAGTATCTCATAATTGAATGTTATAACTATTCTCTAATTGCATTACCATTTGACCAAAGAAAATATTAATTAATATCACCTGATCGATGAGCTCCAGACAAAGCAGTGCTGGGTAAACTTCAGAGCCAAGGGACTGGGAATTCAGCGCCAGCTCCTCCCAGATCCTTGTTTTCTTTGCTGCTGCCACAAAACTGCTATAAATTAAAGCTGTAAGTGGAAAATAATGCTTGTGAGGCCAAGGAGAGGAGAATTCAAACTCTGTTTTCTCGGTCTTTGTTCAGTGAAGTAATAAAAAAGTGGAATTATTTCTTTTTCACTTAGAAATCTTTATTTCACACTGCCTGAGGGAGCTGAGCCTCTGCCACTGCTTCACTCCACGGCCTTGGGCAACGCACTCGATCTGCCAGGATCTGTGTCACTGGGTTAATCATATTTACGTGCCTTTTATGAGGGTTAATGATTAGTCCGGGAATGTTTGCATGGACTTTTCCAGACGCGACTCCTTAGATAAACGTTCCGTGTTAATGCTTGGGGCTGGCGGGGGTTAAATCCAGGAGGAGGGGCTCTGCTTTGGGGCGG
>VXBB01010070.1:579-12665 GCA_013399915.1 Illadopsis cleaveri | reverse complement strand
GCAGCAGGGCGGGGGGACCCCCAGCCAGCGCCGCGCTTGCCTTGGGGCTCCCTCGGCGGGTGAAACCCTCGATCCCTGCACGCCTTCCTCGGCTGCTTCTCCTTGGGCCGTGCAAGGAAAAACGGGTTGCGGGCTCCGGATCCCGGGATTTTACCCATTTATGGACACTTTGTATCATGCGGCTGATTGGCAGCGTGAGTGCGCTCAAGCTTCTGCAGAAGGTTTATTTTGGGGGTCGCCGGAGTGTTGCCCGCACGGAAGCGGTGGCCGTGGGTGTGCGGAGGGGACAGAAGGACGGACACGGTCACCCACCCCTGCCACATCCATGCCTCGTGTCCTGGCAAGGCCCTGCGAGCACCGAGGGGGTCCCGGCCGTGACCGTGGCCAGTCTTGGATGTGACATCTATGAGTCGGAATGGGACGATGCGTTTTGGAGGGGTTTTAATCCCCCGAGTAGAAGGGGACGCAGTCACTGAGCCCTTCTAGTGACTGCTCAATGCTCCGTGAGGTTTTTCGATTTTTAAAATAAAAGCGAATATTCCTGGGGGGAGGTTTTAGCTTTAATCGCAGGCAAGTCGTGGCTCGGTGCATGCATTCCATAGGGATACTGCCTTAAAAAGCAGCGGGCTTCCTCCACGGGAAGGCTCCGGCCGGGCTTTTGCCCGCGTGGGAGAAGCTCAGGAGCTGCAAACTTCGTGGGAAGGGGACAAGATGTGGCATAAGGGGGCTGGGACAGCTGAGGCCTCTTGTTTGTTTCCCCAAATGACCGAAGTTTGGGGAAGCGATGCCGGTGAGCTCATCCGAACCCGCCGGCCGTGGGAATGGTGACCTCCTTGCAGGATCCCAAAGTCCCCGAGATTGTGAAACCAGGATTGCAGCCGGCCAGGGGAATCCGCCTCCTTACCCGTGGAGTCCATTGGTTTTGGGGAGACCCCGGGAACACCCCCGTGCCCCAGCACCTCGGCAGGGCTGCGGTTGCTGTGTGCTAGCCGCTTTAGGAGATTTTATTGCTCGATTCCTGTGGGTTGGCCGGGAGTTGGCGGCTGTTTTTGGCATCACGTGGCGATGGAGGAGGCGGGAGACTGCGATGAGAGGCTCCTGCTCTGGGCATCGCATCCCGGGGAGGAAATTCCGGGGAGCCTGCCTGCCCCGCTGATAACACACACGGGCGCATTGTTCGGAGCTGTCGGAGCAAAAAAAGGGATGTCTGAGGTGTTCCCAACGGCCTTGGCAGGCCGAGGAGGTGCGGGAGCCCTGCCGTGTCCTTTGGACACCCAAAACGCGGCAGATAAGGCTCCCGTGGGAGATTATCAGGAGGTTTCGCTGGTGGTGGCACGTGTTCCCTCTGCTCTTGGTTTTACTTTTACTCCCTCGCGGCCAAACGGCCCCTTGTGGGAAAAAACCCTGAGAAGAAGGAAGGGAAAGAAAAAAAAATATAAATAAAAGAGGAGTAACGGGTTGTGTTTATCCCACCCGCTGCTTTTCCCAGCTGTAGGGTTTCAGAATTACTGGCTGCATGTGATGGGGTTCTTCCAAGCATCCCCCCCCGCCCCCAGCGCTGATTCCCACGTGTCCCTGTCCTCCCCCTCTGGCTGCAGGAAGGATAGTCCCAGAGGGAAAAGGCTGATGGTGACAGCAAAAGCAGAGCAGTTTTCCTGGCGTGGCGCAGGTGTGGGGATGGCACCGGTTGGGCAAAGTCCCTGTGGATTTCATGGAGACAGGGAGCCCCTCTCCCTGATTTGGTTAATGAGCTCAACCCTACCAAAGGATCCGTGTGCCCGGCTCCGGCCGCTGCAGTGGGATCACTCGTCCTGCTCTGCAGCCCTCCAGCCAGAATTTAGCTCGCAGCTGGGTGAAACAGGGCGATTGCATCGTGCCCCGTGGCTGTCACCCGATCCCATGGTGACAGAAGGGCCGGTGTCACAATATCCCCGCGGTGGGGAGTTGCAGATCCCCGGGGCTTTGGGGAAGGGGGAAGCAGTGTGGAAACGTTGGGACTCACAAGGTCCTGGACTGCTGTCCCAGCTTGTCCACCCCTAATATTGTCACAGCTGGGACGGGACCCCATGCCTGCATCGCCCTCCCACGCAGCATCTCCCAGGGAGATGGATTTAAACACCACCCTCCCAAGAGATCCCTTTTGGAAGGAAAATAACCCAGTCTGGGGTTTTCTTCAAAAAAGCTCTCTTCAATTCGAAGGGAGCTGTTTTCTCTGGATCTAAGTGCTGGCCAATTTAATTGGTGCTGCATCTCTTGGAAATGACCCCAAGGACTTATCCTGAGGATAAAACTGTTGGAAATGATGTGGGGGAGCTGCTTCCAAGGTTGCAAGCAGGGAGGGAAGCCCCGAGGCTCCCGTGGGGATTTTCAGAGGATTCCTGAAGGGAAGCAGTGTTCTTCCTGGGAAGTGATGAATTGTTGAAAAACCCACCGGGAAGGCTCAGTGAGAGGTGCAGCCTCAGTTGTGCACTTTTGGGGTGAGCTGGGGAGCTCTGGTCCCCTCCTGGCAGAGCTGCACATCAACACCACAAGTCTCTCCCCATATCTGCTCTGTTTCCCCTGCTGTTGATGTGGCTTTTATCTTATCTGCACGTGCTCTTCCTCCATTTCCTCCTTGGCTTCTCTGCTAACGCTGCCACAAAAGGAAGAAAGAAAAAAACAAACTAAAACTGGAGGAGATCCTACTGTAGGGACTCCATCGCTGGGCTTGGGGTTACTGGGCCATGCTGGGTGACAGGGAGTGGCAATTGGCCATGCTGGGAGGTGCTGAGGGATGCTCAGGGTTGTTCTTGGGCTACTTGGGTGATGTACAGGATGCTCAGGTGATGCCGGGGATCCTGGTTGATGGTGCAGTGGTGCTCTTGGGGCTCAGGTGATGGTCAGGTGTCTCAGTGGGATGCTCACGAGATGCTGAGAGAACCTTTGGGGTTCTCAGGGATGCAGGACTGTGATGGGACAGTCTGCCAGCTCCACCTGCTGGCACCCACCACCTTTCACTGCGGGCCAGCACGCACCCCACAGCAGCCCCAAATCCCCAAAGGGATGATAGCATTGAAACACGTAATCACAGAATGATGATATGCAGGTGCTTTATTGAAGAGCTCTAGGAATCAGGGGTGCAGGGTACAGACCCAAATCTGACTCGGACATGGGTTCGAAATGGACGTGTTTTTATACGTTTTCGTTATATAACTACATATGTTAATTATTAAACTCACATTGTTCTGTTGTATCCATTGATCTTATCCATCCATGAATTTTGTAAATATCGTTTCTCATGATTCTTGTTTAAGATAATAATCATATTCAGCTATCAAACAATCATTACAATCGTGATGATTATGCAGGTGCAGTTTCACCTGACCTAGTAAAGAAAGTCTAACTTTTGTTTCCAGAGCCTACATGTTGACTAAGAATCACACTCATCCCCACCCCCCCTGATTTATTACCCAGGCAAAGTTATACTTGATTTGGTCGAGACAATAACATGAAAATAATGTCCTGGTTACAGTGAAGCTAACGTTCTGTTCCCAAGGCCTTGCTGCCCAGAAATCATTTTAACCCTATACTATCAGGGAGAGGCTGAGCTGCTGCCTTGGGGTAAAAACCTCCAATTACTTTACAAGGTGAACCAGGGATGGGAATTTTGGGCACTCTGTGTCTGCTGGCTCCTCACCTGAGCTGACCCAGCTTTGCTCCCTGCTGCCTGCAACAGATGCCCTTTGAGGTTTGGAACCAAAGCAGCCAGAGCTTTCCAGGTCTTTTCCAAGGAGACAGATGGAGAAATGCCCTGCCAGCCTCCCAGGACTCCCTGCAGGGGCAGGGAGAGTCAGATCCTGTGGAGAGGGGAGATCCCTGCACAATTAAAGCCCTCACAACTGGCCACGCTGGAGAAAGTGTACAAAAGACTGCATCTCCAATTAATGCACACACAGTTATTGGACCTGCAGTGACATTCCCCTGTGGAAATAGACTCAGATGTGCAGAGATTCCCTGTCTTGATCCAAGGCCTGCCTGATGCATTAAAAGTTTGTGCTAAGATTATCAGTTTATTTATAGTGGTTTTATTTGTATTTTCATCAAAATAACTAGTTTGGAGACCAAATTTTAGTCAAACAACTTTTATACACTGTTAGTTTCATTTTTGCTACGTTTATTTTGTCTTTACTTGGGAAAAAAAATGATGCGGGAAAAGCTTTCTACCTTACGGGAGTATGGTTTTGTCTCAACCAAACTTAGCCTGGGAGTTAGTGCAAGGATTTATGCATATTTGGAACAAAAAAGATATGTACACCTTTCACGTTCTGCCTCAGAAGGCTTGTTGAGGCTACATTTTTCAGATATATTCACAGGAGAACTGAGTAATCTGGACAATGTAATAGAGAAAAGGTCACATGACCTTCTCTCCCATTATACTGCAAATCACCACCGTGGGAGAAGATTTGGAGTGGGCAACAGCAGCAGAGAACTGATTGACTGTTTGAGTAGGAGGTGCTGTAAGAAGCTGCAATGTTAATGGTTAATGCCTCAAACAATCGACCATTTGCAGTAACTGCCCAGGTGCAGATGGGCGTACACTCATCCCAGCCTGCAGTTGTCTGTTGAACAAGATAAGAGGCTGATAAGACAAAAATCCTGCCAAGTGGGATGATGCTTTTTGTGGCTCAGCTGTGAAAACTCCCTTTACCTGGACATTAGCCTGCAGATACTCATCCCCTCTAATGGGCCATGGACACTTCTTAAAAGGTGTCACAGGCAAGCCAATACTCCGGGATGTCCAGTGATCCACGGCATTACATCATCCAGAGTAAAACTCCCTGCCCCAGGAGAGGTACTTGGGCGTTCCCACTGAGCCTGAGCATTGTATTAACCCATGGAACTTTGTGTTTCCTCACTGCAGACAGATCATCACAGTAGAATTGTGACCTCCCAGTCTCGTTGTAATATCCAGGGGTGGTGGGATCTTAACCTTCCCTTTCTTTTCCTTAGGCATTGTTTGAAGAGTTATTTTTATGCTTTTATATTGCTGTATTACAGTAGATAATGACCAAAACGGCTCCACTGCAACCTAATTGTTCTAAAATAAACCTCATATTTTTATATATATATTTATAAAAACCAGTTATTCAGCATTGTTTCACTCTAATCAGCCTCCAGAGATCCATTAACAAGAACCTGGGTTATGCTCCTCTCTTGGGTTTTGTAACAAAAAAAAAAGTTTATTCTATTCCATCTGTTGAAACCTGGTTGGGGAGGTGTTTTTTCTTTATCTCTTGTAACTCCAGCAGGGAGGGGGTGACTGCCTTTCTGATAATAAGCCAGCTGTTAAAACTGGGTGGAGCACTGCTTCTTATCTCTGTTCAGTCTTCCTCTACCTCCATGGGCATATCTTCTGTTAATGGGCCATTAAAGCTCACCAATGACATGACAAATTATATCATCCCAGCGTTCCTTATCTCCTGTTAATGGGCCATTAAAGCTCACCAATGACAGGAGACATTACAACATCCCATTGTGAGATGCTCCACCCAGGGAGGAGGAGCCAAACCATTTCCACCTAGATAAATAGGAGACACAAGTGTGACCCGACATCCAGTGTTCCCACGGGACTCTGAAAGGAAGACAGGACCATACCTGGACCCTTTTTCTCTACAGGACCATCTCTACTTCCAACAGGACCACATCTGCCACTCCAAGAGGGCTTACTTTTGGACTGTTTCCAACACCGTGACCAACAGGGTGTCAGGTTGTATTCTGATTATGTCAGTGGTCTTTTGTATTACTGCATTTATTTTATTTTACCTTTTTTTCTCCTTCCTATTAAGTTGTATTTCTGACTTGGAGTGTCTCACTGGTTTTACTTTCAAACGACTACAGCTCCCCTTGTGGGGTGGGTTGTAACCCTCAGTTACCCTGTGCCACCACAGGCTGCTGGCTGTGGTGACTTTGCTTTGCTAATGGTTTATTCTCTCTCTTTTATCCAGGAAGGCTAACTCACCTCTCCTGTGGGGACACCAGCACCGACATATAAATGGCCTCAAAACGGTACTCGCAGTCTGTGGACACCGTGATTCTCAACAAGCTACCTCGTCTAGAGCCCGCTGCCGGCTTCCTGCCCAGCAAAATCCCAGGCACATCCAGCCCTGTTCTCCACTCTGGCTTTGAAATCCATTTCAGCTACAAGGGTTCCTACTTTGCCTGCCCACTGCAGAGCCCTGAGAGTCCCAAGCAGCCCCCAGCTGCCTGCAGCCCCACGCCTGCCTACCTGCACTACGGCCCCGGTGCCCTGAGGCAACCCGTGCCGGCCGAGGGGCCACTGCTGGGCTTCCTGCCCTACCCACCGGGGAGCCCAGGCACCAGGCTGCAGCCTCCAGACACCCAGAAGTACAAAGACAGCCTGAGTCAGGAGCAGCTGATGGCCAGGAAGAAGCTGGACAGCCCCAGGTGCCCCTTGCCGGTGAAGAAGCCGGTGGTGGTAAAGAAGGCAGTCCCTCTAGCACCTAAGCCGGTGTATGGAGCCCCTGCCTCCTTCCTGCCTCCCAGGATGGCTCTGCTACTGGGAACACAAGCAGAGAGCCTGCAGCAGCGACCAGGGGGGGTAAACTGGGTTCTGCCCCCTGCCAACCACCCTCTGCACCCCAGCGAGCCCCACAAGAGGGGTCCCTGTTCTGACCACAGGCTCCAGCTGCTGCCCTCCAGCCAGGCCATGCCTTCCAAGGAGCAGCTGGGCTCCCCTGTTGCCTTATCTCACTGCTGTGCCACTTTTGATCAGTACGGGCCATCCCCCGGCACCCTGTTCCTGGAAGCAAGTCATCCCTCTGCCCAGAGCCAGAAGGTGCCGGAGGTCCCCAGCCTCAGCGTGGACCCCTGGCCCAGGCTCCAGCCACCTGTCGCCAGCCCAGTGACCCGGGACAGGACAGCAATGTGCTACCCACCGCCCCCCTACCCGCTGTCACCCCACAGAGCTGGCCCCCTGTGCCACCCCCCAGCTCCCACTGTGGGGGAACCCAGTGCCCTGCCCGGCTTTGGCTATGTGGGAAGCAGGGAGCCCTTTCCCAGCACCTACCTCAAACCCCAAGCCCCCAGGGGTTACTTCCCCAGCCCCCTGGAGCCCTACGTGCCGAGGACAGGGCCTGCCAGGCTGGGGGCGGTGCTGAGGGATGCTGAGCCACCCAGGGATGCTGAGCTGCCCAGGAATACTGGGTACCCAGGGTTTGCTGTCAGCCTGGGAGATGCATCTGTGTTCCACACCTCCTTTCCCGGCAGGGAGCCGGGGTGTGAGCAGCATGGGGTGGACAGTCCACAATGGCGATCAGCACCGAGGCACAGCAGTGCCTTCCAGCCTGTCTGCATGTCAGAGAATGTTTCTGGGGGATCCGGTGGGCTCACTGAGACATTTCCCCAGAGAGGAGGGAACTGGGAGAAACCCAGGCAAGGAGTGGAGGAGCCCCTGTACGCAGGGAGGAGGAACATCAGCCCGGCCCCTCAGGACACCCCCCTGGGGGGATCAGGGGAAGGAAATGCCTACATGGTCAAGCACGCAGCCAAGGAGCTCATCCACCCTTCTCTGTCTGTNACAGGCTCCCCAGCCCAGCCCCCCCAGCAGCACCCCCACGCCAACTCACCCGGCCTCCTCTCCATCCTGCACCCCCCTGCTCCCACCACCTAGCCCCCAGCTCAGCATCATCCTAGGCCCAAACCCTCCCCAGCCCCTGCCTCACAAAGCCCCCTCCACCCCGGGGGAGGAGAGGGTCTTGGTGGTCAGGCAGGCTGAAGATTCTCCCACACGGACGCGCTCGGGGCAGTACTTCACCACCCTGCACACCTTGCTCTGCGACACGATTTCAGACTCAGTATCCCGCTCCTCCCCAGAGCTCCTGCGGCAGTGGCTGGAAAAGGCTGACCTGGCAGAAGAGCTGGGAGAGATGCCCAAATCCCTGTCCAAGCCCAGAAATGGCTCCAAGGCACCCAATCCTCAGAAGCCCAGCAATGGCAAGGAGATCTGGCTGGCTTTCCAGGACGTGGCTGAGCTCCTCAGCAAACTGCTCTTACAGCTGCATTCCTTCATGTCAGCTTGCCCTTTCCCCCATGTTGTCCGGGCGGGAGCCATCTTCATCCCCATCCACGTGGTGAAGGAGAAGCTCTTCCCGAAGCTGCCCGGGAGCTTTGTGGACCAAGTGCTGCAGAAGCACAAGGTGGAGCTGCGTCCCACCACCCTCTCGGAGGAGAAGCACCTGAGGGACCTGGAGCTGAAGAGTTGCACCTCCCGCATGCTGAAGCTCCTGTCGCTCAAGCAGCTTCCCGATATCTACCCTGACCTGCTCAACCTCCACTGGCACAACTCCATCTGGCAGGAGCTGGGTAGGTAACCCGGCATGTCCTGGGGATGGGTCCCTGGGGCTCTTCGAGGAATGTTCCAGCTGCACCTGCCCTCCAGGTGCTGCTGTTCGTGGGGGCATCCAAAGGTGCCTCAGCATCTCTGTCCTACTGAGGGTCTGCCCGGCTTTTCCTCTGTGGGTTGTGGAGGGAGAAAGTTTGATCTGGAAGGGAGAAAAATCATCCTGGGGGTATCAGGAAGGTTTCAGTCAGTTTCAGGCCACTTCTGCCCATAGGAGGGTGCAGTGTCAGGCATGCAACCCATGGCTGTCCCATCCAGCTGGGGACTTCGCTGCTGTGTTCAGGTAATCTTTTGTTGCTAGTCAAGGCCCTTACCTGTTGCTAGAGGACGCGAAAGAACTACACTCACCCATCAGGTTGTGAGACGAGAAAGAAATAGAAACTTTATTTTGGTTTGAGGTTTAAATATGGTTTGGAATTTGATCAGGGATTGGGGGACAAGAGTAACACCTCTGTGACCCCAGTGGTCAACTTAGAAGTTCATCAATTTGTCCTTCCCTCTGGAAGGAATGTATTATTTACTAAATATCACTCCTTGTTTTTCCTACAATTTGTAAGAAAGCTCCAGTCCAAGAATGAAAACACCAGAAGGCTGAAAAAGTAGGGCGACACTTACCAACAACTTTATTTCTTCCAGGTTCAAGCTCAGACACTGGCCAGCAGCCTTCCAAGTAGGTAACTTCTCTTCCATGTGGGTTTATAGGAATTTGTGGGATTTGTTTGTCATTTTATGGAGGTGTATGTGTGTGCATTTCATGTGATGATGAGCAGCTCGAGCTGGCTGGGGAGGCTCCACTCCCTGGGCTGGGCTGGGATGTGTAGATGTGCCCTCCCTAACCACTCTTTCCTCTCCCAGGTAGCCCTGGCATGCAGGCACTGAAAGCTGATGGCAAAGCACAGCCATGGACAGGTCAAGGAAAAGGAGGCACTGAGGAATGTGCCAAGGGCAACAGCCAAATGATGATGGGAGTGGGAAGGTCCTGAGTCCCCAGAGCCGCTGGATGCCGAGACTGCCAGCAGCTCTGCAGGCAGGTGCTCAGCTCTGAACAGCACCAACATTTTCCAAGAAGCTGATACCTTGCCAGGGACCCTCTGGGGATGCTGCTCAGAGAGGAGAAGAGCTCAGTGCTGCTCCAGGGACACACACAGGGATGCTGGCAGGTTATGCAGGCCCACAGGTATAGTCTGGAGCTGCTTTTCTTTGAATGGATCATCTGTGATTGACCTGGTGAGCTGAGAGGGAATGGCTGGAGTTCCAGTGGAAGTGGAGCAAGAGCAGCATGGAAATGGCCACAGCACGATCCCCAGCCTTGGAATAAGGGACTGCAGGGACGACATCCCCCCTAGTGCTTTATCCACACCATTCCCAATAAACATCCCCTTCCTCTGGGATTTTCACCTTTAAAGTGCCACCAAGATGTGGCACAAGGACAAGGGCAAGGGAAACATGACTTCCATAGGCCCAGGACTAAGTTTCTTTTGCTAAAAACGAACATTAACATTTTACAAATGTTCTGGATTTACCTTTATAAGGAGCTGCTACCTTCAGGTCATGTGTTTTGGGTTGTTTTTTTTTCTTTAAATACTGTAATTTATACATGTCTTTTTATTTAAACTAAAAGGCTGTCAGAAAGATTTAAAGACTCTTAAAGAAAACAAAACCAAATCACTTTACATCCCAGATCCTGTCCCAAAGGAGGACGTGGGAGATGCACCTTTAGGGACCACCTTGGTGGAGACTAAAGGGGCAGTCAGGGGAGTGATGCTGCCAGACCCTGGAAGGAGGGATCCTTTCATCCCAAAGGGTTACAGGCATCCCAGCAGGGATGTGGGCATCCCAGGACTAGTGGACATCCCCTCACCCTGGGGGGCTGCAGCACGGTGCACAGCAGAGCCCTTAAAAACTCATCACTCAGGTGTTCTCCAAGCTGCTGCAGGGCGTGGAGGAACAAAACAAGGGTTGTTCAAATTCTGTGTTTCACTACAAAGATTATTTATTTTAAACTAAGAATACAGAGGGATGGGGGAAAAGAAATGACCCTACCCAAACTGTATTTTTTTTAGCCAAATGGTGTGTTTGCTACTGGGGAATTTCTGTGGGTGCCTCCCTGGTTTTCTGTGGGGATGGGGTGGCTGTGGAAGGGAGGAGTAAAGGGCATGCTGCTGTTCTCCTCACTGCCCCTCACCACTCCATGCCTGTGTACAGCGATTCAGAAAGCAGTGTTTGTTAATGTTGTTTTTTTTTAATACATATAGAAGGTTTCCAGGAAAGAAAGTTCTTTTCTTTATTTGATTTTTTTTCTGTAAGAATATGAAGAGCTGCCTCACCTGATTTAAAAGAGTTTGGCTTGTTTCCAGACATGTCCTGCTTCTGTCTCTGCTTCCCAGTGTGGGCACAATGGGACCTTCCTGGTTGTCCTAGGGATACCATAAAATGTATTTCTCTTGGTTTAGGGCAAATCTGGGAGAAAGCTTCTGGATGGGGTCCCTCTGGGAAGTAAACCCAAACCACCCCTCCTTTAATTGGACTGGGAAAAAAATCTCCTTAGAGAAAAGTGGAAAAAACAGTTTATTCAACTAGTGAAGTGCCTACACGCCCATAAAATGGGTAATATGAAACAATAAAACCTCTCGCCGTTCTGAAGAGAGATGGCAAAATTGAGAAAGTCCTTGCTTGGCTTGCTCAGTCTCTTACCAGTCCCTCTGTTGCTGGAAAATGCCGAGGCCCAGGACCCGGTGGGCCACAGGTCTGAGCTCCCAGTGCTCTTCTGAGTTTTCAGTCCAGAGCAGGTTTAAATAGTCCTAACAAAAAGGAAAAAAAACAATCTAGAGAACTTCTCTGCTTCAGCTAGCTAAAAACTAACTAAAAGCAAAGGAGATCTCTGTCCCGCTGCCTGTCCATGCTGCAGACAGCACAGTCTAGGAGCGGAATGTGGAGCAGAGAGAGCAGTTTCTGAAAACAAACTCTGCACTTCTCTTTCTCCCCCTTTGCGCTCAGAACCAGTCCTAAAGGTACAGAACACAATATCCAACACAGACAGAACAGACAGTTGGGGATACAAGCGTTATAAAGTCAACCTGGAACAGGATGTCCACCCCTTATCCCAATATCATCAACTTACTACCAAAACTACACATACACTATACATACATATATATATATGTGTATATATATATACACATATATTTATATATACACCGTATACAGCTATATACAGACAATGGCAGTGACATTCAGCAAACTGATATTTACACATGGTTCTCACCCAACAATTAGACCTCCCTGAGGTACTCATCGTTTTGTTCCATCTTTCTGCGTTATCCACCATGTGCAACCTGGTCCCTGAGCAAAGACAACCCCACAGATGTGTTTGTACTCGAGGCAGAATTGATCCAAACTGTCTTCTCTAACAAACTTCTCACACATACCACTGGGACTTTATCTCCCTTTATTGTATGCAGGGGCTCAGACTGGGCAGGGCTGCTCTGTTGGTGGAACTTTGGGTGTTAACTAACCAGGTGGCCTTTGTTAGATGCTGCTCCTAATTTTTTAAAGATCCCCCACCTAATGCTTTCAGGGTGGTTTTTTGTTGCCTCAGTTTTCTTGCCTGCAAGCAGTTTCTCACGCAGCTTCAGGAAAACAATGTATATTTTTAGAATGTTTACATTCTTCTCCTCTGGGAGGAGAA
>VXBB01010068.1:13874-71844 GCA_013399915.1 Illadopsis cleaveri | reverse complement strand
TGCGCCTCCCGCCGGCTCCGCGCCGCTCCCGTTAACGCAGCTCCTCCTGGGGCTGTGGCACGGCGAGCGGGCTCGGCAGGGGAGGGGGAGCAGGGGGGTGCTGCCGGTGGGTTTGCTCGGCTCCGCGCTGCCTGTGCCGGCTCCGGGATGAGGGCGGCTCCGCTGCCGCCAGCAGGCGCATCCAGCTGGGGCTCCTGCCCCTCAAGGCAGGGTCATCGCGGTGTCCCGTGCCGGGCACTCGGGGCAGCGGTGCCCTTGTGCTGGCACCCAGCTAAACCCCGCCTGCCCTCGGGGGCGATGGGGCTGGGTGATCCCCCACCTCGGATGGTCTGGGGAAGCTCTTGTGGGGTGTAAGGGCCACTTAATACGTGTGCGAGGCAGGGCCAGAGAAGCTGCCTGACATGGCCCGGGGCTCGAGGGTGTAATTGGATCTTGGCCTTCACGGCTGTCATGTGCTCCCTTCAGAGTTGTTTGCTTGGATCTCGCCGGTGGTGGGAAAACACTGGGCGAACCTTTGCCCATGGCAGTGTTGGTTCTTGTGAAGGGTCTGTATCCTGAAGGGCTAGTTCGGGACCTGCCCATCGAGAGGTCCTTGTGCCTTGACACACGTGTGTCTGTGTGGAGCTAAGAACCCCAGTACCAGAACATGCTGTGTTGTGATGTTGGTTATCTTGGTTCTTATCTTCCGTATTTTCTTGGTTTTATCTCGGTTTTTATCTTTGGTATTTACCAAACGATGGTGTAACTCATTTGACTAGACAGGAGAGGTGATACACTCTGATAAATGATGCAAGTGAGGTCAGGCCTGCAACAAGCCAGTGTCACACCCCTCTGTATCACCATCCAGTTATAATGTAACCAAGTCTCTTGAAAATTAATGTGTGGTGAAGGGTGATGTACGTGTGTAATCCGAGTATTGTGGAAAAATACGAGTATGTAGAGCTCCAGGCCAAAAAGGTTGTCATGAGCTGCAGGCCAGCTATCCTTCCTTTCCTAACAAAATGATCTTGAAATTGTACTTCCCCTTTCAATTCCTGTGTAACAGAAGAGCACACAGTAGTACTTATTTCAGAAATCTCCAGCCTCTTAAACTGTCCTCTCTCTCCATTCTGATTCTCTGTCAAAGGTTCTCTTTACTTTTCTGTAGCTTAACCTTTCTGTGACATGTGAGCTGTGTAACTTGGCAAATGGGTTCCTGGAAAGTGTCTTTACTTCCGTGGCTATGATGGTATAAAATACTACTGGAATTAAAAAAACCCTGTTGATGGTGTAGCTGGGTTTTGTTCAGAGGGCTGTTGCATTCATGCTGTGTAATGTTCCTCAATGTATACTGTAACAAGAAGTTTCTGGAGTGGGAGGAAAAGAAATTTACTTGGGGAGCAGTCAAACTCCTGCCACTACTGGCTGCACTTGCAAATCCAATTTAGGCAGCCCTTAGTGGAGTTGTGCGTGCTGGAAAGTTACCTAAACCCTTGTTTTGCTAGAACATCAGATGGGGCAAGGTGCCCTAAAGTGAAACTTTGCTTTTCTTTGTGAAGAGAACTAAAACCCTGAGTCTTTCTCTTATATTGTTTTTATATAGTCATGAAAATGATAACCTGTATCTATTCTTGAGGATGGGTGCAAGTCTGGCATGCTTTTATTTCCCTTCCTCTTTTTTTTTTTAACTTTAGTTTTCTGAACCAGTTAAGTGAGGCTCCCTTTGGAGCTCATTAGTATTGAGTTTGCAAGGCAGGGTGTATGTAGATATGTGTGTCTGTGTGCTTGTGAGGTCTCATGAGCTGAAATCCTGACACAACAGTTCAGGAATCTGCATTTGGACAGCAGCATCCAAACAGAAAACTTGACATGGTTTCACCTGCTCTTTGCAGACTGATCCAAAAAACATCACTCGTGTTTGCATCACCTGATCTTTGGTGAAAAATCTATGGCATTACTATCAATAGCCAGCAATCTGCACAGAAGAAAATCCTTCAAGATCCTTTTTTAATCAGTTGGTTACATTTTGTCAGGCTTCCACTAGAGAAAAAGCCGAAGTATTTAAAATGTAGTTATGTGGAATGACTTCCTCTGTGGAGTGTGTTGTAAATGCTTTCTATATGGCAAACACAGCAAAACAGAGTTAGACCATATATCAGAGCAGTTATAATAATGGAAGTAATAGAGCTAAGTGAGAAATGTTAGAACTCTTTACATCACTCCAGGTTAAAATACATGTAAGTAATTAGACAATCTAGATTAACTGACAGGTCATAGAGGAAATGTGCACCTGGATTTGCCAGAGAGTGAACTGCCCTCAGCACTGCTTTCAATTCTGCCTTGTCAAGAGTTTACATAGTTGAAGAAATTCTGAAGGTAATTCTGGATTATTTTTGAGATAGTCTTAAGTTATTCCACAGCTATGTATTCTGAGCTTTTACTATCAAGAAGTGGTTCAGGATTGTCCAGCATTTAAGACAGGAAGAGCAGTAGGGTGCACATTAACCTGGGGAGTTGCCACTGTGAGTCAGATAAATTATTTAAAACACGAAAAAAGTTTCTAAGTTTCTAAATGTTTCTAATCTTGACTAAGATTTGTCATAGTTTTTATGGTGTATATTATCACCATGACATTCAACTTCACTTTTATCACATGTGGTTTTTTTCCTTAGAGACATCTCTTAGCTGGTAATTCTAAATATAATTTTAGCTTGCCCTTCCTGCCCCACCTTTTAGGCAATAAGTAAAGGGAGCAGAACTGGTAAGCAGAGAGTCCTTCTCAAACCACAGAGAATGCAGAAGGACAAGATGATTTCTCTTCTGCAGAGGTATCTCATTCTGACTAACAGGGAAACTTTGGTAGGCAGAGGAATTTAAGATTCATACACTGCACCCATCATAATACCAGCTCTTGGGAATCAGTGTGTCAGTCTGTGTGCTCAGTTCTTGGGGCCTCCATGAGCTTCCAAGAAAGAGTTTTGAGAGTATAATGAAGGGGCATGGGAAAATCCCAGCCAGTTTTGCCTGGGCACTGGACATTTGCATTTACATTTGATCGCCACTGGAATAGTTCATACCCTTGTCTGCAAACCAGAGAATGTTGATCTCTGCTTATGTCTCAGTAACACCAATGGTTTGGACTAGTGTTGTTTGTTTGCTTTGTCTGCCCTAACACTCATAGAATTTGAGAAAATCATGCCTCTGTTTTGAATATTTAATCCCTGATTTTCTTTTATATCTGCTTACCTTGAAGACGGAGCTGAAATCTGAGACAAACACCATTAATTATTTGGATCTGGAAAATGAAATTGTCTGTTCTGAGCTGTAGAACCGTAAACAGTTTCTACAATCCAGGATAAAATGGCCTTTTGAAATCTATTCCGTTATTTTACGTTCTTTTAAACTTTTTTCCCCAAGCTAAATGGAGATAGTTGTCCAGGTTTTAAAAAGGAGTGATGATTCTCAGAGTAGTTCTCAGTAATTCTCCTCTGGAAATAAAACAGTAAGTCTACATTTTTAGCTCCTTCTTGATTGTAGAAAAGATGGGAAAACAACTTTGGTCAGTATAGATGGTAATTTCTTTGATATTTAGGGGTAGTCTTGAGCTGCCTAGTCCAGTATATGCTGAGACCAAAACCAGTATCAGTCAATCTATGCTAATTATCTACTGCCTTAGCAAAAAAGTTAAGACTTTTTTAAATTTATTTTGTTGAAAAGTGTAGTCAAATGGCTTAAGGATTGTGTAGAAAAAAAAAGTGCATCTCTTATTTAAGATGACTCTTTTTCAAACCCTGCTATTGTGTTAATAGTATGAGTCAGAAGAAGGATGAATCAATGAAAACTCTTTACAGAGTAACAATAAGAAATGTTCTTACTGTGTAGTCCTTATTTTTGTTACAGATCAAAGGCTGAAAAAACCTAAACCTTAAAAAAAAATAAATACAAAGATGAAAGAATGCATTTGGTCTTTGTAATATCCAAAGATTATCCTAAATTGCATATCTGAAACAACAATTATTGCTCTAGACTCATACTTCAAATGAAGCTTGTGGAAGCATGCTTTTCCCCCCCGACTTTGTTCTTTTAAGAAAGGTAGATAAGGGGTGAATGAATTAAAAAAAAAACAACCCAAGACATTAAAAAATTCACAACCCCTCTTGGAAGGCTTGTTCAAAGCTGTGTAAAGAGCATTTGCTTCTTGTGTGGATGTCAGCACGTGTAGCTGCAAAAGTCTGGTGAACACCTTGGACAAGGTGAGGCCCTGAAAAAGACCTGTAATCCAAAAAGTCCAAACAAGGTGGCTCCCCCCACCTGGCAGTGTGGATTTCTGGGGAAAGGCTTTACCAGACCTTTGCAGAAGTTCTTGTCCAGATGAGCCCAGCTCAGGTGCACTGAGAGAATTTTGAACATCTCAGAAGATTGTCGGAGATGGACTTTCCACCTGCATGGAAAGGTGAATGGGACAGGACTGGGAGGGGATAAGAAAGTAGATTTTTACTCAAAATACAGCAACAACAAGGGGTGTCTGTGTCACTTTCAGCTCCTAACATTGCTTTGAGATAGACTAGACTGAGGCTGCTGGGGTCTCACTTCTACCCAACAATAGGAGTTTATGTTTGTGCACAACTCTAAACAAAGAGACCTCAATTTTCTCTTTGAACTCCTAATGGAACCTTTTTCAGCTACTAATGCAAAATAGTCAGCTTGAAAAATTCGAGTCATTTCAACCTGCCTAAAAGAAGTGCAGCTGAGGCTGCAGATGTGCTGTGGACTCTGAATGGCTGGGCAGAGTTTCTGCTGAACAGAGAGTGGGTCTGACTGAACCATCCTCATCCAAGGTCAGGTCTGTGTGACTGTGGGGTTTCTGACTGTTCCTGCAAGTCACTCAGTAATGGCAGCTTGTTAAATAAGCCTTTGTCATGAAAATACAGAAAATACAGTCATGAAAATACAGAAGTGCCCAGGGATGTTCACACAGGCTGATTGTGTAACACAGTTGTAAAGCTCCAAAAAACATTTTAAGATGCGTTAAAAGTTATTGTGCAGTGTGTGTATGGGGCCAGTTGACCAGTTGGCATTTTGAACTTTTCAAAAACATGATGATCAATATTTACAGTGATTGATGATTCTGATAAGTTGCTGACTTTTTCATAGTAAATTGTGAAAGTTTGAACCATGCAGATGCATATGCTGGTATTTGACTCAATAGTCACACTGGAGTGTGTGTAGTGACGTGTAGTGAACAAATAGTTTTTGACAGAAATGGAATCTTTTCATCTGCCTCAACACAGCAAAGGGAAACGATGAAGGAGGATCCCATTTGGTGTCTACAAGTACATGCAAATATTTGACTTGAGAGGAAGCAAAAATACGTTACCCTGATTCACCCACCGTCTTTGGAAAAAAAAATTGAGCTGTCAAGAAATTGCAAATCTTATTAAAAGACTGGAAAACCTTGCCTAGAGGTGGATTTGCACTGTTTGTGTGGGGACTATAATGTACTCAGAGACTCAGTAGCAAGTGTTTACTTGCTTAAGGCATTTTTATATTAGGAATGGCCTTATTTTCTGTCTTTAAGTCTTAGAGGGCTTTTTTAAATTTTTCCAGTATTTGATGTCTTATTTCTGCTCCAAGTGAAATCTCCAGATGAGAGAATATTTTTTTGTGTGTAAACAGGAACAGATAACAGTGAAGAGTGATCAGGTTTTTGGGGAAAGAAAAAAAGCTTCAAGTTAAAGTTAATTGCATGTTAAAATGTATTAAAAACAAAAGTATAGTTTGAAATGATAAAATGAATCTTTAATTATATATATATATGTGCAAATTGTACAAAGGTACACTTAAGAAAAACAGAGGACAAGGTTATTGATAGCTCTCTAGAATCTTCCTTTGAGTAAACTGTTGTCTTTTACTATTCACTTTTTCTATTTATATCCAAAAAGTGATGAAAAGCATATTTAGTCATTTTAGATAAGGGATACAGCATTATCCATGGCTGACTGAACACATACCAGGCAGGTATTTTTAGCTTCTTTAGGCTGGGCGGATGCAAGTGGAAGTTCCACTTCAGTTGCTCGTGTTGTGTGGAAAACAGGCTGGAATTGGTGAGGCAAGGTTAATGTGAGGAGCTGGACATTAGTCTTGGAACATAAAATGTCCATTCTCCTGAAATTGCTATATGCAGTAGAGTGTTCAGCTGCATAGTAATGTGTACAGAGGAGAAAATACATATATATGATGAGCTTAATGTTTGAAACATGCCAGGGAGGTCTGTGCTGATAGATAATATGAGCCCCAGGAGAATCCAGACTAGTTCATCATCTTGTGGCCTGGCAGCAGTGGGGTGACTTATCATAGCTAAAAAAATACTACTGTGCTGAACCACCTGAAATTTTTCAAGCCTTTTTTCAGGACTCATATTTGTTCATGTTAATTCATCCGTGACACCTCCGAGCTCCAGTTCCCTGAACACCTGGAACAATTATCCATAGAGCAGGAGAGAGAACTGAGATTCCAAAACCTCTTCTGTGGTTTGTTTAAAAACAAAACAAACTTCTCTTCACCCTCTGTCATCCTTTGTAAATTTTAAGCATATGGAGTAGTTTGGGCTGAATAGAAATCCTTGCATGGTGATTTAACTTTGCTGTCTTGGGAATGCAAAGCACCTCTTGCCAGCTGGATGTGTGGGATTGAGGAAGTGCTGGAGCACACACTGGAAAATGAGAAGGCTCTCCCCTGTGGCAAAACAAAAGCTGGAGGGGCTGCTTTTTTATCCAGGGATGCAGTCACTCCCAAAACCAGCAGTAAATGGTTTTCCTGACCTGCAGAACTCTTCCAGTCTGGCCACAACTTTTCCCTTTCTCCCCAGTGTGGGGTCCACTCGTGTTTTACATCTCAGAAGAGGATCTGTGTGGAATCTCCAGCAAAGATGGCAACAGCTATCAATGACATTAATAAGCTGAAGGGAGGAACCCATGACAGTCTTCAAGAACATTGGAAACATCAAAGTAGTGCAAACATCCAAAGTGTGGTCTGTCCCACAATATCAGAATACAGCAATTTTTCTCTTCCTTCATTTGGCAGGTTGCTGGCCAAGATCTTTCATATTCCCCTTATTTTTAACACTAAGTAATTTGGGATTTTTCCTGAATTTTACCATGTTTCTTTATAGCTGCTCAACATGGTAATTCTGTCTCCATCTTCTCTAAGGGGAAAGAAAAAGAAAATTAATTACAGCAGAAAAAAAATTGTTGGCTAAATTTTCAAAATTTAATACTGTTGTGCAGAATTGTACACTGGAGCTTATGGTCATGTATTTAGTAGAGTCTGGCCTAAATCTAGAAAAACTAAATGTATATTTTTTACAAATCTGTGTATTTTATGACTCTTTTTTTGGATGGTGAGTACTACTGCTCAGGGTTACACTGAAGGAAAACTCTTTTCCCATCCATCTTCACTATGGTTACTCTCATTTTTCTGGCAGGATAAAGCCTCTGGCTCAGAGGGGTGAACACCACACTACCTTTGAGAAACAACTCTGAGCATTTAACAAAAATGAAAACATAAGTTTAAAAAAACCAGCTATTTTGTTCTCACTGTAGTTAATGGAAGTAGCATTGTGCCTTTGCCCATTCATACAACAACCAAACAAATGTATGGAAAGCTAGTGTTTAAATTTGAGAAGTTTTATATTGTCACCTGTCCTCTAGGGTACTGAAATCTGCTGGTTTCAGTAGAGAAGCCAGATTGAGAAAAGCTTGCTCTGGCCTTACTGCTGCCAGCTGGTCCTTCCACCTGCACTATTTTGTGTCCACTTCACTGCTCCAAGGAAAGTCATTTTGTGAGGCCATGTGGTAAACTGCTCTGAGAAGCCATCCAGGTTATAAATGACTTGGCAAAAATGGAAAAGAAGAAAGTGAGTGTTTATTTTGTGAGCCAATTTCCTGATGCAGTTTCCTAACACAGCCCCACAGACAGCTCTTTTGGCATAGCTGAGGTGCCAGGGCAGGAGCAGGCCCCAGGCTCCTGCACCTGGTGTCTGCTGAAGGAAACTTCTCTAATGTTCTCTAAGACATCTGCTTGTTCTGAAGGAAGTGGTGAGACATCCACCCTCTGTTGGCTTCCTTCTTCCTGTGCCTGGCCTTGGTCTGATGTTCACATGTTGTGGCACCTCCTTCACAGAGCTGTTTGCTGTTCTGTTTCTTCAAGTATCTCTTACCATGCAATATAATGTCTAAACCTTTGGTAGGAGAGTGGGATCCATTCATAGTCTACCTAAGAAGTCCACATAAAGCATGGATAAAACAAATCTCTCTCATAGGATAACTCCACCTTAGATGTACAAAATGTGCCTGCCCACACCTTGCTAATGGTCTGGTGGTTAGGGACCTGGCTAGCCAAAATATGAACAGCAGGGCTAAAAATGAAGTAAAAATCAGAGGAAAAGAATGTGCTGTGGGATCCTCCTCCACCATTTCATTCACTAAAATAAAAGAGATCATTTCCACGCCTGTTGAACCTATTGCTGCTGTCTGTGTCTGCCTCTCCTTATCAATGTTTGCAAACTTCCTCGTGTAGCACTGCAGGATTCCAGCTGGCAGGAGTTTGCAGTGACAGTATGGTGTTTTTGTCAAATTACATCCAAGTGTGGAAGGAAGCAGCATGAAATGATGAATCTGAAATCTGCAGTGAACCTGCTTCTCCATCTGAAATCAGCATCTGAAGTCACTGTTGTCTAACATGACTGAGTCTCAGGTGGAATGTGTTTCTTGGGTGGAAAGCAGGCAGAGACCCCCAGCACCACCTCCTTCTGCTATTTTTATGTTTGTCCTTTAGTGGGAAGAATGAAGGGGAAAACAGCAGCAGAAACAAGTTTTTTCTTTTCTTTCAGTTGCCTTAACCTTTATAAATGGGTGTCTTGCAGATCCATCACTTAATACCACTCCAGATGGCAGGAATGGCCTCCTGCCCATAGAAAGGTCAATAGAGCAGCTCTACCACAAATCTTTTGACCCTGCAGTCGTCTCAATGCCAAACTAAAACTGTTGTGATGCAGGGAGTAGTGCTGAGGAGGGTGTGTATCTTGCAGGCACAAGAGGCTGTTTGTTTGAGTAGCTTATGGAAATGGTCATGATGCAGAACAAGGAATTTCTTAGTGCTGAATAAAATGGCTGAGGGGAATTTTGATAAAGGGATCTATTTTATGTCATCTGAGAATGTTGCATTGAGCAGTTAGTAGTGCATGCCAATCTGTCTGTCCAGGTGCAAAGAAAAATTAGTGGCATTGTGGTATTTGTTCTGAAGTCTTCCTGTGTGTCCAAGACTTCTTTGGAAAAGCATCCTTAAGGCATTACTGGATAATCTTGAATTTGCCCTAATTACGATTCAGATAAGTACTTGCATTGCGAGCCTTTTCAGAAAAATCAAGAAATTATTTGAGAACAGATTCACTGCAGTCTCAGGCTGTTCTAGTCTTTTCTATTCAGTTGGTCATGATATTACAGCTACATCAGCCCATCAGCAAATTCTCAGTGAGTACCAATTTTGCCAGAGCACTGTGACAAAAATTGTAGTCTGCTCTGGCAGAAGAGAGAGGATTTGTTTTCTGCTCCAGTCTTTACAATGTCCTCTGTGGTGTCCAGTGCTGAAGTCAGCTTATAAATCCTGAAAATGGGTGTGCAGTTGATCACAGGTAAAAAAACAGTGTCACTGAAGAAACAAGCCCTGTTCCAGTGTCCAGCCACCCTTTGGGGGAAGAATCCTTTCCTAATATCCAACCTAAACCTCCCTTGACTCAGCTTCAGGCCATTCCCTTGGGTCCTGTCAGTGTCACCACAGAGATCAGTGCCTGCCCCTCTTCCCCTCAGTGCAGTGAGGTCTCCCCTCTGTCTCCTCCAGGCTGGACAACCCCAGTCCCTTCAGATGCTCCTCACAAGGCTTCTCCTCCAGACTCTTCAGCATCTTTGTAGCCCTCCTTTGGATGCTCTCTAATAGCTTAATATCCTTCTTCCATTGTGGTGCCTTTTTCTCAAGGTCATCTGGTGTATATTTTTACTGTCTGTTTTGTAATTGTCTATTTCTAACCTCAGAATTTGAAGTGGTCCGTTCATAAATCATCAACAATGTGTCCAGCATCCCTGTCCCCGGTTTATTTGCTGTAGTGTTTTTATCCTGGAACAATATCCCCAATATCCTAAATGATTTTTCTTTGCAGTGCCTTGTCAAATGCTGCACTAAAATACAAGTATAAGTACAGAGTTCTCTTTAGATATTTGGTGTGCTTTATTAAAAGCTCAGAGAAAAAAGATTGGTTAGTCAATAGCAGTTTCAGTTCAGTTTATCAGCCCACGCCAGCAATTATTCCTGCTTCACTAATTGTCAGGACATGCCTTTTCTTTTTCCCAAGTTCCTATTTCTCAAACTGAATTAGTGTTTTTACTCTTCTGCACCCTGTACAATCTATGTTTTTTGATTCAGCAGCAAATGGAAGGAGATGCAATTAAGTGAAAGAGCTGGCACACAGCAAGAGGCACAAGCTGCAACTGGGAAATTTTTCTCTTTCTCCCATTCCAAATTAGTTTGATTACAGAAATTCAGCCTTTTAAAACATGTTTCTATGCCATCTCCAGAGGAATACAGTGGAGCAATGGTGTTCACTGGAGCTGCAGTCATGGCTGTGTGAGATGAAGCTCCAAACTGCAGGACATGAATGCAAACAGATTGTAATGCAATGGATACATAGAGCAATTTATAGCCTGACACAGAGACTTTCTTATTGAAAAGTATTGCTGCCATTACTTGGCAAAAAACAGCCCAAACCTCAATTACCTCGTTTGACAGGGTAATTTTAACAGTGGTAGTAAAGTTAATTCTGTTAATTCCTTTCAATTAAGATTGGGTTTACTATATATTAAAATGTTGTAATGTATTACTGTCACTGCAGTGAAGGAATAGAATGGATTTTGTTTATGTGCTACAGCAATTTTTTTTATACAGATACAGGCATTCCTGGCTAATTCAGTTTGTGAACTGTACACATGCTCTGCTAAAAAGTCAGCAATTTGGAATCTTACCACAAGATTTCTTGAAAATTCCTCATACTTGTGTCTAGTTAAGTCTTGGTAACCTCTTGGTTTATGTACATCTTCGTGCTCTAAAAATTTGTCCTTTGACTGATGCCCCAGTTGGGACAAACCTCACAGGGTGTTGGGGTGGGGGGGAAGATTTTTATTTTGTATTTTTATAATTATTTGAGATGTGGGATTTGCTCTTAAATATTCACTTGGTTTTTTTAAAATGCTGCTGTGTGCTTTAAATAATATAAATCAAAGTATTCCCTAGTGCTTGAAAGGTTTGACTGGCTTTTGAAGCTGAGGACTTTTTCTTTCTGTAGAACCCCATGGCTTGTCATGTGCTGCCATTAATTTTTGAAAATTAGAGGCAAATTCACAGTGTGATGATTAGAGGGCTGGATCATCTCTGTTACAAGGACAGGCTGAGAGAACTGGGTGGTTTTTGTTCATTTGATGATGTCTCTTATACAACTTCTTGCTTTTTTTAGTATTTACTCCTACTTTGCTCTAACTCATCAGTCTGTTACCATTTGTTGCAACAAGGACGGGACATGCCTGGCTTGGATGTTTCATCATTTGAATATTAATTAGAGGAAGAGTCGTCCTTTTTCCATAAAAGTTTTACTTGCAAAATAAGTATCTTGCTACAAAGCAGAAGAGTTGAGGGGCAAGGAATTGAAGTGTTATAATACAAGGCTGCATTTATTTTGGGGAGAACTGGATGCACGAAAGTCATATCCTCCTTTTAGTGGTGGAGTCTCAAAGGTTCTCTTCTGATTAGCAGAATTTTGTTCCTTCTTACCTTTTCTTACCATTTTTCTGTGCCCTTTTCCTGTCAAACTGTGTTTCCCTTAGAGTTAAACTCGTCTTTGTGAGATTTTTACCTGTGGCACATTTGTAGCCCAGATCATTTGAAAAAACAAGATGCCTTGTGTTCACATTAAAGGAATTTGTATGAATGGCTGGCTGAGCTTGATTTACAACTTCAACTACTGATAATTTGCCTGGATTTGAGGTTTACAAACTGTTTTGTTTGGGGACTTATATGAGAAAATTGGTTTTGATGTGTTCTGGTATGGTAAAGTTAACTTTTTCCAAAATTAAGAACTTTGAAGGAACTGAAGAGTTTGGAGGTTTTGCCTTTATTCCATGAAATGTAGCTAGCAACCTGTGAGCATGTATGAGGAACATAAATACTATGGAAGAAACATGCATGCAGGTCTACACAGTGTGGTTTTAAACAAACTTCGGGTTTTTTCTTTTCTTACACTGTTCTGGTTTTTTTTTTTTCCTCCTGCCTTTTCCTTGTTCCAGTTTTTTCCTCTTACTTGAGCTGCATTACTGCTTTGTGGTTTTAATTTCAAACCTTAAAATGAAATGCCACTGGAGGCACAAAGCCTGTGCCCTAAGAGGACAATATATACTGGTCATGTTGCAGAATGGAGAGGTGGTTTTAATTGAATTTCATTCTTGCAGAACTAGGTCATTGTTCTCTAAGGTTGTTTAAATTAAGTACAAACTAAAGCATTCTAGTTAAATTGGCCCACTGGTCATTTAACAGCAAAGGATGTTATTATCTTTACTGTCAGAGCTGGCATAATTAATAGTACAAACATAGAGTACCCTGGGCTTTGTCCTTAGAACCAGACTTTAGGTGGGGCAGCTGGTGGTGGTATTTTGTGTGATTTTACACATGGAGTTCTACAATGGATAAAAATGAGGTTTTTGTAGGTAATTGTGTCACTGGATGATGGAGTGACCAAGGCTGGAAGGGACTGCAGGAGCCTCTGGCTCAAAGCTTGGGCAGCACTAAGTTCAGCCCAGGCTACTCAGGGGTTTATCCTCCTTGGATCTTGAAAACCTCCAATGCCAGCAACTCCCAGAGTATCTCAGCCCCCTCTAAGACCCCTTTCTCTGAATAGGTACATATAATGGCATTGGAAATTGGGACTTCTTGTTTGTTTGTTTTTTTCTAATGTTTAGTACCCTGGAAACCACTAAAACTTAGTTCAGTTCAGACGTTTCTGTAATGAATGTGACAGTTTTCCTCACACACTTGGGAAAGGTAAGATATTTCTCTCTTAAAAAAACCCATAATATTTTTTTCCTCCCCAAACTGCATACAATGAAAAAAGGAGAATTTCTTGAGTACTACAAAGCGTGTGACACTTGTGGAAATATACCTTTTTCCCCTGCAGAAGCGTAGTAAAGCTGCAATACAAATTTAAACAGAAGCAGTTCAATAACAGCTTTTCACATTTCTCAGAGTAAATAAAATTATTAAATGAGAAATTATATTAATATTTACTCTGAGGCAGAGCTAATCTTTGAAGTTGACAGTTTTCTGACTCAAGTGGTGTTAATAATCAGATACCAAATAGGATTAGGAAATGAGTACCTTTATTTGTCTCCAGACCATTGGTACATAATGTAGATTACACAAATATAAATATAAAGGTTGGCAATTATTAAAACCGAATTTCAGATGTTGCATTTGCTTCAAAATCTTCCTGCTCATTTCTCTGTTGCTACACTCACAATTTTCCATACTGTGAAATGGTTTTCTTCTTGTTTTTCAGCCTCCTCTTATCATATCAACTGAGACTCTCCTCTGGAATGTATATTTGTAATATTTGATTTCTAACAATCTCAGGCAATGGTTTGTCGTGGTGATGAAGTGACGCATTTTAGTGTGGTTGAAATGTTTTCTGGAAGCAATGGGAAGAGACACTGTGAATTTTAAACAAAGCTGTAGTTAACACAGTGACAAAGTCCAAAGGGTTGCATGATTGGAGGTGAACCATGACTGAGATCCAGTTGTTTATGTAACTTACCCAATTCAAGACATTTTCTGTCTGTCTGGGCCTTTAGGTTGCTCTACTAGTGAAACAACTGGTATCTCTTGTAAAACTTTAATCCTGAAGGAAACTCATTTTTTGACTTTTTATTTAGGGCATAATGGCTGGATATAAATTTAAATTACTCCTTTGCTTTTTGGAAAACTAGGCTGTCTATCCTCTTTTTCAAAAGAGACAACACCTTTAGAGATTGTCCATTTATTTTGAAGTCTCTTCCTTTCTTGTGTTGATTTTTCCCTTGAGTATTTGTTATTTTGAAGAGGTGCATTTGGATAGTTCTCTCTAGACCACATCCCTGACCTGGTCCCACTTCCTCTTTGCAAGGCTGGGAAAGCACTTGGGGGAAGAACTGGATGACATTTGTTCCTTTCCTTCAGTTACCTGTGATGAAGAACTCGGCTGAATTTAATGTCATGCAAAATGTGCTTCATGCTGATTGTTTCTTCTGATGTGTTCTGCTCTGGTGTGTGTACTTGGATGTAGTCTTGCAAATATTTTTCTGAAATGTGTCACTCAGATCTGCCAGCCATGCCTTCCAAGCGCAGAACTCCTCCAGTTTTAATGTTTTGTGATTTAATTTTAGAAGTATAAGAGTTCTGCCTCTTTCATTTGAAGATACTTGAAAAATACATTGAATTTGCCCATTTTCCTTTAAGATTTCAATTGCAAATACTGCTCTGTGATGTGATCCAGGCAGCTGTGGTTTGGGTCTTAAAAGAACAACATTTGACATGTGCTTAGACTGCAGGCTGAGAGATTTAGGATGGACTCAGTCATCTTTTTCCTTGGGAGAGTGCTTATCATCCTTCCCCACACTGGTCTGGGTTTAGATTTGCCCAAGGTTTCCAGTTCTGTGGGCAAATGATACTTACACAGGGTGACAGCAGAGCGTGGAAACTTGGAATTATTCTCTCCTGGAGGGCTTGTAGGAGAGCAGATCCTCCAGGTCAGGGGGTGGTGGCAGCGTAGGGGCTGTGTGTCCCTGGCATCTGGAGCCCTTGGACACTTGCAGAGTGTCTGATGTCACCTACATTTCTCAAACCAGAGGCAGCAATAAAGGACCAAATACAAATGTAGGACCAGGGGAGGTAGCACCAGGTATGGACTAGAGCTGGTGTAGAGAAGCAAAAATTTAACATTAAAAGTGCATTTCTTTGTATAACATTAAAAGTGCATTTCTTTGTAAGTGCAGTCCTGATGCTGATCAAATATGACTCATTCTGCCACAGACAAAATCCAGGTGGGGTGAGTCCTTCATTTTATTTACACAGAGGTGCATGGAACACGTATGTCTGTACACAAGCAAGAAATCTTACATACTGAGTTTAGTCCTGTTTTGAATTTTTACTTTCTGGTAGTTTTCTGAAGAAAAGGTTGATTCTTGCTGGTTTATTACAGTAGGGGAATTGTTATATCCTACTGAATACATATTTTCAGGTCATAGTTGCTGGTTTTGTGTGCAAATATGAGATTGACTCTTTTTTTTTAGTATAATTTGTCTCATTCAGTTCATTTGCTCTGATCGCAGTTTTCTAGATCTGTACATACAAAAATTACGTATTTCTAATTAGTTGACTTTCACTTACAATTTATTTAACCTCTGGTTTGAATAGAATTTTTTGATTAATTTTAAAAAACCTTCAAAACCAGTGTTTTTTGTTAGCTTTGCCCAAGGAATATAAAGTATGAGTATGTATGAAAAAGGTTTAACAACATCTTTTGAACAAAATTCCCTTTGTAAGCAAGGAAAGTGTCCATCATTCAGTGCATCAGAAACTGTCTCTGATGTCCTTTAGGTGTGAAGGATGACAGTCACTAGCACTGGTTTTTAATTGTTGGTTGGAGGAAGAAAACAACACTTCCTTATCCACTAGGAATGATCAGGTTGTTAAAATGAATTATGCAAACCAAGATAAAGATACAGTTTTTTCTCTAGTCCTAGAAGAGGTGATTACTGTGAAAAGCTGCTTTTGTCACCTCAATCCTGTTTTCAGGTTGTCTTCTGGTGACTAAATTCTGTAGGACTTTTCAGTGCAGTTTGCCTTAAACACAGCCTGGCTTAACATGGCTTCAGCATTCTTTTTGATTATTCTACTATTAATGCTAATTCTAGGCCTTGGTAAGCACCTTTATAAAAGGAATGCTTTGGAATAATTGTGAGTTATTTTGAGGGTTGAATCAGGTTTCAAAATTAGGTGTGTTAGATTTCAGTCATACGTGTTTATTCAAAACAAAACTTTGGAGGAAGTTGGAAACTGTGACAGAGTAGACTAACACAGGTAAGTGATTTTTATGGAGACCTTGAAAGGTTTTTTTTAGCCTGTTTTGGACTGATGAGAAAAGTGAGACTATCAAGGTCCCTTGCAGAATTTGAGCTGTCTGTGGCTTTTCATCTACTCTCCAAAGCACTTTATTTCCTGTTTTACCAAGTGTACAGCCAAGCTAACCTGGCACCTGTCTGTCTCCAAGAGAAGTGGCCTCCCTTGTATTTTTCCATCTTTTGGTTGAAGCAGATTAACTGGCCTAAACAAACCAAAAATCCCTAATCCTGTGGAAAACCTGGTTGAGAAATCAAATGCTAACTAGTGCTGGGGAAGACACAAGGGCTGCTCCTTTTGGTGCCCATCATCTGGGACAGGGCTGACCACAGTTGCAGAACTGCCCTGCGTGCAGCAGTTGTGCCTGCTCTCCTTCCCTAAAGCACTGAGTGTAAACCTGATTAGTCAGTAAATCACAGTAATTGTGTTCTGTAGACTCAGGGGTTAAGTAGTTGGAGAGATGTGATCTGAATATTGCAGAGAAATTGATTAATTCACAGTTATTGCCAAGATATTTTAAGGAAGTAACAACTTAGGTCTGTTCATTAGAGGGAAGGGAATTGATTATGGGATGACAGTCTGGTTAAAGGCTATATTCCCGTTTATTTCCTTGAAGAGCATGTCCAGGCATCAAGGTTAAGGTCATAACAGTGTTGTCATGTTCCCAACAATTCAGTTCCTGGGACTTCAAAATAAAATCCACCAAGGTGAAACAAGAACCTGAGGGGAGCATAGGTGCTGGGCTTAATTTGAACTTGGTCAGGTTGAGGTAATGCACCATTCTGTGTACCATTAATCCAAAATTACTTTGCTTTCTGGTGAGGAAGGAACAGAAACCTTTATTAAATAATGAAATAAGAGATTTATTCTATGAAGACCTGTGTGGACGTGAGCTGTGAAACAACAGAAGAGTAGCACCTGCAGGCAGAAGAAACGACCTGTCACAGCACGTAGCTTCATCTTGTAGCCAGGTATTGGAATCAAAGGCTTATCACAGGGAAAGTACAGGCACAGGGAAAGCCTGATGTCTGGCACCAGACACCCAAAAGGGTTTTAATCTATGTGAAGGAGTTGCTTTCACGACAAAAAAGGGAGAGGCGTGACTCTCGCTGGAAAACGTGACTGGAAAAGCTTTGTTCCCTCACTCCCCCCTCCCAGCAAATTGCCTGCAAGAGCATCATCCACAGTGGTGCATCATTCCTCTTATCTCCCAGTATGACTCACTGAGCCATACATAGCAGCACTTCTTTTGAGGAGATTTCTTACTGAGAGCGAGCTGGATGTGGAAACAAAGACTCGGCGTCAGACTGTTAATGTCACTTTTGCATTAGAATTCCTTGCGTGACACATAAAAATGTTTAAAAGTGGTTTGACTAGCAGTGCCTGTCTGTATTAAACAGGTATTGCCAGGCTAAAAATCCTCATTAGTTTTCTCCTGATTGGATGATCTTATTTTCATATTATTTGTGTATATTTGGGCAACAAGAATATCTGTTGATTGCACTAGGAAATCATTGGGTATTTCAGTATTTGGATTGCTTGTAATGCAGTGTAGCAGGTGGCTTTCAGAGCATGCTTCAGGCTTTTTTTTATTCTCTGTTCATTTCTCCCCTTTTTTGCCCAATCATACCCCAAATTAATTCTCCTTGACTTCTCTCTATTCTCTTTTAGTTTTGAAGGAACTGATTGTGACATGCAAGTATGACTTGTAATACTGATCCCTTTTAAGATCCTTTCAGAAAACTTCAAGAAAAATTGGTTTTCTGGAATGCAAACAGCACCATCCCTCCATATTGTGCATTAATTTAGTACCTTGTACTTCTTTTCTTGCCAAGAAAGGCCAGCCAAGGCTTTCTTCAAGGTTTCAGTGCTTGCTGCTGGCCCAGCCTCTGTCCTTATCCCCAGATGAACTCCAGCCCGAGGATCCTGAGCTGTGTTTTTCTGGTGCTGTTGCCAGTGGCACTTCTGTTCCCTCTTTGTTGCAGTAGGAGAGCACTGTGCTGTTTGTTTATGTTGCATGTTTGTTGACTCAGCTCCCAAGATCTTTAAGTATGCCCTGGAAAGCAAGGAGTTCTTCCCCATGTTTTTGTGATGTGGGTAATGTATTAACAAAGTTGTGTTAGTAAAGGAAATATTCCTGTGTTCTGTTACAGGTTTTGGGATTTGAAGTTGATACGGTGAACTCTGTCCAGTTTTCAAACCACACAGGTAAAATTTTACAGATACTACTCCACACTCACTGAACTCACTCAGCATGGGGCTCACCTCATCCCATGATAGTCCAGAGGACGTTGGTCTTATGTTTTTATTCACATTTTCACAATAAAGAATGGAAATGTAATTTTCATGTTTTGATTCAAATCTCTCAGAAGCCTGAATGTGGCAGTAGGGCATTGATGTGGTGGATGTGGTAATGTCCCCTTCTGCCCTTCAGAGTGTGAGTTTCTTTTGTTAGGCAGTAATTAATTAAGTCAGATTGTGAAATAACACAAATACAGCCACTTACACAGCCAGGCATGTTAATAAGGGAGTCTTCAAAATGTTTTTCTCTGAATTACGGCTCTGTGAGCGTCATAGTCACATTACCAACCCAAACATCAGAAAAATACTGAGGTGGATGCAATGTTTCCTTGCTATGTGCCCATCCAGGTACTATTAAGTATCCCAAAATCTCACTTTGGTGGGAAGAAGGGTGTTAACACATTTGGGTGTATTTTTATTTAAGCTCTAAGCCTGAACGCAATGCACTCACCTAATACATTCAGACTTCCTAGTACTAACAGTGCTAGAGGAGTTTATTTTTTAAAAGAAAGCTGAAATTTATATTTATTTTAGCAATACCTTTCACCCATAAGGGAGCTCCCAGTGACTTGCTGGTTTTGGATCACTGGAGACACACCGTGCTGTGGCAGGTTGGTTGAGAGGAGAGCTACTCTAAACAGAGAAAATCTATAGGTGTCTTCAGAAAATAATCTGGGAGCAAATTCTGGCTTTAACATATTGGAAAAGAGCAAAAGTTGTTTCTGACAAAGAAAAAAGAAGGCAGAAGTTGAGGTACTTTTCTAGTATCTCTACAGGTGCAGCTCTGTTAATAAACCATTAACCTTTGGAACAGAGATCAGACTCTTACTCTGTTGAACTTCATGTGGCTTTCAAAAGGTTTTAAGATGCTTATGGAGGGAATTTAGTGTCCCTTTGAGAAGAAAAAAATTAATGTTTCAAAGGTGGCTTGAAAGCTTGTTGAGGAAAGGCACAGAAAGAGGTAATAATTAAACAAGGGAATGAGGCTTTTCCTGGCATAGGCAAAAATCTGCTTATTTTGCTTGTACCCTTTGGCACAGTACAAAGGTTCTCTGGTGTTTTTCAAAGATACTTAGGTGTGACTTCTGTTTATTTGAAGAATGTATTTCGTTTTGGAGTTTGGGATTTTCTGTTGTTTAGTTTCAATAACTGGGTAAAACTGTTGTAATCTTCCAGAAATTAAGCAATTTTTTCATGTCAGATTATTCGGAGCTTGAAATGCATGAGCATGTGTTGTTTGTTGGCTTTTTATTTCAAGATAAAATCAGCTTTATTGGGCACTGAAAGAGCTTAGTAGAGGTTTTATTGACCGTAAACTGAATGTGTCTAAAGGTGGGAAAATTACATTACCAGTAGGGTGACTGGGTTCTTAAAACAAAAAAAAAGAGAGAAGATTTTAAATTTGTTTTTAATAGTATGACAGCCAAGGGAAGGTTGCCAGTGTTTCATTCAAGGTTTGGCAGACAGTGGAAGGAACAGTAAATTATTGATTCCTCCTCCCACAAGAAGACCAAAATGAGCATCCCAAACCCAAAAATATCTCAAATATCACAAGTCTTTAAAATACTGGAACTACTCCTGGTGTTTAGGAGTTACTTTTTTGTTGTTGTTTTTTTTTTTTCCCTGTAATTTTTTTTTAAATAAATCTATTAAAAAATCCCAAAGTTTGCCACACAACCTCATGGTTTTGGTCTGGCGCTGTCCTGCAATACACAGGCATTGTGTGCTGGGTGAATGGGTGAAGGTAACTTGATTTTCCTATAAAAACAAAATTTTACAAGAACCATTCTGTCATTGTCATTAAAGCCGGAGGACAAACTCCTCCTTCAAAATCTAGCTGTGAACTTTGGTTTCTGAAAGAATGCCAGAGGAGCACAGGTGGAAGAATGTGTGGGGTTTTGGACATGGTATACTTTCTTTCCTTCTTTCCCTGTTTTTAAGTTTGTAGTTAGCAGCAAAAGAATGCAGAGAGAATTTATGACTAACAGACTTTGATGAATCATTATTGCTCTTTTTTTTGCCCTATCCACAAATTAGTAAGATACCACAGGCCTCTTTCTGCTGACTCCTGCTCAGAAAATTCAGCTTTCTTTAGTCTCTGATAATCCTGAAATTTGGAAAATGTGCTTTGAATCAGTGCCCCTGGGAGAACAGTTTGTCGTGTTGCTTCATGAGGAACTTTAGTGATTAGAGTGACTCACACTTGAGTGACATCATGCTTCCCATACAAATGAAAGAAGCTGTCGTGCAGCCTATTAACTATGCTCTTCATCCTATATTAATGTACTGTTTGCAGAGGCATCTCCTCATATGTTGTGCAAAACCAGAAATCTAGATTTATTTTTAATTATATTGTTGATTTTTTGGGGGGTGTCTTTTTAATTCTTCAGTGATTTCCAGTTTTGTTTCTCATTGCTAGGTTAATTTTAAGCAATAATGTCCTTACTCTGCCACTCAAATCCTACCTTTGAAACAGCTCTGGAACAAATAGCCTGGGTTTTTTCTGTTACTTTTCCTTTTATTCTTGAGCATGTTTGACTTCCACTTAGTGGGTGTGTAGTAGGTGGTTGGGTTGGCTGGTAGGTCTAACACATGAGAAATGACAATTATGTCTTGATGTGATTGTGCACAGGCTGCCCACCCAGGTGATTCATTCACCCCTGTGTGTGCAGGGCACAAAGAAAAGATCTCCTCTTGTGCCTGACACCAGTAGCATTTTACTCCCACTCTGTGACCAGCTGTAAAAAATCCACTGAGGAATTTGGTGCTTAATTTCTGGTCTTGTTGAAGGCCTCCTGGTAGATGCAGATGAGTCATGTGTTCAGAGCAGGTTGTCTGCTGGAGTTTGCAATGTGAATTTTGTTACACAGCTGGGCCCAGACTGCCTGTCCATCATGAGCCTTAAACACTACATCTTTCTTCCTTTTTCTCATGTGAAATTCTTTGTTATTGGAGCCACTTGGAACAGTTTTGCAGGGAGCACCACAGGAGGAACTCAATCCTCAGAACAGAATGTTCTGGGTTGGAAAATAAAAGAATCTTACATGCTTTGCTATACTAAAATGGTGGCTTGTTTTTGTTTTGCCGTGTTGGTCAGTTGGGGTAGTTTTTTTTTCCTCCTGATATGCATGGTACTTTCATTTTCTTTCATCCTTGTTTTTGAAAGTAATTAAGAGGAATATAAATATGTTCCAAAGTTAAAAAAAAAAAAAAACAGAGGAAGGCAAATATGTAAATTCATCTTGGGTGAAGTATTAGCTGTCTTTCTTGGTTGTGGGGTTTTTTTAATACATATATATATTATTTATTTTTCATACTAATTAATGTCTCCATTTCCTTGGAGACTGATGAATATGTTTATCATTTTAGTGACACGAGGCATTGTGTTTTAGTTGTTTATCATTGCCTTATCTGCTAAAAGCAAACAGATAACATGTAATTGCAATAAAAGACCATAACACAGACAGGCAGAAGGTGTATAAGGTTGTTTAAGTGTTTATGTTCATCTGTGTGTTTAAAATTATTACAGATGTGGCAGACTAATGCAGTCTGAGCCAAGTGGAGTTTTGAAGAGCTGTGTCATGATTTGCAGTGTTCTCTCTGCTCTCTCAGACCAGCACTGAGGGGAATTATTTGGTGGTTTTGTACCCAAAACAAGGGAGACTCAGTTTTCTTCCTTTTTGCCTTCCCCATTTCAAGATAGTCCCTCTTCCTGGGACCCCATCCTCCAGTTTATGAAACCTTTTTGAACATGAGTAACTGGCTTTCTCTTCTGTCTTTCTGCTTTTTGGTGTTATATTCTGCCAGGAAAGTAAGATAAATGCAGGGTCACAGGATTTGCCCCTTTTGTTTGTCATGTTACATGAATTTACCCTGAGGAAAGGGCATAGTGGGGTTCCCATCTTGCTACCAGTTTTGCTTTGGTTTGATTATTATGTGAACATAATTCAGTTCCTAGTGACATCACAGTTCTCTGCAGCTCCAGTGAAGGCATTCCCTTTTTTTTTTAATGCCTTAATAGCTGTGGCTTCCCTGAGACCTTCCCTAGGGCTTTATTTTTAGCTCTGGCTGTAGTGTAGTTAGACTTTAGGTTGTGTTACATGTTACCAAGTAATTAAAAGGATCCTCCAGTTACCTGTGGAAGTCATTGCTGCAGAGTTCAGACAATGTCCCTACCCCATGTGGGTGACACCAAGTCCAGGGATAAACTGGGCTGCTGCCTAAAGCTGAGGTTTTGTATTTATTTCTCTCCTCAGTGGAGGATCGGGGTAGCATGAACCCTGTGCACTGACCATTTAAGACAGCTTGACATAGGAAGGTGAACTTCTGGTTAAGTAGTGAATTTACAGGCTCTGTGTAGGAATGGCTCCTGAAAGTAACCAGGTTGCCTGGGCAATTTATCATAGTTATTTTTATGGCCATGTGTGAGATAAATGTCAGCATTTTTTGCCTTGGTTTGAGGTGAAAAAGAGTTTCCTTCCTGGCCACAATGGAAGGACTCTGTTGTGTCCCTTTACTGGCTTTTCAGTGCTACAGAGGCTGGGGGAGAGGAGAGGGCAGATTATTTCTCTGTGATGCTGCAGATGTGACAGAATAAATATCTGCATTTGTGTTAACTAAACCAAATACTGGATTTATGTGCACTCAGGAGTTCTTCATACACTTGGGGCTGGGCCTGTGCCAAGGTGGGCAGTGAAACTACAGAAATTCCCTTACTTTGTCCCTTTCTTCACAGGGACTTTGTGAAAAGCATTTTCCTGGGAGGGAGTGGTGGTGGCTGATGTGAGTCAGGCCCCCAGCCAGCTGGCAGCGAGTCGTGTTTTAGAGACTTGGCCTTTGTGAGCTGAGGAGAGCAAAATGATCCATCTGCTCACCATACCGTGGGTGTATTTGCATTCATAAGAAGGAAAACTGAAAAATGTGCTTCTCCCAGGCTCTGGGTACCTTTTGGCAGTCACTCTAATAAGTCAGTTTGGAGTGATAATCAAAGCCAACAGTTTTCATCACAGAATTTTCTAACTGCAAGAGCAGAAGTTAAAACAAACAGAATACCATTGTCTTTACACAGAGGATGTATGGGAATTGATACCTCACTTAACTTTTCACTTTTCCTAATTCCAGTTAATAAAAAGATAACCTTTTTAACAAACTCTGAATTTATGGAGATTGAAAGAGTTAAATTGTGGATGCCTCATCTAATATCCTGGAGGAAGCCCCATTCTTACATACAAAGGAGTGATTGGTGCAAGCTTTGATAACAAGGTGCAAGGTGCATTTACGTTTTTCAACAAATGTTTAGATTCTGTTAAGGGAGATACATTTTTTTTTTCCCTTGGAATTGGCTGCCATGGACCTTGGTTCGCTGTTTACTGAAATCAGTTGAGTTCATCCCAAGTAACTTCCACCTTCCATCTGCTTCTCTCAGCTGAGCATATCTGCTTGCAATTCTTAGAGATCATTCAAGGATGAGAGTATATGGATCTTACTTATCCGTTTGTAGTGACTTTCTGCTACTCATTTCCTCCTCCAGTATCCTCAGCACTGAAGCTGTGCTATTTTTGGAAGAAAGTCTGTCAGGTGACACTGTACATTAAAAGAGCATCCATGGCAGTGTTCTGCTGTGGTCACTCTGTGACGTGCAGGTCCCAGTGGATGCTGTATCTGATGGATACAGGCCTGTGTCCAGACAGATCTATAAGCCTCTTAAGATTGTCATCTAACTTTCAATATTTCCTTTTTTAAATAAATACAGTATAAAATAACAAAAATAGATTATAGTGACACCCTCCTCCAGTGAAGTCTAAAACATGTTTTTTCCTCCTCCACACAGGAAAGGGATAGTTGCAAAAGCTCCATGGGAAATCTTGCAGGAGCTTGTGTGTGCTCAGCTTGTAAATAGGCACTCTCAGACTGCAGTATAGCCACTCCAGCTGCTTTGGGAGGCAGAGGTGCTAAGGAGAAGTTGAGCACATAAACTGTTCTGCTGACAGCAGCTTTCATTCTGCAACAGCATTTCACAGGAGAGGAGGTGAAAATGCTTCCTGATGCTGATATGTGCTGATATGTGATGTGGTCCCTCCATGTGCATCATCTGTGTGATCTGAAACAGAAAATCCATCTCTTGAAAAATGACCTGGTGTTTGCTTTGCAGGCTATGCCCACTGGAAAGGTCAGGTGTTGAATTCAGATGAGCTTCATGAACTTTATGAAGGACTTAAGCTGAACAAGGTCAACCGGTACGATTATGTGCTCACAGGTAAGAAGGGCTCGTTCCCTGGAGCTCCCAGGAGATGTAAACAGGGGTAAAGAAATGTAAAACATGGCCCTCCTTGCTGCAAATGAAGAAATTAAAATGTCACCTGTATATTATAGTCTGAACTGGCTCATGCTGTTTATTTAGAACAGCCAGAGTTCTCCAGCCAGGAGGTTGTAACTGGGTAGGTAAATTGATCCCTTGTATATTATAATTTACAGACTTGTTCAGGCCAGCCAAGTACAGGCACACTTCATATTTTGGGAGTGCCTCTACTGGAAGAATGGATGAGGAATGTCAGAGTATTATTTTTAAATTTATCAGGAAGACATCAGGAAGAGTTTAACCTTTTCTCCTAAGTCTGCAGTTACTGGCACTCTGTGGTACTGCAGTATGGTTTTATAAAGAGTTGTCTGTCCTTGATTTTTTTACTTGATCTTTAAGGCTTAGTGCTTTGGACAGTGAGCAAAGTATGACTAGAGTTGGGGTTTGGTTTTGACTGTCACATATCTTGATTTTTTGCTCTTGTCACTGTGTAGGTCATCTGAGTGAGTACAGTTTTGCAGTGTTTTCATGTGATTGCACTATGTACTAAGTGTTTATAAACACAGGCAAAGAGAACTTCTTGTAGACTAGTTCATAAAAAGGAGAGATTCTACAAGAAGTTTTTATTAAAAATTTCTTCTCACCCCATTCCTGCTTCTCAGAAGTAGGTTACTGATCAGATTTCACCTCAGTAAGAGCTGTGCATCTGGTTTGGATAACAGTATCAATTTCTTACAGGGACTTTTTAAAGGTAAGCAGAAATACATCAGCAGATTTGATTGATTTCATGGCTTCCACATGTAGGAAAGTTCTTTATACACAGGGAAAACTGGAAATTTTAAGTGCATGGGTTACAACTCCAAAGCAGTTGTTCTGGCTTAAAGGGTGTAGCATGTCCAAAGGGTTGTTGCCAGGGATTTTTCAAGGAATATCTCCAAAATAAAGGAGACTGAATAGCAAATAGATTGAACTAAAGTTAAGAAATTAATTTTTGCATAAATGAGTTCATTGTTAATTGAGAAATAGATAAATACCCTTTCTTTCCTGGAGGGAACTCACACAGAGGACATTTCCAGGAAAAGCACACTTTTGTAGGAATTTTCAGGAGATGTTAGTGTACAAAATTTATAAATAATATTTGAGTATTCTTTTAGCTGAAATGTTCCTTTTTCCTTTTTTATTTCACTTCCAACTCTTGGAAAAGACCTCTACTCCTTTTCTATCACTAGCAAAATGGATGTAAGAGATTAAAAATAGCAGAAGGAAAATAGAAATCTTCAGTAAAAAGGAATTTCGGAGAAAAAGGGAATATTTATTAATAGAAGTCTTTTAAAATAGGATTTTTTGTGTGTTGTTCAAGTTAGTTTTAAAATCTCTTTTGCTGCAGCCATTTTCAGTATGAACAAAAAGAAGGCATGGGTAGAAAGAGCAGTAATTTCTGAACATCCAGTAACACTTTCTCTGTTTTAGTCTTCAGCTGCACTGTGGCTGAACTTTCAACCCATTTTTGTTTTCATTCAGGGCCAAAAGTCAGATTTTTCTCTTCAGACATTCACTGTAGTGCGCAACTACCTTGTACCTCAAACAATCTGAATATGATTATTTAAACACTGAAAAGAAATTTATCAGCAGGTGGGATTTGATTGTTAATTGTCTGATGACTGTAGATAGCTGGGATTAAAATTATTATCTTTAGGCCAGTTATACAAAATAACATTCCATGGACTTTTTGTGACTGTTAGTAATTTGTAGATCTTCTTGTATTTGTTTCATTTACAGTAAGACACTCGAGGTAAGAGATAAATTGCAGTTCAGTGTAACTGTTTTAAACACCTCTGTCAATGATGTCAATCAAACTCAGTATTATTTTTCAGCCAGTCTGCCATCACATTTAAAAAAAATCTTTGCTTGACTCTTTTGACTGATTATCAGCATGTCATGAATAAAATCCAGCATTTGGGCAAAAAATCTTTTCCATTTCTCTGCAGCACCCAAGAAGTGATCAAACTTTCAAGTTAAAAAAAACCTCCAAAATCTACTTTTTAAATGTACTTTAAAGTATTTTATTAGAGTGGACATTTCCAAGGACACTGAAAGATGCTACCTTTCTAAAAATAATAGTATTTAATCACAGAATCACAAAATATGCTGAGTTGGAAGGGACCCACAAATATCAGGTCCAGTTCTGGCCCTGCACATCTCCATCCCCAAGAAATGAACTACAATAAATCAAAATTGAATTGTAATTCATAAATGTTGTAACTAAAGTTAATACATAAATATATAAATTAAGGGACATCTATAAAATTTAAAAATGATTAAATAAGAATATTGTGGTGCTTGTGATTGGGGCCTTGAAATACAGTAAAACTTATTTCTAGCTTATTTCACTGCTAAGCCCAAAAAATAAGAACTTTATTGGTATTTTGGAAATTGCTTTAAAATTATCAAGGTTAAATCTCTATTGCATTAATGTGTTGGACTCCATCAGCATGAACAGTATTAATAATAAAAAATTGTTTCAAGACAGAGTATGAGAAAAGCATATGAAATTTAAAAAAAATCCTGTTCACTGCATGAAAAATAATACTGATCAAAATACTGTTTTTATGAAAAGGAATGTTTTTTCCTTCTAGCCTGACCTTTTTTTATATATGTTCAAGCATTTTGAAGTTATGTGAGCCTTTCATATATAACAGTCTTAGTAAATGGATTTTAAAGGTTGTACTTGTAGTTCTGCAAGCACTGTCTGAATTTGTAGTCCAACCTATTATTCCTGAGTCAACTCCTGAAATGCCATTGTTCTAAAAATGCATTTATCCAAAGAATGAGAAGTATGCAGCATTCCTATCCAAAACTAAAACAGCAAAAGTGTTCATGAAATTTGACTTCAGAAGTGTCTCTTTTTTTTTTCTGAAAGGGTATACAAGAGACACATCATTTCTTGCAATGGTGGTGGATATTGTCCAGGAGTTGAAGCAACAGAATCCTGACCTTGTGTATGGTAAGGATGTGCATTATAATCCTTTCTGCTTCCTCATTGAGTATGCTGATCATTTTCACATTTTAGGATGGAAACACTGTTCTGATGTTGTGCAACATTTCTGCTCTGTCTGGAGCCAGCTGAGCCTCCAGTGATGTTTCATTTCAGTTTTAGGTGTTGAGGAAGTTGGGTTTTTAGCTCTCTGTTTGCTGCCTTTCAGTGTCCAAAGGAGAGTATGCCTTAAGGACTGGTTGTCTATATCCAGGAAAAGATAAAAATCCCAGCCAGCTGCTGCTGCTGATAGTTCAGAGGCTGTGTGTGCTGACAGATGAAGCCTCTCCTTGATTTCCAAGTCAGCCAAAGCAGGACAGGCTGTCCCATGTTGCCCTTCCATGGTTCCATGTAACATCCCAGAAATGTCCTACTTTGCCTCATAAGTTTCATGATTTACCTTGAACTCCAGGGCTTTTTTAGCTCTGGTGCTTTCTAATATTCCCTAGGACTGTCCAGGGAGCAAGAGGCTCCAGCAGCTGTTGTCACTAATATGTCACATCAGGCTTCAGCTTGTGAGGAAAGATTTCTTCTCTTCCCTTCCTTCTTCTCCTGAGTGTTTCTAGAATTTTGAACATAAACCAGTGTGGGCTTGAATTGAGCAAAGCTTTCAAAGTGATAGGGCAAAATCAGTGAGGATTTAGTGGGATAAAAAGGTGGGAATGATGGTTTCAGCTGTCATCTTCAGACCCAGTAAACAGTGTGGCCAGGAAACATGTAGAATGATTGGCAAGATTTGCAAGGTGTTGAGCAGTGATATCTGACTTAAAATTAACAAAGCATAGGTCTTAATTAGCAAAACATAGCAGAGAAATCTTGTCTGGGTTTTGTTGCTTTTTAGCCTTTATTTACACTATTGGATTGTCAAGTTCTTCATGGCCTTGTGTGAAAGCTAAAGACTTCTGGACTATGAACAGAAAGAGACATCTCACTGTGTAGAACAGGAAGGAAGTGGTCAGGTGGTGAGATCACAGCGAGGCTTCAAAGATCCTTTATGTTTAATAAATAGATTATAACATAAAGAAAATATTTTTAAAATGTAAAACAAATTGCCCTCTTTTTACTCGTAGAAACTTCCTGAAATACAGACATTGATTTGATATCTTTGGATTTGTGTTTCTTTTTGATCTTGCTTAAAGATCTTTTACTACAATGAACAATGTTCCTTTTTGAAGTACAATGCTAGGCTGTTTCCATCCTCACTGAGGACTCTTGGAATGTGTTGTTAATACTGATGGTGTTCCAGAAGCTGTGCCAAACATGTGTTAATATCATTACAACAAGTACTTTGGCATGAATTTTCTTATTATTTTATTCTAATACTTTCTTTATTTAATATACACACAGCATTTTGGTGTGAACATTTGGCATGTGTTTTTTTACACTTAAGTAAAAATAGGACTCCTCAGAGCTGTTATTTCCTCCCATGTTTCTCCTCTCCATACTACCATTCCAGACAACTTTTTGAGACACATGACCTACGGATTCAAAATTGGCAGCCACCAACCAGATACAAATTTCAGAGTGCTACAAGAGCTGTGAGAGCTCTTGTATAAGCTTTGAGGTGATCAGTGCTGTTCAGTAGCCACTACTGTTACCTAAAATTTTTCCCTCCCACCATGGTCTTTATAACTGTACCCTATTTCTAAATCTAAATTTTTTTACAGTGTGTGATCCGGTGATGGGTGACAAGTGGAATGGAGAAGGCTCTATGGTGAGTCCTCTTCTGTTGGGATTCTCTGTGTAGTGCATGTTTATTACATAAAGGTGTATAAAGATTTATTATTTTTTAAACAATAAAACAAAAGTGCTTTACCTAAGTGTAGCTCTGGATCCCAGCATCAAGTAAGTTTGTACTTAAATGTCTTGGTTTTAAATGAGATTGGTATCTGGAAAGAATGGCAGCTGCCCAGCCTTGCAGCTGGGATTTTTTCTGGGATTATTTCTGGCTCTCTCCTGAGACAACAGAGGGTAGATAGATCCTGGCCATAGGAAAATATCCCTCTGCTCGCCATCCATGTCTCTCTGGAATTCTGTCATCATCTGTCAAGAGCTGTATTCTGGCTGGTAGCCTGGCTGCCATTGTCAGTCATCCTGGGAATTGACACAGCCCTGGAACCTAAATGAAGATGACTAATTTCATGTGGGATCTGACAGCTGTTGGGCACTGGGCTGTGATCAGTGGCAGAAAGGTCCCATGTGCCAATACCAGGCTGCACACTGACAAAAAAAATACTCATTTTTGAGCAAAATAGTTTGGTTTGGAGGTAAGGACATGAGTGAGCTAGGACACTATATTTCCTCATGCTGCTGTGTCACCTTGGTGAGAAAGAACTTGAAAGTTCTTCACTCAGCCATCATTTCCTTTTAATGCTGCCAGTTTAGGTGCATCTGCTTGAAAATGGTGCTTCCCACCACCTCCAGGGAAGAAAGGGCTGTTGGTGACAGTGTCCCCAGCTAGAAGATGCTCTGCCCCTGCAGTTGCAGAGCTTGGAGCTGTCAGGTCACTCTGGCAGCAGGAGTGGTGGCTGAGGGAAGGAGAGTTGCAGTCCCACATCTCAGACCCTGCTGACAACTTCTGACACTGTTTTTTCTCCCCAGTACGTGCCCAAGGATCTGCTGCCAGTCTACAGGGACAAAGTTGTACCTGTTGCAGATATAATCACTCCTAACCAGTTTGAAGCTGAGTAAGTGCTTATTTCCTGTTCTAGCCAAATAAACTTATGGAAAAAAAACAGGGAAGATTAAACAATACCCCTTAATTTTATTTGTCTCAATATAGTGCCTTATTGTATGTTTGTGTTGGGTTTTGGGTTTTAGCTGTTAGTTTCAAGTGGTGTTTTTCAGGTAACTTTACTGCTGCATGTTGAAACCAGTAAAAAATCCAGGAGTTATGTGAGGAAAAGATTCTTCTTGTTTTCTCCAGTGTCTCATTTTCATGATTATTCCTTTTTATCATCAGAGGCTTGTTTCTAGGACAGGTTAAAAAAGTACCTTCCCCATCCTTACCCATTACTATGAAAACTTTTATTATGTGCCAGAATATCAGAACTGAAATAGTCTGGTTCAACCCCCCTCCACCACAAAATTAGATTCAGAAATACCACCATGGCAACATCTCATAGGAGCTAAGAATTTAAATGCCTCCTGCCTGTCCTGTCTACACTGTTGTGACTCTTTGGTCAGGAGGTAATCTGTGGTGGTGCAGCACAGGCTGTCCCCTTGAGGGGAGGGAGCAGCTACATAGGAGAGGGAAAGAACACACTTGTGAGGGAATTTTTGTGATGCAGGGATCTCTGGAGGAGGTAGGGTAGGACTGGTGTGAGTGCACTCCAGCAGCACTGTGTGTCTGTGCACGTAGCCTTTAAACACAGAGGTCTGGTCCAGCAGACCGTGGAGCTACAGATGGGTTTGGCCTGTTTGGTGCAGTCTCTGCTTTCCTTCTTTGAAAGGGCAAACAAACAGTCACTGCCTGGAGAACTTTTGCTCTTTTAAGGTTTCTGTTTCATTCTCAGGTTACTCACAGGCAGGAAGATTTACACAGAAAAAGATGCACTGGAGGTAAGTAGGCAAAGGGTGGGATTTGTGACCTCTCTTCCTGCATTCCTGCCTGCAGTGCTGCAGTTTGCAGTTTGCCTTCAACCTTGGAGTCACTTTGGCCTCTGTTCTTTCCATCTGTTTATCATTAAAGCTTGTACACATCAGGCACAAAAGATGTCCTGTTCTAGTGTCAGAATTCTGAAGAAACTTCCCAAAGGAGCTCCAGATAAAGGGATTATTACAGTGGTAATGAGTACATCTCTCTGAACTTGCTTTCTGCAGTGAAGGAGGAGTGGCAGCAGCACACGTGGCAAATACCCAGACACTGCCAGCTCTGTGGATATTATTTGGTTGGGGTGAAAATCCCAGGAGACCCAGGGTGTTAGGAAGCTGTTTGGGGCTCTGCTGTCCACATTCAGCAATGCTGAGTGTGAGAACAGCTTTTCCTCTTTCTCCCAGATAAATCCACAGCATTGACAGCTGCTGTCATTGCCACATGGAGCTGATAGATGGCCTGCAAATATATTGCATCGAGGTGTAAAGATTTGCCCTTTCACACAAAGTGAAGAAAATAAAAAGCTGTAGGGCTTGGTGGTGAAGGACAAAATAGAAATAGGTTTTCTTGATGTCTTGAGAAGGGCTGAGCTCTTTGTTTTGTTGGCTAGTCAAGTGCTTTCATAATGGACTGATGTTGTTCCCTCCAGTTTGGCTTTGAACTTCAAAAGAACACAAAATCTTTAAACAAGCAGCAGCTGCAGTGGCACCCTGGGGAGTAGCTGGGGGTCTGTCAGCCCAAATGTTTGTTGTTTTTTTGCTGTAGCAACGTCAAACAACATAAGCTGGTCACCCCCGTGACCAACATCACAACAGGAAGCAGCTACAGAGATCTCATCTCTTTGAATTTCCACTGCCCCCAGTTTTACATTACCCCACTGTGCTGCCACCAACCAGATACAAATGCTGGGTGGGGGTGATGACATGTGCTTCATGCCAGTGACTGCAATCTGCAACTCAGTTCTTCTGTTCTCATCCTCACCAGTGGAACCAGTCTTGAGATGAACATAATTAGCTGAGCAGCCATTAGTTTTAAATTTGCATATTTCAGCTGCAAACATGAGTTGCATGTGCTAAACAGTTTTGCCAGTTAGTCTTCTGACTGATTCACGCCACAGCTCTGATTTGTGATGGGCTTAAAGAAAATCTCTGCCAAAGAGACGGAATTATACATAGAAATAGAAACATTTTTAAAGAAGTTGTTTGCAGGATATATTTTAATCTGTCTGTCTTTCCAGCTGCATGTCATATATGGGTCTGAGTAATAGTCTGTGCTGGAATTTATCCCCTTTAAAGGTGGCAGGAATTCTGGCATTGATTTCTATGATTTCATGTTTGCTTTCCTTTCCTTAACAAGACCTGTGATGACAGTAGTGTCTTCTAACATAAAATTAAGTATGATGTAATATGAACATAGAAAGGACTAAGTCCTACAACTAGAAATAGTGGAGATTAGAATCCTGGTGAATTGTGACTGAGAAATGAAATTTAGTTTAATATTACTGCACTGATTATAGACTGATTGTGTCAGTGTATGCTGGTGGACTTAGTGCTTCTTCAAAACCCAGTTGATGTCTATGCAAAGAGGTGTCACAGCTGAAGAAACTTGGAGGCTTAGACAAGAAGAAAAAGCAATAAAGTATTAAAAAATAGCAGAAATAAGTCCTTATCATTCAGCTGCTCATGAGTCATAGCTAGCCTGAGAGGGGTTTTAGTTGAACTCTTCTGGGAGAATTAATATTTTATCTATGTTTTATACTAAACTCATTATTGAAGTCATTCTTTTTTCTGTGAAATCAAAATCACTTCTGTCTGTAACAACCAATTGTGATGTCAGAAGTAGAGTATTAATGAGTTTAAGTGAGGAGCACACAGAGTAGAAATACATCTGCAAAGGTGTATAATTTGCAGCTGTAGTTTGGGGGTTGAAACAGAATGAGGAAAGAAGATTGAGATAGACACACTTGTACCTCTGATTTAGGTTTTTTAATTTTTGGTAACTCTAAAAGTAGTAGCTAAAGTAGATTTCATAACGTGGAGTTGTTGGCTTTCTGGTAAATGCTTCAAGATGCTGGGTCAGGCACACATGTCTGTATATTTATTCTCTTATTCTTTTGATAATATGTTCTGAAAACATGATGCAGGCAAAAAATCTGATCACAGCTGTAGCAGAGTATTCTTTCCAGAGGAGCATCCAAAGATAACACAAACAGAAATGCTTGTATATTTTAACAAGTGTGTTCATTTAAATGTGGATGTTTTGATTCCCCTATTTCAAAATAATGCCCCTAATTCAAGTGGATTATTTCAATAGAGACTGTTTTTTTCCTCTTTACAAAAGATGCCAAAATAAGGTGTTGGTTAAAAATCCTCAGTACTATGAATGAAAGTTTAATCAACAGATATTTCAGTCACTAATTCCTGCCTTTTTGCACACTGAAAGGTGATGGATATGCTCCATGCCATGGGACCAGAGACTGTGGTGATCACAAGCTCAGATCTACAGGCACCTCTAGGAAACGACTACCTGATTGCTCTGGGAAGCCACAGAAAAAGTAAGTCAGGAGCTCCTTCCTTACCTGTGCTCTCTTTTAATCTGTCTGTGCTTGCAGTTACTCCTTGAAGAAGTGGTTTCATCAGGCCCATCTGTAGTGCATGGAAGGAGCATAGATTCCCTAAGTGAGCACCTTGTCCTACAGTAATATTAGGAGTGGTAAGACTGGGGCTGCTCCATGAGGGAAGAAAAGAGCTGAGTGTGATCACAGCACAGGCAGGACTCTGTCCCCACCACTGGGCACAGACCCACAGGACCTGAATAAGGTGGGCAGGACAGGGGGTGGTGGCAGACAGGTCCCAGTGACAGTCCAGAGTTAGGGAGACAAGGCAGGTCTGAGATGAAGCTGGAAAATTCAGTAAGTATGTCAGGACAGCAGGGCTGTACATAGAAACATCTGGACCATATCCCAGGCAGGGATGCTTGTGCCCAGGCCTGAGCTTCTGTGCAGCTCCTGGGCAGAGGAGGAAGATGTCCTAGGAAAGGTTTACTGGGACTCTTACAGCCCCTGGCAGTGACCCTGGTAGTAAGGATATAAAACAGGAACTTGGCATGTTTGAATGCTTTTCTGAAAAGTCACACTGTCCTGCTAGCAGATTGTTCCTCCCTTGATAGGTTATAAAATACCCTTCTGCTGCTTCTCTGTATCCCCTTCTGTACCGTCACCAGGATTCACTGTGTGTTCAGACTGTCACACAATGTTTCCACCTGAGAAGGGCACAGTTATGAGGGATGAAAAATGAAAAATGAAATCCTTAAATGAAGGATGTACAGTATAGAAGTTGTAAATACTATCCCTAGCTGGCCAAGTTTTGGAAGGCTGTGCCTTTTAAAAGAGCTGCTGCAAAGTTTACAATATTCCTTTATGTTCCAAACAGCAAAGGAATTCAAATCTGATGATGACTTTTAAAAAGATTTCTTTTTAAATCTGGTGGTTGCTGTTGTATTAGTTGCTGGGTCTGTCACTTAACTGTGGATCTGTGTTGTAGCTAAAGCAGATGGTACCAGGATAACACAAAGAATTCGAATGGAGTCTCCTAAAGTGGATGCAGTCTTTGTTGGAACAGGAGACTTGTTTGCTGCTATGCTTCTGGCATGGACACACAAGCACCCAAACAATTTGAAGGTGGGGGAGAAGTTACAAGTTTGGACCTTGTTTCTCTTGAGTTTTTTTAAAAACTTCTGATCTGTGACATTATTTAAATACTGTCTTTTGTTCTGGCTTTTTTTCCTCACCTCGGAGAAAAAGCCACAGAATTTCCCTTTTGCCAAAAGGGGCATTAAACAGTCATATTTCAGTTAGATTGATTTTGTAATTTTGCCAAATAAGATGATGATCTTTCTAGAGAGACAGACTGCATGCATGTTTATAGTTACATATTTTTTATCCTCATTTAATAATAACCACTGAAAATAATTTCTCAAATCCATTTTTCTGTTTCTTTCCCTTAAGGACATAGAGTCCTTGATACAGTTATGATTTCTAATGCCTGTTTGGGGAGAATAAAGTAAAAAAAAAAAAAAATTCCCAAACTGCATTGCATAGTTGTCATCATGTTTTTTTTGTCAGTCATGTTTGCCTCTTAATAGCAGTGTATTTCAAATAATATTAATTAATATTAAGTAATATTTAGGTAGCTGAAGTTTTACTAAACCCTGAATATGTTGTGTTGATGCAGGTGGCATGTGAAAAGACAGTGTCAGCCATGCAGCATGTTCTGCAAAGGACCATTAAGAGTGCAAAAGGTAAATTCATCCAGACCTTGTTCTTGTGTTCTGTCTGGATTGGCATCAGAAGAAATATTCAAGGAGCTTTCTGGGTTTCCTGACTAAAGGCATCCCCTCACTGCAGAAGCAGGCAGAGAATTTACAGAATGAGAGCTTGGTAGTTTTGTCTGCATGTTCCTGCCGTGTCCTGCAGGCCCGTTTTTGACGAGAGCCGACTGCAGGTGTCACTGTTTAGCTTGTGGTGGGTGACAGTGGTGCTGACTGTGCCTGACTCAGCTCTGCAAAACCAGCACAACGTGAGGAGATGCTGAGTTTGGTGTGCCAAAGAACTCCTGCTCACCCACTGTCCCTTTGAGTGTGTGTTTAGCGCTGAGAGGGGTTTATCAACCAATAATAGTTTCTTTGCTGGTTGGCCCATGTGAGGGGCAATTTTTTTCAGCTTCTCTCCCCTTGGGAGTTCCCATCTTTCAGTTCTTAAGGAAATCTGTGGGTGCTCTGAGCATGGCTGTGTGACTTCCTAATTAACAGCAGAGCTATGTTTCTTTCCTGGAGAGAGGTGTGGGACAGTGATGATAAGAAATCACAGTGCTGATGTGAATTTTCCACCTTGGGAGCCTTTAGCAGGGAGAATGGGGAGGGGAGGAAGGTAGAGAAAATCCTGGGGTAACAGAACGATGTAACTTGTTTCTTTTTATACTGCTGTTTTTAATGACATTCTGATGTCATCTTTTTAGTGCAAGCTGGAGAAGGAAACAAACCAAACTCAGCCCACCTGGAACTGAGAATGGTCCAAAGCAAAAAGGACATAGAAAACCCAGAGATCATAGTGAAAGCCACCGTGTTATAAAGGCTCCTCGTCTCCAATAACGCACAATGTATCGATGTCCTCATTTCTTTCCTGTAAATTGTAATATTTGCCTTAGATCTGTGACAGAAACCTGACTTTCATGAAATAGTGCCCAGCATAGGCAGATATCCACTCTCAAACATATGTGCTGGCCTTGCTCAGTTTTAAAAACAGAACAGTTAGTGTGCATTGAAGCATATTCCCAGGTATCCCAATGTCTGTCAGATTCACTTAGTCTGTGTGGTTACCCAGGGCAAGAGAGCAATGTTCCTGCCTTGCCAAAGCAAAGACTGTAGATGTGAATTTGCTGATGGAATGCTTGACTGGAAAATGTATTTCAAGATGGCATCTAGTGCCAATGGAGCTGGCTCCATGCTCCCTTTTCCTGGAGGTACCTGGTTACCTACTCTGGTATTCAGTATCTCAGCTGCTATGAAACTAAGCAGGGTTAAAGCTACACACACAGTTCTGGTTGTGTGTAGGAGTACTTTGAAGATGTTTGGCATGTTCAGTACACTGAAGTGACCTTGAGGTGTCATTCATGTTGCTGATCTCTGCTCCTGTTTCTTATCCATGAACAGCTGCACAGTTTCAGTTGTCACAGGTTCTGACTGCTGACTTCTCATGTCCGTGGGTGCCCACATGATTTTCCTCCAAAAGCTGCTCCAGAAACATCTTCATTAACAAGCTCATGCCTTTATTCAGTAGCACTGGTTGGAAGTGTGGCCTCTGAGGCCAGGTTTGATTCTCTTTTAACTAAAGGCAAAAGAGAAGACTCTTACCCTGGAATTCGGCTGCCTTGGTTTGCTCATTGTGGGTGGATGTAGTTACAAACTACATGGGCACTTCACTTAACATCAGTGAGCACTGCTGGCAGCCTTAGCAGGGAAGCAATGTGGGAAATGTAGTATTTTTGGTTTAGCAAGATCTGGTCAGTTACACGTGTTTACCAAATGCACTGAAACAGAAAAATTAACTTGTTCATAATGTCTCTGCAAGCAACACCAATTAGAGATTACAGAAATGCATTATTATTATTATTATCAATGCACAATTCTGTTTGATAACGCTTCAAAATGGGGTTTTTAATCATTTCAGTGTCCTATGGGTCACAGGCACATACTAAAGCAGCAGGGCAGGTCTGCTGACAGGTACTGACCACTCACACCTCCATAGGATTTCTGTATGGGATCCATGTTGTTGCTTGTCCCAAGATAAAGTCTAGTGTGGTGTTAAATCCAGATCCAGTTGATGAGCTTTACTTGCCTCAGACTACATAAGAGGATGGAAATTGCATTTCTGATTGATTTCCTCTTGTGTGTTTGGCATCGAAAGTGAAAAAAAGAATCACATTACTTGAGAATTTCAGGGGAAAATATCAGCAGGAATTTATCTACAAAACATGACTCTACTGCTACAGTTCTTTAGTAACCATTGTCATGAAATAATTTTCTGAGAATAATAATTTTGGTGTTGTGAACAGTTGCTAAAATTAACAGTCAGTAACAGAGATATGAGCTCATGGCTGATACCCAACCTGTTAAAAGATGTGAACTCCCTTGACAGTGTGTACAGGTATCTGATGGGAAGCAGTGAAGAGGGAACCAGGCTCTTCTCAGTGCTGCCCAAGGAAGTGATAAATAGGAGTACAGGAGAATCCATTTAAACATTAGAAAACTGTAATTCACTGTGAAGGTGATCAAACCCTGGCACAGGTTGCCCAGAGAGTTTGTGGAGTCTCTGTTCCTGGAGATACTCAGATGCTGACTGAGCAACCTGCTGTGCTTGGCCCTGCTTGCTCAGAGGTTGGACCAGAGGATCTCCAGAGGTCCCTTCCTGAACTTCCCTGCCTGTACAGACAATGGTCAATGCCCTTTTAGTAAGTGTGAGACAGCACAATTTTATTTTGCCATTAGAGTAAACAGACTTCACAGGAGGATTGAGAGAAAGGCAAGGGTTGTTTTCTCTGAAATAAAGAAGCTTGGGAGTTGGGAAGCTTGCAGCTACCTTGCAAACAAGGTTTTAATTGTAAACCATGATGAGCCATGATCTTGACATAAAAGACAAAGTGATATGTCTGCTGGAGCAGTTTATACCTGTCAGGTGTAATCTTTTCCCACTTCTTCAGAGAATGGATCTGTTCAGTAATTCACACCTTCCTTAGAATCTGTGACATACCTATGTTTAAAAAAAAAAAAAAATTCATACTAATGTGCTCAATTCGCAGAAGTTCCTATTTCACAGTAGCTGGATCCTGTAGCAATGGGCTGCTGGCTTCATCTGCTTGAGTCCCTGAGGGTTGCTCATGTGATACCTGTTTTAAACTCCCACTGACCTGATCTAAATTAGGTCAGATTTATGTCTTCAGTGAAGAATTGGGCTTAACATCTCTTGCCAGGAACAAACATCAGAAATTATCTGTAAATATATTCTGTAGCTAATGTTTTGTAGCCACAGCAGGCTAACAGGTATTTTTGAATGTCAAGGTACACATTTTTATTTGTTTAGAGTTACACAAAGCTCACGTGCAGAACAAAATTCAAAGACTTAGCACAGTCCTGTCTAATATTTCATTCCCTCCTCTCCTCCTGCATATAATGCCTGTATCTTTTCCTGAGTTCCTGCTGTCCGTCTGATGCAGCTGGAAAGTGTCTCAGTGTCAGACAGTGCCCTCTATTTATTTGGGGGCTTGGAGGAGGCTGACCAGCGTTGTCTGATTCACTTGCACACTTTTAGTTAAAGATAAAAGGTTAATAATCTAATCTAGTTTAGTTCCTAATTGATGACAGGAGAACAAGCACTTTAGCCCAGAGAGTGGAGTCTGTAATAAGGGATAATCTTCCCTGGCCATCCTGAGAGCAGGGAAGGTGTAACCCAGCAATCACCAGCTGGGGACTGGTGGCTTCACTGCCACGTGTGTGAGGTCAGAGGCACACAGAGGCTTCTCATACTGCAGCACATGGAGGCATGGGAGAGGTGAATGCTTTCTGTTTGTGTCCACTCAACATCCCTCACATTCTTTCTCCATTCTGGAATTAATTTCTGTCGGATCCCCTTTTCCTGGAGTGATTTGCAGTGCCTGTGGCCGCTGCTCAAGTGCACCCATTTGTTTTTGGAGCCACCTGTGCAGGAGAGACCAAAAATTGTTTACAAACCTTTTACTCTGGGCCTGGATTAGTCTCTACATGCTGAGAATGGAGATGTGCATAAAGACATTGTGCTAAAACCAGTGCTATTCACACTCAGTAGAAACACTTCAGAAAGCTGCAGAATGAATTGTTAATGTTTGTGTGCTGATTTTTATCTCAAGTGGGGAGAAATCTATAATCCATGTGTTACACAAAAGGATTGGAGGACCAAGGTTTCCAGCTACTCATACTGCCTTTTGAGTATCTTAACTGTGTCTTGATTGGATGGTGTAAATTTTTTTGTCTGAGACTGTTATGGTGATTGTATTGATTAATTTTATTTTAAAATATGTGGCAAGGAAGATTGTAATAAAAGCATCTACATTTATTATACTGTGCACACACAAATTGTTAGATCCTATTTTTAAATATGTTAATCATTTCAGAATTAAACAGCACAAGAATGGTTTGATAGTCTTGGTGAATAAAGTGGATATAATTAAATGTTTCCTTAGTTATGTCCTAGGATAGAGAAAGGGTAGTTATTAATAGAAGAGAGCACATTTGTGCCCTGTAGTCATCTTACTGTAAGATATGGATGTAGAAGTGAGTAACATCTTTGTTGTCTTAATTTTTATTTTTTTAAAGACATTTCATGGGAAGAAAATTGCAGGCATTCTGCACCACTCCCTTGCATTCCTCTTACTTGTATGTGCAGGACCTCATTGTGTTGTGCTCTTTTTTCCTGCAGACAAGGTGAGAAGAGGGGCTCGGAATAAGAATCATAACTCATTTTGAGATCTCCTTCTTGTGCAGTGTTTAACTGCACTCCACTCACTGAATTTTTAGCTTCACTGTGTGTGGTAGAGCACACAGGGCTGTAGAGGGAAACAAGAGCTTCTGCCAGCACTCAGCAGTGTCCCTGCCAGCCTGGTGGTTTGCAGGAGGAGGAGAGCAGGGTTCCAGGTTAAGGAAGCAGAAAGTGCTGTGTCATTACACTTGTGTCCACTGGAGAGGTTTGGTTTATATTTATACTAAAGAAAAGCACCTCTCCCCAGTAAAGGTCTTTGCCCAGTTAAAGAATGCTTTTAAAAGCTGAGACATGTTACAAATTTTGGTCAGTCTGGTACTAAAACATTTCTTCATAAAGGGAAACTCATCCCTTTTACATCCCCTTGCTGGCTAATTGACTGTAGTTATTCCACTCCAGTTTAGAATCCCAGGATTAGATATCCAGAGAGCTGTTCTTCCTGAAAGCAACATGTTCTTCATGTTCCTGGTAAGTGAGAGCCTGCTGAGCAGTTCTGTAGCTTTCTAAAACACATCCATTGAAGACATTTGTCAGCCATGGAAACCAAGCTTCGAGATGTTCAGTCATGGCCCAAAAATAGCTCTTTCAAATAAATGAAAACTCTTGAAAGTGCATTATTGTCAATAAATGAGTAAACCAGTGAGTTCATACATGCATGCAGGAGCAGATTTCAGGTAAATCCCTGAGGTTCACTCAGCCACTGCAGGAGTGTGCCCTGAGCAAAGGGCTGTGCTGTCAGGGCACTGCTTCAGGAGAGACCCAGCTAGTTCTCACCATTTCCCAGAAGGGAGGAATGTGGTGTGGCATTCAACACCCAAGGAAAACTCCCACCTGCTTCACCAGCAAACCAGTGCCAGGTGACAGCCCCAGTGCCACCAGTTTGGTGCTTTTCTGCTCTAGTAGCAGAGGACCTTGAGGCAGATGGGATGATCCTAAATGTGCACACATCTCTGACTCAGTGCCCCCACGGTGCAAATAATGGTAATAAATCCCCCAATGTGCAGAGCAGTGAATAAGGCAGCACATTATTCAGAGAGAGAAAACCAGCAATATGAGAAGGCTGTGCCATATGTTACCACTGAAATCACACTTACCTATTGCCCTCGTGGTTGCATTGCTGTTTAGAAAAAAAATCTGTGTGTAGAAGAGTGTAATTTATGTACTCTGTGTGTGTGTGTGTGTATGTTGAAGCTTTATTTGCAATGTGGTAGGGGTGGGAAGCAGAATTTGGGGGGCTGGCTGAGTAGGCCTTCAGGATGTGAGCAGAAGGTCTTAAAGAATTATATTTTTATAGATTGTGCTGAAGCTTTGGGTCCCAGCCACAACATAGCCTTTTCTTCCAGAGAAGGAAAACGGTTTGGAAAGAGAGTCAGGTGGCTGTAATATAGTAGGGATAGTACAACCCCACCAGCCCTGGACAAACTGATTAACTCAATAAAAGATGCCTTTTTAAGTAATATTTTTTTAGTGCTGAATTGTTAAACGAAGAAATATTTATGAGCAAAATTTCTATGTACTTAAAGTTTGTGTGGTGCTTTGTACTGACTAGGTGGACCTGTTATCTGTTTACACATCTTAAACGATTGTCCTTGAGGTGTGTGTAGTAATTCAACAACTTCTATGCCAGAAAAACAATGAAGTTCTGTGTAATAGCAAATGATTTTAATTTCTGATGAAACTGTAGGCATTCTAGTGTTTGTGTATTTTTCTGGTTGGTCATTACAAGTTGTATCCTTCCTGCAGTAAGGCTTGTACGCTTGATTGTAGAGAGAGGCAATAGGATGGTAGATAACCATTGTCTAAAGAGAAAACCCTAAATATTGCTACCTTATCCATTTTCAAATCAGGTAAGCTTTGTGGCATAAGCCTGAAATTTTGCACTGGAAAGAAGTTTCAAATGCATCTAGGCTATGTTAAAAATTGGAGATGGGTTTGTTTATTTAATTAAATAAGGGAGGTCTTAAAGGTGTTTAATAGCAACATATACATGGACAAGCCAAGAGATGGCACAGAAATGGTTTGTTCCCATTGTAGGGACCTGACCAAGCTGGTTCATAGCTTGGGCTAAACCTCTGCACAGACAGGTGAAAAGAGAAATTGGGAAAGTAAAGATTTTTTTTTCCTTGTAGTTCGTCAGCTGTAATAGCGTGAAGAATTTTACTTGTCTGTTCTGAATTCAAATTCATAAATACCTTTCAGGAGAGCAGAGTTACTGATGAAATCCCATTCAGTCAAAAGGCAAAGCTGTTCACAGGGTTCAAAACCAGAGCAGGATTTTTTCATCTTGCTAAACATACTGAGTCTTTGTTTCTTATGGCTGAGAGACCAGGGCTAAAGCACAACTGTCCAGATACTGTCCAGATTAATTTTTTTGGTTGAACTTCAGGGTATCTGTAAAAAGCACAAGGGTCTGCATCATAACAGAGTTTTTGGAGCATTGTCCTACGAGAAATATTACCTTCCAGAGCAGTTGGTGATCTGGCAAAACTGAGCATTGCCTGTTATGTCCCTTTTAAGTAATGTGGCAGCATCATTGCCACTCTTGTGAATGAATCACCACTGCAAAAAGTAGAGGAGATTTTATCATGAGTTTTTCTTCCCAGAATTCCCGATTTCTGGATGTGTTAAAAAAGAAGCACTTCTGCTTTGCTAAGTTAGCAGGAGAAATGTCACTGAGATGAATAATGAATTGCTGAGGAGGAAGGCTGGCAGGGAACAGCACTGCTGGGGATATGTTGTGCCTGGCTTTCCTTCCCCTGGGAATCTGTGGGTGCAGCGTCCCTGTGGTGGTGGCAGAGTGACTGTTTTGCCTGCATCCTCCCGTGGGGGAAATCTGGGGGAGTTACTCTGAGCAAGTGGGAGCTGAGGTGGGTGGGGAGCTGTTGGGTTTGTTGGGCAGTGCTGGACCAAGGCTGTGGTTCAGCACAGCTCTTTGTGCACCCAAAAGCTCCTGGTGTACAGCCCCCTGTTTTCCTGGCCATGGCGTAATTAATTCCCTTAGATTTCTTCTGCAGGCCATGGAGAGCCAAGAGACTCTGGAAGTGCATTATTCAGATGATTCAGGCTTGGCTTTTGTGCTTTTGAAAAGAAAGGTAGAGAATTATCAGCTGCTGTGGCAGATCTAACTTGTCCATCTCAGCTACACCATAAAACAGTGCCCTAATCTTCCTCTCCCATCATCTCTGCTGTCCCTGATTTGCCTGTCCCCATAATAAGGGACACAAAGGAGCTAAAATCAGTGGGGAATTCATCTAGTCAAAACCCCATAAGTTTTAATCTCTAGTTCCCTTAACCTCATCCTGGGAACAGATAAGTGCCTGTGCTGCTGCTAGAGAGGGTCTGGGACAATGCAGCTGCTCAAAATGAGGGAGGGTGGAGTTGCCTCTCCCCCTGGCAGCCCGGTGCTGAGTGAGCAGGACCTAATTGCAGAGTCACACAGTTAATGGGAAAGAAAAGAAATCTTGGTGAGCAAAGTACTTCAAAGAAGAGCTGGCGATCCAGAAATCAGAGTTTGGTGTTCTCAATCCATCCCGTCCCCTGTGTCGCAAAAATATTATAGTACTAATAAATTTGGTGTGGCTGTTCTTAATGATCTGTGTGATGCTTGTGCCTGGCAGAGCAGAAAATAGCATTGAATAAATCAGTGCTCTAAGTAGGGAATATAACAGGGAGATCCAGGTGGAGAAAATGTCAAGTTTGTTTTCAGCACTTGCATGGTGTCAGAGTTATCCAGGTCTGGCTCTTTTCCTTCCTGCCCCCTTTAAGCAAGGAAAAAATGACATCAATAAATCAATCAATAAATAAGGGCAGTTACCTGGGAATTTATGTGGCATTAATATTCATTTTCATCGACAGATTGATAAGACTTTCCACACCAGAGGTCTCTAGTTCACAAGGGGTTTTCAGAGGTGTGACAGAGCTGGCTTGGAGCACAGTCCTTGGGACACAGCTGTGACAGATGGCACTGGGATGCCACCTGCAGGCACTCCTGTCCTGCATTTGGTACAGCACGTGCCTGATACGTGCTAGATGTGAATACATGCCTTGGTAGGGAGGAAACCTGGGCTTGTTGCTGGAGCTGCAGTGATGGGAGGAAACCCTGGAGAATTCAGCACCATCCAATGATCCTGCCATGTGCTGTCAGTGTTTGTTAGTGCAATGCATCCCCTTTCAGTGTTGTTTTCTTTCTGGGAAATGGGGGATTGGCAGCCCATACACTGCTTTAACGCGCTTTTATCTGGCTGAATGTGAAAAACAAACCAAGATTGTAAAAAATGGAGCGGAGGGATAGTTATGAATTTGCCTAGGACTTGTGTGAGTAGAGAAACTATGAGATTTGTCTCTAATTCAGAAACAATTCAGTGTTGACCAAATGAGTGCCATGTCTTCAACGGGCAGTAGCACCTGGAAGAGGCCAATATTTAGGGTTTTTGCCCAAAGCACATTTAGCCCTGCTCTACTGTTTAGTGAAAATGCCCAGTGCAGATGCCACCAGAGCCTCATCTCGTGGAGTAATGCTGTAATAAAGAATGTGGTTTTCTTGTGCAAGTCTTGACCTCTTCTTATGAAAATAACACACAACTCAGTATTTTCATGGTGTATAAGTGAAATGTAACTTTTTTTTTTTCAATAAAATACATCTCTTTTCCTAAACATGGGTCTCTGTTTTTTCCCCTTGGTGATGTTCCTCTTTCAGCTCTAATGGAGCTTTGCCTTTTTGTGTCTTCTCCCTACATGTGTGAACCACAGCTCTGTGCTCTTCCTGTGGAGCCTGACCTTGCTTCCAGAGATTGCATAATTTTTTTTTCCTCTTGAGCTCCATGAGGAGTTCCCTGTTCAGCCAAGCTGGCCTTCTGCTCCACGTGCTTGACTCAAACCACAGTGGAATCGTCTGCCTCAGTGGTTCTAAAAGGTGCTTCCTAAAGTCTGACCTACCCTGGTGAGCTCCCTAAACCCTCAGAAGCAGATTCTGAGTGTACTCCATTAAAACAGCTCCCTGCATATCCCAAAATTTGCTGTCCTGCAGCCCAGGGTAGCAACTCTGCTGTCCTTTTTTCTCATTACACTGAAAATTTTATACTCTGCCATTTCATGATCACAGTGGCCAAGGCAGCCACAACCACCACATCCCACAAAAGTCCTCTGCTATCCACAAAGAGCAAGTCTAGGAGGGCATCTTTGTGAGTTGCCTCACTGAGTGTCTGTGATGAGCAGTTATCTCCTAAGAAAAGTCAGGAATTTCCGAGATCCCCTCATCTTAGCAGAATGATATTCCCAGCTGGTGTCTGGGAAGTTGAAATCTTCCCCAGGGATGAAGGTGCAGAAATTTCTCCTAAGAGCCTATAGAATAACTCATTGATGCTGGGCCATCAGTAATGCACAGCCACTACAAATTTCCTGTCTTTTCCATCCTGGCCAGTCCTCACTCCAAGGCTCTGAGCCACATCATCACTAACTGCAAGGGCTGTACAATCCAAGCTCTCCCTTACACCTCACCTGCCTCTCCTGAGCCTGTACCCTCCATCCCAGCCCTCCCAGCGTGGGATACATTCCAGGTCTCACCAAAACCAGATTATCAGAGCTCTGGGAGCTGCCCAATGCTTCCACTTCATCTGTTTGTTTCACCCACTTCTCATACAAACAAACAGCAGCTGGGGAAGGGTCTGAAAAGATTTGAATATTTTAGGGGAAAGTGCTGAAGCTGCTCCCTCTTCCCAGCTCTGTGAGAATGAGCAGTTCAGCCACTCAAAGAACCACTGTCAAAGGTGTTGGCAAGAAGTGGGTTTTAATGTGAATTTATGAGAGTGCAACTTTTATTAGAGCTCAGTGGCAAAGGTGACTCCATTACTTAAGACATGGATGAAGCACAAGTAAGAAAATCAGATTAGAGTCAATTTAGGATGATTTACACAAGAGACCAGAGATCCAGAAGGGTAAGGGGGTAAAGAATATGGACACGAAAAGATAAGGGTGCAGAAGGGGTTAGAAACTCTTAATCATCAACTAATTTAACATTTAAAAAGTGATTCAATGGGATTAGCTACAATTATAACAGTGACTTAATTACAGATTCATGATAACAATGATACCATCATCAATTCACATGGGTGCACACAGGCAAAGGAATGCAGCCATCAGTGTTTATACAGAGATGTGTACAGAGCTCTATCCAGATCCATCCATGTATATGTGATGCTCAGGGCTCCATCCAGTCTGGAAGTGTCCAAGACCAGGCTGCATGTGGCTCTGAGCAACCTGGTCTAGTGAAAGATGTCCCTGCCCATGGCAGGGGGTTGGAACTGGATGATCTTTGTGGTCTCTTCCAACCCAAACCATTCTATGATTCTATGGTATCTATCTATATCTGTATTTACCTACATACCCCAGGAGATCTGAGACACTTGGCACTCACCTGTCCTAAAAAAAAAAATAGTGTCTCCTGAAAAAAAAGGTCACTGGGGCAGCCAGGTCTTTCCCTGAGTCACCCAGGGGAGCTGAGAATCAGGAACTGGGTGAAAAACACTGCTCTTGCTGGCCCCTTGTGCCAGGTTTGAATGCTCTGTGGTGGTGCAGAGACCAGCCAGCCAAGGGGAACAAAATGTAAGGAGGAAAAGATTTAAGAGGCGAGTGTGTGACTCTGGAGAGAATTTTTGGATGTAACTCAGCCCCTGAACAGGGAGTTTACCTGCTACAGAAAGGCCACGTTCTGCCCGTGAGCTCTGCATGCCCTGTTCATGCCCCAGGAGTGCTGCTGAGGATGAAAGGAGCCAACCCAATCACATTCCTATCCCAGCCATGGACTGTGACAGCCCAAAGCCCAGCCCTCTCCATGCAGCAGGCTGGCTACCCCCTGGTGGGCTTTTTGTTGTCACATTTTGTCACCCCTGTTTTCCTTTGACAAGTAAGTTTAGTTGCAAACACAACAGAAGATCATTACAGGCCACATAACCAAGAGGAATTTTAGTGAAATAATAAAAGCTACTACCGCCCCCCTATCCCACTGGCCCCCTTGAATTCCAAAGACTGGCCTGAATAATAAGCATAAAGTATGAACAGAAGGGTAATACACAAGGTTGGCAGCCTTTTGATTCGAGCTGAATTATGAGTCAGGTCCCACAAATGGCTTCAGGAGGGCTGGAAAGCCACGGCATTATTCATGACGCTCATTAGCTGCCTGCTAGGACAAAGGCAGTTAAATCTGCTGTCAGCAATTCCTCAGCTGCAGGGAAGGCAGGGAGGGATTTAACATCTCCCTTCACCGGTACCAGCATCCAGCATTTCACAGCTGGGTCCTGGGTGATGATGCAGCATCAACACATTCAGGTGCCTTCTTCAGCCGGGGCTCCTCCAGCTGGGGTTTTTGGGCTGTGCTGTTGACCAACAAAGCTGTTTGGGTGCAAAAACCCCAACTTTATTAATGCTAGTAAAGGTTGAGCTTTGTGTTTAATATTTAAAACATTTAGTTTGCTCAATCACTACTACAAAAAAACCCAGGTGTCCTTGTCAGTAAGAGCAAACACACCCAAATAATCTAAGGCACACTTTTAGAGGTCACCTGTGTTATTCTCTGGATCTGAATAATTCTTCAGTGTTCTTGAGGCTTTTTTACCCCCTTGACACAATTCAGGTTCTTGCAGCAGACAGTTAAGCAGCACTGGCTGTAACAGAGGTGCCTGGGATGGGTCAGGGTGACAGGGGCAGGGAGAGATGAGGTTTCCAGGTGTGTGGTGAAATTTCCACGTGCTGCTGGTTAAATACACAGCGTTCAGAGCAGCTAGGGGGGTGGATTCAGTGTAGGGCACTCCCGAGTTCTCCCTTCAGCTGCCAAGGAAGCCCATGGTGAGCTGTTTCAAGGAGCTGATCCTGCTGGAAACCACAGCTAGCCAAAAATGGGATTGCTTTTCACCTGGATCAGTCCCCTGAGCCACAAGGGTGCTAGGAATAGTGCAGGGGCAAAGGGCTGGAAGGAGGGCACAGGTATTTAAGAATTTGCTTGGGATCTTGTAAAGACAAACAGTGAGATCCTCACTTCACACAGATAAATGAGATAAAGGAGTGGGTTATTCCTGCCTTTCTCTTGGGACCAGGGACATGGTGATTTTGGAATGATTCTGGAGAAGGGAAGTGACTTGTCCCCCAGGCCCTGCCTTNCAAGGGTGTGGTGCACTGGAAATGTGCAGGAAAATATCCGCGGTGTTAACTGGACAAAAATGCAAAGAGGGAAAAAAAAAGGCAGTTTTAAATGGAAAGGAAAGTCTGAGTTTTGTTTCTGAAAATTCAAAATAAAATTACCTTTATTGTGGTGTATTTAATAGCTGTAGAAAATGTAGCAGGTGACTTGTTTGCATTTTCCTGGTCTGTCATGGTAGGGCTGCACTCATACCTGGGCTCAGAGCTGCCATCACTCCCTCCAGGCACCTCAGCTGGGCAACTCTTCCAAAGCAAAGCAGGACAATGGAGTTTGTCCCTCCTTGCTGAAAATGGTGTGTCCAGGTCATCCCCACCTACCCCTTTTCCCCCTTCCTCCCAAAGTCTCTCACAAACATTTGAACTGAAGCTGGTGAGTTTTCCCCTGAGAAGTGAATGACTCTTCCCAGCCATAAGAGGAAATTGCCCCTAAGTCTAAACAAAATCTCAAAATGGCCAATTGTCACTATAATAGAGATGCAGAAATACAGGACAAATCAGAACAAAGTAAAAAAGTTTCCCCTCCTTTTTAGAAAGCTCCCTCCAGTCTGTCTATCAAATATGACCTTGCTGTGCAAAGCCTGCACAAAGATGTCTAAAGCTTCAGCACCCATGGAGAATCCCAATTCCTGGATGGTGCTGCTGTGGCAGGCTGGGAATGCACTGGAATCTCTCCCCAGGGTGCTGGGTAGTCAAGAATTTCAGACTGTGCTTCAGCAATTAATGGGCCTTACCCTAAAGTGCTGATTTTGAGGACACAGGACAGTCCTGGGTGCTGGCCTGAGAACAGGAGCTGCAGCATAGAATGAGAGTTCTGGGGAGGAAGAGAGCAGCTGGCTCTTGGAAAGCCCTTTTGTCCTTTTTGCATCCCTAAGTGACATTTTTAATTAGCTGCTACACTGCCTGTGGGGGCTTGCAAAAGGCCAAGGAAAGGCTGAGAGAAAAGATCTGCAAAGTGGTTCCCATTTTAAAATTAGGGGACTCAATCCAATGCATTAACTCATGACCTCAATGATTATAAATTGATTTTGGTCTTGATTTATTATTAAATGACTGAGGTTTTCATCATTTTTCTTGAAGGCTCTTACCCCACCTCAGAACTGTGAGGTCAGCCCGGGGAAATCTTTTATAAGCCCTGGGGAGGGGAGATGAAGCAGCCAGAAATCATCCCAATTTACATCATCTCACCAGTGCCTGTGTGAGCACTTGGGAGTTTCTTCACAGATCCTTATTGTTACTCTGATCATGAAATCACCCAAACTTTAACCCTGAAACTAACCCCGACCAGCTTCAATAAACAAAGCCAAAGGGAGATGAAGATTGGATATCTGGGATCTAAAATGTATGGCCCTTCAAGAATGTTGGAGTAACCAGAAGATAGAGAGGAGATAAAGACCTGGAAAGTTGGGAACTCCCTGTTTGAGAGAAAGGTGATAAAAGGACTAAAGAATGTGGGCCAGATTAGCATGAAAAGCAAGAGATCAGGGCACCCCTTGGAGTTCTCCAACCCTCAGATTTTCCATACTCAGAGGATGTTCATCAAAATCTGACAAGGCTTGGGATGAAATTCCTCATTCCTCAAGGCTCCACCCTTGCCCATTAAGAAATACCCAGACATTTGAGGTATTTCACTGAACTTAAGGGGATTTTTTAACAGGAATACCTTTATATATTTAATCCTTCATCCATATAGTTCTCTTTATATTTTTCCTTTGTGTGTGTGCATGTGTTAATTGATTTAAATCCCTATAGCAAGTATAGTGTAAACATTGGGATATCAGATCTGTAATTAAATCACTATTGTGATTGTATTAAATCCTATTGATTCACTCTATAAATGTTTAGTCAATGATTAAGTGCTGCCAAATAAATTTTATTAGATAGAAACTCTTGATGAAGTCTAAGGCTGGACCTAGCTCACCTAAGCTTTACCAGGGGTTTAGAAAGCAAGAGGGTCCTCTCTGATCAGTGGGAGGGCTGCCCTTAACCTTTTGCATCTTCAGTCTGTGTGTAAATCATTCTAAATCAATTTCAACTCAATTTCCCTTTGTGTGCTTCATCAGTGCAGTAATAGAGTGACCCTTGCCATCGAATTTTGTTAAGCCCCACTTTTATAAATTCACATTTAACCTACCTCTGCTAATACCTTTGATGGTGAAACTCTGAGCAACCTGAAGCCACTAATCCATAACAAATTAGCAGAGTGGGCAGGATGGCAGGTGATATCCCTGATTCCTTACAAAAACAGGGAAGGAATCCAAGTCCTGAACCCTCAGAAGAGTGATGGCTGGCATGGCTGGAAAGCTGTGGAAGAATACCCAAAGGTGGCCAGGGGTCACATACAGGAGGAGAATGGAATTATTTGTAAAATGTTAGGCAACCACCCAAGAGCTGCTTGTCAGGTCCTGAAGAATGATAATAAAAGGGAACAGGACCTAAAGGAAGAAACAGAGGCAGGAAAGCAGCTGAGTTATCACTGTCTTTGAAAATTGGGCAGCTGCAGAAACAGGAAGGAGAAAAAACAAGAAGTTGCAAGGAAAGTTTGAGGTGATGAACGAGCAGTGTCCTGACCCCCCAGACACTGCACAGGTTAGAGAAATAACATCCCCTGAAGAGTGGATGGAAACACACAGGGTGACCCTGATAATAGTAAAATGGGAAAGCCAAACTCAATATAAAAACAGAAGAAACTACAGGGCTTTGGGGTGGAGTGGGAGGATTGTGCCCCAAACCCCACCCTATTCAGTCTGATAACAAGCAGGGTGACATCCTGGGCTGGTGGAACAGATAAACTGGAGAGAAGAGAGCCTCTGTCCATGCACATTAAATCCTTGAGTGAGCTCTCCACAGCTGGTACAAATGCTGCCTGTATCCAGGCTGTGCATGATATTCCCTCTTGATATTCCCATTTCAGCAAATGTGGATCATGACATGCTGAAGACATTAATTAACAGCCCCTGCTGTACTCAAACCTTAACTCAGGGGCCTGTGTTTGCTTCTTTCTCATCCTCTGTGGGATACTTGGCAGCAAAAAACTCCAATCCATTGTTCAGCACAGCCTTTCCCTCATTCCTGAAATTCCCTAGGTTTGTTACCTTCTCCAGTAAGAGCCCCCAGTGATACAATAACATCTCAGAGGGGACCCAAGAGTATAAGACAGTTACAGAGATGGGAAAAAAATTGCAAGTCACATTCCCTGAGTTTTGCTTTTATCTGTCGATAGAGAGCAGTGTTAATGCTGTTCTTTGTCCTTGCAACGTTGTATATTCTGAATTTAAATCTGAATTTTTATATTCCTGCTCTCCCATGGCCACTCTCCAGCTTTACCAGGGCAGGTGTGTGTATTTTGGGGCAGGGATTTGAAACCCTGCTGCCAAGCAAGTGCCCTGATGTGTATTGCAGCTTCTCCAGCCTCAGAGGGATCCCTGACTTCTCTCTTTGTGCAATCACCTTTGCCTGTTGAGGATGGATTTGTTGTCAGGCACTGGTAATTCCTATAAGGAACATTTAAATCTTGTTCTCTTTGAGTCACCACCACCCAATTTACTGTAGTTCTTTAAAACGTTCCTGAAATTTCTTATTTGATCCTCTCCTCATACTCCACTCTGTGTCCCAGTACACATCACTTTACTTCTAATTCAGTGACATTTGTTTGCCTTCCCTCCTTCCCCTGCTTTGGACCCACAGTGAAAACAGAGAGGAGTGAAGGCTTTGTGAGATGCTGTATTTTTCCCCCATTGTCATTTTGAGTTAAAAAATAGCCACGGGGCAAAGAAATGGTGATTTCTAATTTAGTGGTAATTTGCTAAGGAAAAAAAATAGTAATTGGTGCTGTTAAATGTTAAATTTGTTACCTGTTTAATTACTGTTAGCTGGGTTTCTTGAGGACCTCATTATCTAAACATCTGGTTTTAGAGATGCAATTCTTAAGGTCTCAGATGCTTCCTGCAATTATCAAGCTATGACTGAGGACTCATTAGCATATCCCAATAATCAGTGCAAGGCAAGTCAATTCCTTCTGTTCTGTAAAGCCTGAATGATTAATATGTTATCTGGGAAAAGGCCCACAGGATGGGAGCACTCCCTGCCTGCCATGGGACAGGCATGGCTGTTGGCTCCTTGCTCAACAAAACACTGGGCTGCAGCTCAGGCAGGCTCACAGGGTAACCCAGAATTTATCCTGCAATGTAAAGTTAGCTACTTTCATCAAATCTCTAAAAATCTAGGTGTTTTAATCACCTTTCCCTCAGATCTCAAACATGCATGATGGATGAGCTTAATTTCTGCAGTTTGTACCAACTCATCATTTTATGCCTGGAGAAGATGGGGCAGTGTTGGCTGTATTGGGGCATTAAAGGTCAGTTTTAGCTCCTGCTTTTCCATCATTTCACCTGGTTCTCTTGCAAGAAAAAGGCCTTTTCTCAGCCACATCCCTTGACATACCGAGAGCCCTGTGGCTGCAGACAGTGTCAGCTCTGCAGCTCGTTACCATTTCAAGGCTCTTATTTTGCATTGCTGTGGTCAACCCAAGGGGCTGGTGAGTGCTGTGAGCCCAAATCATCTCTGGGAGACTTCTGGCACCCTGAGTGTTACTGACAGGCTTTGAAGCAAGAAGCCTGTGGTAACCTGAGCAGACACAGCCCAGCTGTCAGTGCTGGCTCACCTTCTGCTGGTGAGACTGTTTGTGTGCTGCTCTCCCTGCTTCATCCTCACAAGTGGAGCTCTAATTACCTCCTGCCACTTGTTATCCTGTAAATCCTGACACCTTTCTCACCTGTCTCCTGGAAGTGTAGTTTTGGGGGGTACAGTGAGAGACCATTTTGACATCCCAGGGATGATTTGACCCTAAATTAATTAAAAGTACTTTACCCCCGTCTTAGCAGATTTCCAATAAACTTTAACGACCTACACCCTCCAATGATCATTTCACTTGAGATTTAATTTACTAGAGGAACTCCCTTCAGAATGCTAATATGGACAGAAGAGAAGAGAACAGCTTTTAATCTGTTCATTAGCAGCAGTCAGTGTGGCAGGTAGCACTGCTCTGCTTCTTGATGCATATGCTCATTAACAGGGGAGAGCTTAGACCTTTTGTATTCAGTGTTGTTACAGGCTGGATGGCTTCCTGACTTGGGATTCAAACCCTGTTATCCAGGGTTTACTGGCCAAACTGGGTCTGGTCCTCTTGATGGGCTTCATTAAGGTAAATGTTGAGGATTCTAACCTGCTTCGTGCAGACCTTTTTTTTAGCTGAGTATTTTTTGGAGGTAGGAGTGTGTAAGTGTATATACATGAAGATGTGAAAAGGGGTTGAACAAGCTTTTGTGACCCAAAGAACAGGCCTCCTGAGAGGGGCAGGAATGCCAGCTAGAGGATATTTAGCATGGGTAGCAGGAAAACTCAACGATTTCTCCATCAAAGCAGGACTTTGTGTGGTTTTGTCAACAAATAAACTGGTATCGAAGTCATCTGATGCTGGTCTGCCTCTCTTCTCACACCTAGAATAATATGAGCATCTGAACAAGGACAGCAGATGGAAAAAAACTTGGAGTGTTGATATCCAGGAGCCTAACAGCAATCTGCTTTACTCAGTGATGAAACTCCAAGCCTCTCCCATGATATCAGTCAGAGAAATAATGCAGAGGCAATGATACACCCACATCCAGGAGGGGTTCTTCAGCCAGCTGAGGATGGTGACTACCACTAACTGATTCAGGGTTCAGCTGGTAGAAAGGCTGCCTTTTACAAAAAAATTATCTTTTTCAACCAAAGATTGCCTCCTCCCCCACAAGTCTGCAGAAGATTTTTTTTCACACGTGCTCTAAACTCTTACTGAGAGAGCACAGACTGGGCACCGTGTGCCTGCAGGGGAACAAAGGGAATCCAGTGTCACTGGAAATTTTCTTACCTTGTAAGAAATTAACAGGACTTAAATACTCAGTGAAGCTGCCATGAAATCTGGCACATTTATCAGAATTTAGAAAAGCTCATTTTTATACCTCAGGCACTTTGAAATGAGGAAATTAAAGTAAAAGGTTTTGTTACATAAAATGAAGACTGCTTTCCTAACTGATTTCAAGGTACATCAGCTACTTTGGAAGAACCATGCTGGACTTCTCTCTTTTTATTTTGCCTATTAAGAATCCTTGATGACCTGGCCCTGCCTCCATGGAGGGTGGATGTCTCACCCTGATCCTGCTGGCATCCCTGGGAGCAGCTCTCCCCCACCGCAGGATGACCTGCAGCTCGTCTGAATGCACAGACCTGTGACTTCAGCTGATCCAAAATCATCCTTCTTTTCACATCCCCTGCTTCCACAGTCTCCACAGAGCCCTGCCAACCACCAGAACTTTGTTTACCTGCCAGAAACCTCCTGTCACTGCCAAGTTGCCCACAATGAGCTTCGGAGGCTCAGCCTGCCAGTGGTGCCTCAGGCACAGTCACAGAGGCAGTGCTGCAAAACCCTGGCAGCTTTTACAGCAGGACAGCCTGGGCAGCTTCAAAATGCCTTTTTCTTGACCTCTGCTATGTTTAATAACTGGTCTTCTCTTCAGTGTGCCCAAATATGGGGTTTTTTCCTGTTTTATTTTTTTTCCTTATAAACCCAGCCCGTGTGTTTGCTCTCAGAGCAAACCATAAAGATGCAGAAACCCACAGACAGCTGCTCACTAGGAAATGCAAAGGGTTAATCTAAACTGCTTCTGCCTCTGCCCCCATCCCCTCCCCAGCTCACCCTTCTCCCCTTCTGTGCCTCAGTGCTGCTGAGGCTGCCAAAGCTGCACAGCTCAAGGCTATGCCCAGAGCTCCTCTGAATAACTCCCAAAGACTGGCATTTCCAAAAACTTCCCCAGGAGCCTCCACTGCACTTCACTGCCTGGTTGTGATTATCCAGCACAGTTCTGTTCTCCGGAGTGAAAGGGGCAATTCCCTTCCCTCACTGCCAGGCCAGACCTTAAACACCTGTGGGGTTTTACATCTCTGCTTGGCCAGCCCAGAAACCTAGGAGGGGTTTTGTCTCTCCTCATCAACCCCTGCCTACTCCTCTGACCTTTCTTTGCTTTTTTCTGCATTTTCACACTATCTGCCTTCCTAATGATGTGGTGCCTCTGGAGAAGGAGGTGTCAACATCAGGCCAGTCCCACAGGGACACACTCCCCTCCCCTTTTCCCAGGGAATGCCCCTGCAGAGCATCTCCAGTGGATGTGAATGAGCAGAGTTTATGGCAGTTCAACCCCAGCCTCAGACACAACAGGCTTTGTTCATCACCTTGCCTCGTGGCATAAATCTGTTGCACTAGTATTCACTTTTAAAAATTTTTTCTTCTTTTTTTTTCTTTTTTTTTCCTTTTTTTTTTTCTTTTTTTTTCCTTTTTTTTTTTCTTTTTTTTTCCCCTTTTTTTCCGCCCACCTTCTGGGTCCCTAAAAGCATCTGACTTAAAACAGAGCTGCTTTTTAGCTTGCTAAAGACTGGCTGGATTTTTTTTTCCTACCTGAAGATGAAATATTGATGCTATTATAATCTAGTGTGGAAATCTGCCATTGGATTCAGTGGGACCAGAACGCTGAGCTGTATTTTAATATGGTTGAGGTATTTTAATGTACAAAATTATTTTTCTTTTGGAGGAGAGCTAGCTAAATGAAATAAAACAAATAATGTACTTTAAAAAGTGAACTGGTCCTGTGTGCATATGTGGTGCATATTGGACAGCTTTGGTCTTTCAAATGTACTGTAAGTACAGGATGATTTTATATATGTTATATACTATTCTTATAAATTCACCTTCGGCTCTCCTCAGGGATAACCAGAACAAAAGGTTCTCCTAAGATTAAAAATGTGTATCTCAGGAGAGGTTTTTGCAATACATTTAAAAGAAGAAAAAAAGGAATGTCAAAACAAAATGTAAAATCAAATTACCATTTCAAAAACATTTCCTAATTTCTGATTCAATAGCAGCACTTCCTTGTTTTGTGGAGAGGATTTTTCTCTCTCCTGACTTGATCAAGAGGCTCTGCATGAGTGTCTGTGGCCACAACTGCACAAAACTGACTTGTTTCCATGGATGCTTGTCTAAACAATAAAAGATCAAAACTGACTGATCGAGTATAGGAATCTTTGTATAATATAATTAACTGAGAAAATTCTACAAATTATCAGAATGAGCTATTTTCTGATACTCCTTTCCATTACTACAATATTTAGCAAAGTCAGTGGAAGAAATTTGCATTTCAAGTGAATTCCAGAAAATTCCTGTGCTGCTGTTGGAAAAAACCCATGAAGGTTTTACCAAAAGCAAACCCAGGGCCTGACTCCCTGGAGCAAACAGCAAACTCCAGCAGCTGAGCTGAGCATGCAGCCATCAGCAAACAAGGCCTGAGAAAATAACCTGTTTGCCAGACTTTCTGTGAGAGTCTTCTTTTTTATCTCAGGTAGGAAGTCAAGGAACATGTGAGCAGAGGCAGTGAGTCCCCCTCACTGACACTGATGGTTCTCATCCATCCTTTGGGGTACTCATTGATCTTGCACTGAGGGGAAGGCTACACAACTACTGGTCTCCAATTTTCTGGAGCTATTCCTCTGACACCTTTTCCCAGCATTGAAATCAATGGACTAGCTGCAGATAAATATGCCTGAAGAAATTTAAAAGGCAGGACTGAAAAAGAGGTCTGCATAATACATGTAAAGAAGCTATTTTTTGCTATTAAACCTTGAGGTCAAGGAAAAAATTATTTGGTATTCTGTGTTTCCTTGCTGTGCTCCTTGGTGGGCAGCATGCAAGGAACAAGGTTGTTTTTCCATCAGCATAGAGCTCAGCAAGTGTTGAACCAAGCTTTTATTAAAATAGCTACGAGTCATTTTCCAGACAGGTCCTTTCTCCAGTCTTGGACCCACACTGGCTTCCTATAAATGGATGAAATATTCCCTTTGTCCTGTGCTGTCGCTTTTTATCTTCTTTTTGCCAGGGTTGGGATTAAATGCTCGAGATGGTATTTCTTGTTCGGACTCAGATGTTTATTAATTCTTATCTAAATTACAGTCTCACAAACCATGAGTTCTACAGCACTTCAAGCTAAAAAACTAAAAAATGTCCCCCTATCTCTCTCTCTTTACAAGGCCTTTTAAGGATAAACTGTCCAATTAAGAAATGACACCTAAATTATTTTTACTTTTAACCGAATAACCAACCACCCGTGGCCCTCAATGGGGAATTTTCTATCCAACTACAAGATACCACCCAGACCCACGAAGAAGAAGGTGAAAAAG
>VXBB01010068.1:0-12976 GCA_013399915.1 Illadopsis cleaveri | reverse complement strand
TGATCAGCATAGAGAACTGAGGAGAGAAGGAGGAAGGGGAAGATGTTTGGAGGGTTTAATTTATCTTCCCAAGTCACTGTTACCTGTGATGAAACCCTGCTGGCCTGGGGGTGGCTGAACTCCTACCTGCCCATGACAAGTGGGGAATGAATTTTGTGTTTTGCTTTGTCTTCATGAGCAGCTTTTCCTGTTGGACTGTCTTTATCTGAACCCAGGAGTTTTCTCACTGTAACCTTTCTGATTCTCTACCCCATCCCAGCTCGGGGGGAGTGAGCAAGCAGCTGTTTTGGGGCTGCAGCAGACTCCACAACTCCTCACTGTGACTTTTGTCCCTGGTAGGGTGCAATGAAGCCACCCTTGACATTTAAATCCCAGCAGCAGGGAGTGCCTGGCACACATTGCAAGCCCTTACAGTGCAGCTCATGCTTTATTTTAAAGTACTGAATACTGACTACAACACTTAAAAACAGGGAGGAAAACATGGGAGTATCATATTTTTTGTCCTTACAGGGCCTAGTGGTTTTCTGCCCTAATGGTACCCACCTTCAGGTCCTCTCTTTCCTATCCAAATTTTGAGGCATTTAGGCAGGGTTCCCACCACGATAACTTAACAGGTGTGTTCCTANTTTCCCTTGACGCAGCTTGACTCTGTGTCCTCTTGTTCTGTCCATTGCTGCCTGGAGAAAGAGACCATCACCCACCTGACCACAGCCACCCTTCAGGGAGTTATAGAGAGTGATAAGGTCACCTCTGAGTCTCCTTTTCTCCAGGTCCTTACAGGGCCTAGTGGTTTTCTGCCCTAATGGTACCCACCTTCAGGTCCTCTCTTTCCTATCCAAATTTTGAGGCATTTAGGCAGGGTTCCCACCACGATAACTTAACAGGTGTGTTCCTAAAGAGCAACCTGGTTATCTGCATTTCCCTCTCCTCCCTCAGGTGGTGGTCACTGGTAAATTCAAAATCACTGGTTTTTTCTTTCTTTTCCTTCTGCCCTCTTTTCTACCTCCTGATGCAGCACAGGGGGCCTGGGACAGGGACCAGCCACAATTCAGTCTCCATCCCCTGCTCTTCATATCTTGCCTTTGTGAGAGGGAATTTGTAACAAGAGGGAACGGAAAGGAATTTATCCTGTTGGTGAAAAAAAGAGAACATGACAAATAAGGAAAGCACAGACTGGAGCTTTGATTGTCCTGGCTTCTGGGCATCTGGGAACATCCTTTCAAAGGAAAGCTGTTTCTGAAAGGGGAAACTGTACAGGTGTGTGGGAGTAACTACCTCCAGAAGCAATACTGATTTCATTTGATAAACCTTTTGATTTTTAGGAATTTTGGGAGGGAGGAGGAGGAAGTGTGTTCTGTGTGCTGATAGGATGGTTTTCACTATCTGCACTGTATGATTTTCAACAGGTGAGGATAACATTATGGTCATGGCATGCAAGCCAGGCTCTCAGGGACTGACCAAGAAAGATTCCTGCTGCAGATGCTGGGCATGTCTGCTTGCATTCCTTGGAGGATCACAGTTCCTGGGTGGCAGTTCTCCAGTCAGAGCAAGACAATGTCAGTAACATTGTTAAAAATCACTTGTGCTCTAGTAAAAAGTATTTTCTTGGCTCTTTGTCCTTCTGGGACATTCTTCCCCCCTTCATTTTGTCTCATTTTCTTTCCCCTAGATTGGTTGATTTGTCAATTTTCTGTATATATATTTAAAAAAGAGATAAAGAAGTTGAAAGCAAAATCTGTTTTGTTTCAGAGTCAGTTAACTGGACAAAAAATTGTTTGTGCCTATTCTTTAGCAAGGTTGAATACAATATTCAAAGAATTGAGTGAGGAGGGCATTAAGTGAGGTATGTGGAGGTGATGGGTAAATGGTTTCTCACTTCTTTTTCTTTTTAAAAATTAAAATGCACCTGGAATACAAACATTACAAAGGGATGTCTCAGGAAATGACCTTGGGAAATTTGAGATGGGCACAGGTAGATTCAATAACAAATGAAAATGGATATTCTTATTTGTGCTCTTTCTTGGGAATTGAGATGGGAAGGCACCTGTAGGAATAGCTGGAATACAGATAATGCTGGTAACTTGTTTAACCAAATTAATGCGGGCATGGAATAAGAAGGCATTGGGTTTCAAAATTTTATGGTTGAAATCATCACATCTTTGCATATGTTTTGTATCCCCTGAGTCACTCCTATTTTTCAAACACACTATGAAATAAAAAAATCCTCCAAATCTGTGCAAAGTCTGCTTCAGTCTGGGGAAGATGTAGGGAAGAAGGGGAATGAGGAAGGGAGAAGAAAAGGCCTGGGATAACATCCAGAACTATTTGGCTACAGGGTTCTCCATCTGCAGAAAGAAGAAAAATGTCTTTTCAAAGTGAATAGCACACAAAATGCTGAATGAAGTGAGCATAAGAGGCTCTCTCAAATTAACAGTTATTTGGTGAGAGGAGTCAGATTTTTCTGGGCTGGAATCAGCTGGAATGCTAAAAAAGCCTGCTGCCAAATATTACATCTGCAGGAGAACTGCTGCTGTGTATTTTGTGGTGATCTTTACTAAGGTTCCATGGCAAGCTGCCTCCTGGTGTGAAGACTCAGATGCTGCCCCAAAACTTGACTAAAAAAAGATGAACTCCAGTGCTCACAGTCAGGTTTTGGGGTGCTCTGGGCATTGAAAGTAGGAGAAAAACAGTAGTTGCCCTTGTAGTCAAGACACAGCTGTATTTTATCCTCCAAGATGTGCTGGACACGGTGCTGCTGAGCAACTGATTTTCACAGGTCTCCAGACTGGGGGTGTTTATGTGCACATTTCCCAGCCTAGAAAAGACTTACATTGCAAAAAAAATTAGTAAACATACCCTAAATCACAGAGTCTACAGCAAAGCTCATTGCCTTTGATATAGAGGTCAGTTCTATAGATGAAAAAGTCAGATGTAGCAAGTTCTGTTTCTCCTTGGGAAATGTTACTGTCCCTAGTGAGTATCTGCTGCTCTTCTCTGAGGTACAAGATGCTCATAAAATGAAGCTGTCCACCAGGCTTCTATTCATAAAGCTCTCTACTGCTTTCAGTTTTGTATCAAGATGCTTTCCTACTTCTGGCCCGGGGGTATGGATAGGAAAGAATTCCTGCCTTTCTCAGAGCTCTCTTAAGCTTTATTGTAACAATGAAGCTTCAAGCACTGCCACAGCAGCTGCCCTGGCCCCGTGCACCATCTCTAGGGCTGTGCAAGGAAGTGAAGAGGGAAAAGAGGAGTAAAAGGAGATTTCTGGAGCAGCTGCCTTGGCCTGGCTCCCCATCAGCTGCTCTTGGCAGCCTTCAGATGGGCTCAGCTGTGGAGAGCAAGAAGTGGAGAGCAGAGTCTGAGCCAAAACCAAGGGGAACAGGTCTCCTCCTTTGCACTGCAGGGTTTGGACAAAACATCCTTTATCTCAGGAAAGCGTTGGGATGAAATATGCCCCCCACTAAAAGGGCCAGGCAGAGCAAAGGCTGCAGGATTTGTGAGGCTGTGTTTTGGCCAGCTTCCCCTCACGGCTCTGCTGAAACTCCGAGGCCGTGGCAGAACTGCTGTAATTGGTGCACTCTTGAAAATGGAGAAGCTATAAATAGCCAAACAGAGCTTGAAGTGGAGGACATGTCAGAGTTGGGGTTTTTTTTCAGTGCTACTTGTGATGAATAGAATACTAATTAGTCTGGAAAAACAATATTATTTGGTCAGAGTTCAACAATTGCAGCGTACTGCCTTACTTTTATTTACCTCCATTGAAAATCTTCCTTCCCCTTTTCTCTGATTTCCTGATTTGTTGATATGGATCAGCTGCCTATTCCAGGTGGAGGAAGTGTCTATTTTAATTCCCTCAGGTTTGTCTTCTGTGTCCCAAGTGGGTCCTTCCCTTGGCTCTTCCTTTGTTGCTGCTCTGACTGTGTCACTTGGGGTGATTTCAATAGTTTATGCTCCCCTCACAACCACAGCTATGATGCAAAGCTGTAAGACTTATATATATATATATATTTATATGTTTCAGTGTGTATGTGGGGGGGGGTGTATTTTTATTTAATCAGCCTTCTGATTTTTATTTCCTCAAAGGGTTGTAATATTTTTTTTTTATCATTCATTACAGTAAATTGAAGGTTTGGCCAGCCCCTGGCTTCTCTCTTTCCCTTTTTGTTACCAATAGGTAAGGGTTTTTAGCATTCATGAAGCCTCCCACATCTCATGGAAGGGATCTCAAAAGTACATGATAAGAGCCATGAGGTGCCTCAAACAACTCCCTTGGTGGCCCCAGAAGTGCTTTGCCTTCTAGCCTGGCTTCTCTTTCCTCTGCCAGCACATTCATCCTGCCACCCACCAATCCCAGTTAATCTTTTTACTCCTGTATTAGAGTAATACAATGAAAGGGCAAAGAAAAATCAATGAGAAGGTCTTCACAACCCATCAGTAAATCAGATGAGAGTCTCAGCAAGGCAGTGAGTAAAGCATTTAACAGACTGTATGAGCTTCTTCTCCTGAATTAAAAGCTAATGAGAAATAATAACTGGAAGACTCTAAATTATCTGTGCTCACATCTGGCCATAAAAATGAAGATGTGAAGCAGTGTCTTTACAAGGCACTTGGGAGGATGATGGCTTGGGAAGTTAAACATCTTCCTACAATTAAACAGCCCCCTCAGCACCAGAGCTGGGACAAGCCCCTCTCTGGGGTTGAAATTTCAATGCAGGAGAGAGGGCAGCTCAAAAGCCTGGAGCAAATCCTTCTTGTTGTGGTCTCCAGGAGGTCCCTTAGCAGATTCATTCTGTGCTGACAGAAAGTCCCTCCACACCCAAAGCCATGGCTGGGCTGTGGGGAACACGCATCTGCGCGAGCTCTGAGCTGGAAACCTCCCAGGGAGTGGTTTTTCTTCATGGAGGTATTTCTGTTATAGGATGGGTGGGATGAGAAAAGGTCAGCTCCTTTATTTCTCCCCCCTTCTTCCCTCTTTCTCCCCTGTCTTTTTTTACTCTATGTAAGTCATTAATTTCACAAGCTGTGGAGGTCACACAAGTGTCTGGACCTGAAGGAGGAATCGTTTCATTATTGGAGGGTGAAAAAAATGTTAAGGTTCAGGTTCAGCTTCTCTGTGTCCATAGAAAACTGTCTTATTGCCAACTTTTGAAATTTTTAATGAAATTTTATGAGTCATGATACTTGCTGGTAGACATTACCTAATCTCAGTAGTTTACAAACACGCATGCCTTCATGTGTTTTTTTCCCCATAACTCTCCTCACAATAAGGAAACACACACAAATGCATTCCGTGTTTTGCAAAGTCTCTTTAGCCAAAAATGGACTGGACAATGAGCAGATAACTGGACTTCAGGGATGACTGTCAGATGTGTTTGGTGGCCTTCTCTCATCCTGTGTGTGACCATGGAGCATCACCTGCCTGGAGGGACGTTGTGCTCTCATCTGGGTGCGATGTGACCACAGCAGGGCCAGCTCTGAGCTGCTGTTTCTGCTCCTCCTGAGCAGAACAACAACATCATGCATGTAGTTCAACCACTCTGAGCTGTTGCTGAGTTTCTCAGGGCCTTCTGCATCCCCAGCTGAGTTTGGTCAAGGCCAGCTAAGAAGCTGCATAATTTAAGGGGTGTTCTGTGCTGCAGTACACTGATCCGTAAAAAAGGCCTGAATTCTTCACAGTTTGCAAACTTGGCTGGGGGAGGAGAAGGGGGAGGCTGTCATTATAATTTTGTGTTTATTCAGCCTCCATTGTGGAGGGCTTTGGGTCAAGGGGAGGGTCACTGCTGTGGTGGTGACACGGAGGGTGAATAATTGGTAACGTGCTCGTGACAGCGTGAGCAGGCTGACACACAGGCGAGAGGCGACAGATGGTGCACAAAACAAGTTCCTGCTGCTGGAGAGAGAGTAATCTGTTAAAATCTGTAGGGTTTGTCGTCTAAGGGTAAATAATATGTTTTTACCTTGGGGCAATGAGATCTGGCAGGGCAGCAAGTGCTGTGTGATCATGTCTCTGGTGCTAAGTGAGGTTCCTTGGACATTTAATCCTTTTTATTTTCCAGTGACCCGACTCCAGAGAGATTTTCTGACTGAGCAAGCAACTCTGACTCCTGTTTAGGATGATGACCTGTCAAACCATCAGCTCTCCAGCTCTGCTCATGTCCCTGTCATGCATCTGCCAGCTCTCCAAGGCTCTGCTGCTGGGAGCACAGGCCTCGGGGGTACAGCTCTACTTTGTGAGCAGCTTTTCATTAGCAGCTCATTTTAAGGCTAAACCATGAGCTGTACCCTTGCTTTGCTTGGTTTGCTTCTCGACATGACTGATTTTGCCCAGTTCTGTGCTACTAATTAATAAGTAACAGCACAAAAGTGTAACAGCTCACACAGCAGGAGCCAGGCACTGGGAGAATGCTCCCCAGCTTTATTTTAGACATCCATGACCAAACATCCTGTAGCTCTCTCGATTTACTTGAAGATCTTTCTTGACCATATACAGTGCTCAATAACATCCCTATTTGCAAAAAAAACCCAAAAAGAAAACAAAAAAAACCCCCAGCAGCAACTAAAAAAGATGGGGCTGAAGCTGATTAATTTAATGAGGGCCACAGCAAGGAGCAGTCATGAATTAAAAAACCCCCCAAATCTTGATTACCAAAGCCAAGAACAGATAAGTGCCGGCTTTTCTATAAAGCTGGAAGTACAAAATTTAAATGGCTAGAGGCTCAAAATTAAAATGGGTGGACTTTTAAATTAAGTTATTGATGCAATGAACATACCAGAAACTTAGAAAACAAGCTGAGCCATGGGATGGCACAGTTCAAGCTGTAACTGATAAAGAAATTGCAGATTATGTTGTGTTACTCTGTATTTAAAAAAAGCTTGGCATCAAACCAGGTAAATAAGTCATCAGTGGCACACAGGTAATGGAGAATGCCTGTGGTTTGAAATGCTGTGCCTAAGAAGGAGGACAGAGGGATGCTCTCAGCCACCTGACCAGACTGGTGACCTTGACTGAAAAATGGCAAGGGCAATGATAAAGTGGGAAGTGGCAGAAAACAAAGGAGATTGGAGGTCTCAGTGATGCCCTGCAGAGTGGGTGAAGGTTATAAGAAAGGATGAGGCAGAGATTATACTGGCAGATGCCATTAAAAAGTGCTTTTTGCAGCACCTGAACAGGGAACACAGCTGAGAAAAACCAGTGCCTGGTTCTGACTGATCCATGAGCAGAGAATTGCTGTGGACAAGTGTCACCCAAACATCTTAGCAGGGTGACCACAGCACACTCAAATGGAGCAGGTCCACAGAAAACAAAAAACCCCACAAAGACCCCAGTGCAGAGCTTCAGAAATGACAAAAAATGTGCAAATGAGAAAGCGCTTTAGAGATCAACAGCACAGTTAAAAAAGGTAAAATGTATGCAGGTGTCACAGACACACTTACTGACATTGGAAGTTTAGAGTAGGGATGTGTTTTGTGTTCAAAAATACTTTCAAAGTTAGGACACATAAAAAGCAAAGTAAAAGAAACCACAATAAAAAGAGTTACTTTACAAAATAGAGGGGAAGGTACAAATGACTAAAATAGAAGAGAATACACCTTCTGGGAAAGGAAATATAAAACCATAAAAAAGCCATGGATAATGAAAAGGGTTTTGCTAGCAGCACAATAAATGCATATAAGTAATAATAAGAAAATTGTCAAACATGTCAGAAACAGAAGGTCACAGTCAGAAACTCAGTATAGCTGTTAAATGATCAAAGTGTAAAAGGAAGGCAAAGCAATAGCAGGAATGCCAAATGGATAATTTGTCCTGGTGTTTTTTCCCATTTAGGAGGTCAATGGAGTTGCCATACTGAAAACTTTAATTGGGCAAGTCTGATGAAAGGTCTCAAACTGAAGTGACATTAAAAGCCTTTTTAAAACAAACCACTAAAACAGATAACAACAGATCAACACAACCAGATGGCACTCACACAGGAGCTTCAGAGCTGCTCTGATATGAAATTGCCAAACTATTAACTGTGGTGAATAACCTACTGCTGAAATTGGCTTTGCTTAAATTAGCCTCAAGGTCAGAGGAAGTGGGACACGTGATGCCCACTCCTGAAAAGGTCCCCAGAAGAACCCAAACAACTTCATACACATAACCTTGCTTTTCATTTTAGAGGGGTTTGTGAGAAGAGTTATGAAAATGAAAATTAGTGGGCATATGGAGAAATACAAAATAATGGAGAAGAGTCAGCACAGCCTGGAAACCAGGGCTCATAAATCTGTTGTTAAGGGGTTTTTTTGAGAATCAGCATGCACGTAGATGAAGTTGACCCAGTAAACTCCATGTATTTGGACTCCCCAAAGCTTCTGGTGAAGTCTCTTCCTAAAATAAACCAAGTTTTCATTAAGATAAAGGTTGTCTTGTGGACTAGCAACTAGTTTAAAGACAAGAAACTAAGGGCAAGAAGACCTGTCAGCCTGCACAACAGGACAAAGTCACCACCCAGGGTCACTCAGGGATCTGTGGTGGCCACATGGCAGCTCCATGTACTCATAAGTGACCTGAAAAATTATTGGAGGTGACAAAACTTGCCCAAAACCTTCAGTGGCTGGGAATAATCAAAATGAAAACTAATTGTAAAGAGTTACAGAAAGATCTCACGGTGCTGAATAGCTTAATAAAATGAGAATAAAATAATGGATGACAGTGTTACCAAGTGCAGAGGAGTACACTTAATTTAGTGCACATAACTCTGCATGCACAGTGGTGGGACCTGAAGAATTGCCACTGAAGGAAACTATCTCGGTGTTCAAGAAAGTCTCAGCTAAACCCACAGCAGCTGTCAAAAAGGTAAATGGATAATTAAAAACCAGCTGGAAAGAAATGAGGGAATAAAGTGGGATGCTTTGCCATCCTGTAGGCCCACAATGCGCTATCATTTTGGAAGTTTCACGTTGGGCTGCTCATGGCACTACAGGAGAGATGTCAGGAGAACCAGAGAAACCAGAGAAAAAAGGGGCAAAGCTGGCGAGAGCTTTGAAGCAATTGCTGCACAAGTAGAAGTGAAAAAGACAGGGAGAGTTCAGTCTGATAGGGACAGCTGGAGAGAGAAGGTGTGACAGGGGTCATGAAATCAAACATACCATGGAGGAAGTGCTAAGGAGAGATTACTTGCTCTGCCTGTACTTGGCAGCTGAATCATTCAGTGCTGCTGCCCCTTCCCAGAGGCGTGGGTGAGTTTGCCAGCCCTTTGCCCTGAAGCTGATGCCTTAAGCTTTAGTTTTCATGTTTGTAGATTCTGTGCTGCCTAGGGATGTAGTTCTGAGCCTCATATTAAGTACTGGTGAGCTCTCTTCAGAGTAGGTAGAGAAAACAAATCCTTTTCCTGCTGAGAACCAAGGACAACTTTCAGCCCAAAAGCACAAACAATGGTGGACTGAAGGGGGGAACAAGAAGGATGGGACCTCCCAACCTGAAGCTGTAATTGGACAATTAAACCCCAATATGCAACTGGGCCAAAACTTATAAAAATGTAAGACCTCATTTCCAGTCAACCATTTTTTGTGACTATTCATAGTCAGCCTTGGGTGTAGCCTTGATCAGGCTCCTGTCCTACCCAGGGTGGATCCTGGAGGTCTTTTAATAAATATCTACTTTATTCTTCATCTCTGTTCAGTCTCTGTTTCAGGTCAGCCTTCCCAAGGGATCAGTTTCTGGCGACCCCAATGGGGCCATGAGGCATCAGAGCCACTCATGTCCCTGCACTCAGAGCATCTCACCCTGAAAAATTTACATCGTCATTCCCAGCAGCACCTCAAAGGTCTGGGGTTTTTTTTCTCCTCTCTTTTTTTTCCCCCTTCTTCTTGCAATTCAGTGGTGCTTTCACTGGGGCTGTTGAGTTGTGAAGGGCACTGTGACCACCACAAAGTCATGGTTCACAGGGTCACCACTGATTTTCCTGCACATTTTCAGTGTGATTTCTGCCCAGTGAGGAAACATTTTCTAAGGAAAAGATTTCACATGCTCAAAGTATTTCCATTACAATATTTGCTGCAGGTTGTCTCCAGAATAGGAGATCTTTGTTTTTGTTCTGTTAAGGTTCAGTGGTTTATGACTCCTATTAAGCAAGAACAATAATCTGAAATCCTGTTTAAGCAGAGTGTCTGATGGCATTTGTGGTCATTTATATGATATCTTGTGTAGTCTTGAAATCAATGTTCCTTTTTTGACAGTTTGAGGGGGTTTTTTTCATGCTGCATTTTTTTTTTTTTCATTCAGTAACATTTTATTTGTGCTGCTTGAACCTCCTGAAATCAGATGAAGATTTCCATAGCCGGAAGGGATGAAGCATTGTTGTGTGAACAAAACAGAGATTTGAGCAACCTGGTCTAGTGGAAGGTGTCCCTGGGTGTTGGAACAAGATGATTTTTAAGGTCCTTTCTAACCTAAATCATCCCCTCTCGGTCCTTATTTCCCTTTATTCTGAAAAGTGCCTTACTCATTCAGAACTCTCTTCAGATCAGCACGACTCTGTGGGGGTTGAGACTCAGTTCAGCTCAAGGAAAGGCAGATTTGTGCCACTTAGAAGTCATGTCCAGGTCCAAACTCAGATTTTCAGGCACTGAGTGATGCTCACGCTTTCTGACTGAGGCTAATCCTGGGCACACAGAGTGCTGTGTGCATGATGAGAGGACTAAAGAGCAGTCAGAAATAGACGGATTTCTAAGATACACTGCAGGTTATCATTTTAACCAAGTTTGGTTTGAATTCTCAAATTTCAATGCTGCCTCTTAAGAGCTCCGTGACTTCAGATGTATCCAGGGTAAAAACTGTGGGATGCACAGAATCAAAAATAAGTGTGACAAAGAGATTTTCCTCCAATAGTTCTGTGAGTGTTTGTAGCCACAAACACTGATTTTGTTGTTTGTAGGATTTCCTCCCAGAGAAGTTATGGATCTAATATATTAATATGATAAGAAATAGAACTAAAGGACCTTAAATCTAATATGTAAAACATAGAGAACTCTCAATAAAAAGTAGTTGTAGAGAAAAGGAGGAAACAATTCAGTTTCAGATTAAGCCATATCACCCTAAGGGTGCAGGGAAGTGTTAGAATAATTTCTGGGGCTTTGCTAAAGAAGTTCCAAGGAATAAATATCATCAGGTTCAGGCCTGGATGATGCTAATTATCTCTCTAGCATTATATGGAGTAATACTACTAAGAACTGTTGCTAATCTGACAGATTAAGGTACATGTTGGTGATTATAGTAGGATCCAGATATTCTGGGAAGTGAAAATTAATCTACTATTTCCCACACAGCTACTGAACAAATCAAGAGGATACATTGAAATTTTGATACATGAATATTTGGTAAAAAATAAGAATATTATAATAAATTTGTTTTAGAAATTAATTTGGGTCAAGTGATTTCTTCAAACTAAATGAAAGGAGTAACGGGCTTATCAACAATGCTTTTGATTTTAAAGGGCAAATCTTTGTGAAGTAGGCTGTCATGGTGTGCTTAAAAGCTTTGAAAGTTCTTGCATGTTGACAATGGTGAATTTGGATCTGAGTAAATGGGGAAGGGTGTTTAGGAAAAGGCTAAGGTCAGCAGGAGAGAATAACAGCTAAATAGCCAAGAACCAAGCTGAGACAGATGTTGCAAAGGATATTAATAGAAATGGTAAAAAAACCCCCAAACAAACAACAAACCAACCAAACAAAACCCAGAAAAGCCCCCAATATTAAATACTTTTGGCATCAGGAAAGTGAAGAAGTGGGTCTGTCACATGGTGTGGGCAGGATGGAAATAATTACAGCCACATTGTCACCAAAATGATACAAATATTTTGCTTTTGTTCTCAGAAGAACAAAAAGAGGGTGAAGAAGAGAAGAATAAAACAAGGTGACTGGTGGGAATGGGAGCAGAAAACTGTCATTTCTCAGATGAAAGCCAGTTAGAAGTTGCTCAGCTTATTTCCAGGAAATGTTGGGAACAGTGGTGTCCAAGGTAGGTGAAGAAATTACACAAACTCTGAACATCCCACCTCAAGGCAAAGGCAAAGCAAAAAGAAATTATCTGATCTTACACAGGACTTGAGGTGGCTGAAGGGGGAACTGGGATGCTTTCAGAAGTGGTTTTAGAAGGCTGGAAGAATTTCTTCCAAGAACCACAGGTTTTGAGAGCATAGTGCTTCAGGAATCCTCTATCCAAGTTTATAAAAACTTGGCAGAAATGTTTTCACATTCCGCCATTCCTTCACATTTGACTTTTTTTTCCACCAGTTAGAGACAACTCTGGAGAATGAATAGCTGTCAGAACAGGGGCCACACCACAGGGGTCACCACCAATCCCTAAGAGCATTTACAACATGAAGCTTTATGGTTTGCATTCACATGTTGGCAAATGTGATAACACAGCTTTTTCCTTTTCCAGAAGGGAGGAAAGCAGTGCCAGTGTTTTGCTTAGCTANATAAAAACTTGGCAGAAATGTTTTCACATTCCGCCATTCCTTCACATTTGACTTTTTTTTCCACCAGTTAGAGACAACTCTGGAGAATGAATAGCTGTCAGAACAGGGGCCACACCACAGGGGTCACCACCAATCCCTAAAAGCATTTACAGCATGAGGCGTTATGGTTTGCATTCACATGTTGGCAGATGTGATAACACAGCTTTTTCCTTTTCCAGAAGGGAGGAAAGCAGTGCCAGTGTTTTGCTTAACTAACTGTATCAGGCTGATCCTGCTGAGTCTCAAGGTCCCTGTCTGGTATCTCTGTTATCCAGCTCAGCAGGATCTTGAAGTGGTTCTGCTTTTCCATAATATGCAGCAATACTGTCATGGGTTTTCTCCCTGCTAGGACCTTACAAATTTATAGAAAGGACAAGGACCTATAGGGGAAGGGGGGCAGGTTTTGGATTGACATGCAGTTCTCAGAGAATAGAATGCGACTTTTGGGAATGATCATATAAAAGCTGAAGCTGGGT
>VXBB01010067.1:0-39803 GCA_013399915.1 Illadopsis cleaveri | reverse complement strand
AATAAATATCTGCTTTATTCTCTAGCTCTGTCCAGTTGCTGTTCCAGGTCAGCCTTCCCAAGGCATCACACCCAGAGCTCAGCATTGAGGCCAGTCCTGTTTTCTGAGGAGCAACTGAGGGAGATGAGGGTGTTTCCTCTGGAGAAAATGAGGCTCAGGAGAGATCATTGCCCTCCTACAATTCCCTGAAAGGATGTTGTAATGATGTGGGGATTGGTCTCTTCTCTCAAGTAACAAATGATAGGACAAAGGGAAATGGCCTCAGGTGGGGGCAGGAGAGGTTTAGATTGGATATTGGGAAAAATATTTTTGTGGACAGGATGGTCAAACATGAGCAGGCTGCCCTGGGAAGTGGTTGAGTCACCAACCTTAGAGGTATTCAGGAGATGAGTAGATGTGACACTTGGGGACTTGGTTTAGAGGTGAATTTGGCAGTGCTGGGTTAACAATTGGACTTGAAAATCTTAACAGCCTTTTTGCAACTTAAATGATTTATGATTCTATGATTTGGAAAATAGAAGATTGTCAAAAATTCGGCCCTGGAGTTTAGCCGAACTCAAAATTATATAAATAACTAAGTGCAGGTGTTCTCTATTTAATTTCTAATTAATCTGTTCTGGTTCAGCTCCCAGTTCAGCACATGGAAATATGTTGTGTCAGACTCTCTTTTCACCTTGCAAAGGTTATGAATTCTAGAATTCCAGATTATTTGCAATATTTTTTTGAAAACCTCTCATAAAGTGTACAGAGCACTCTCTTATTCTCTACTAATCACCCACAGTTCTCAATACCCATAGCCATGGGGCTTCAGCATTGATGCTCTGTCACAGATTTCAATATTCCGAAGCACAAAACAATAAAAATCCTATAGACTTTATACACTCTTATCATTGCTACTCAGGTTACTGCTTCCAGCACACAGAGTACCTTCAGCGGTCCTTGGGGGCTACTGAGCACCTGGCTAAACCAGAACAGAATGGAGCATTTTGTCATAGCATCACATTCCATGTGAAGGAGCTGTGAACTTCACATTCCAATGTGAACCATGTGAACTTCACATTCCAATATGAAGTTGCTCCTTCACATTCCATGTGAAGGAGCGACACAACAAGGTGTTGATGATATTTGTACACAAGTGAGAGGAAGCTGTCCCACTTGATGGTGAGGTGACATATCAGGTGTCTCTGGAGAACCATGGAGCTATAGCTGCACTTCAGTCATGGACTTTGGCCCAGGGATGGATGGGAAGGTCAGAACATCGAGATCAGCACCCTTTGGTCCAACTGTGCAATATTTCCCATGAAACCATGCAAAGATTTATCTCACTGTCACGTTCCCCAAACCTCTGAAGCAGCAAGTTCAAATTCCCCATGGTGCTACTTGCAATTTTCAGTGCTGATTTTTTGATTGCAGGCAATTTGTTCCCTTCCTTCTCTACATTTTCTCTGTGGTTTACTATATACAAAGGTATAAATGTATGCTAGTCTAACTAAATAGAAAAATATTAGAGGAGGGGAGGCTAGTGGAAGGAGAGGACTTTGTAGACTGAGGAAAAAAAATCAAGGATTTTTTCTGTAAAGATTGATTAGATAATTTTTAAATTTACTTGGCTGATCTCTAGGTCCTATTTTGACAGTTCTGGTTAGAAACTAGGATTAAGATGATGAATTTTTTTACCTAAAGGTCATCAGCAGATGAAATTCCTAGTTCACAGGAAAATAATTTATACTGTTAAAAACTTGGGGAGTACCTTTCCAGATATACTTTTAGATGTTTAATTCATCAAATAGGAGAAATACCAAATTAATGGAAAGTCAGGTATTAATTAATTCAAGAAAGAAAAAAAAAATCTTTTTGGCATGTCACATAGATATAATTTTCACCGAGGTAAATGTACACTGCTTCACATGTATTTCATTCACAGAAGACATCAGACCCCTGCCTATTAGGAGAAAGGGCAAGGTGGATTACACTGTATTTGAAGACAACTTTTGTTTATGCATGCTGTGGAAACAAAGGAAGTTCCCCATGTGGGAGTAGCTTTCTGCTTCACAAGAACATCATGGATACTGATCAGAATGCAAGGAAAACCAAGCATTAATAAAAATTAAAGGTTGGTAAAAACGTAGAGAATTTTAAAACTCTGATATTTTTAAAAATGCTACATTCTTCTCATGTGTGAGTTGGTTTTTTTAGTCTTTGATGCTCATTTACTTCATGTCTTCAGGGTTGCTTCATGTCTTCAAGGTTTTCACCACAAGGGTTAGAAATCTGCTTTTTTTATCTTTGTGACTGAAAAATGAGCTTCTCAAGTGTGATCACAATCATAGCACCTGAAGCTGTAAGAAAATTGCTCAAAATTAAAACTTCTAATCATTTACCCAGAAAAAATTGCAGAAGTAACACACACCTGGGTAGCATACACTGTGAATTTAAATATACATGCACACACACCCACACACAGACGCACACATAGACAAACGTATTTATGTGAATACAAGGATGGATAAATATATGTGTTTATGCATGTGCACACACCCCCCTGGGTAAATAAATCTGAGTGCTACAAGATAGGAACTACCTCTAGCAAGCAGCAAGAATGTCTGGAAAAGAGCTTCAGTGACTTGTAAAATACACACTCCAGGTTAGAGGCAGTAATTATTGACAGATGTCCAATATCCTTCCTATTGACCCAGATTTGGGTATTCGTGTGTTTCGATTAATTGTGTAATTTTTAGTGTAGAAAAAGGTGCAAACCTATGATAAAGATATATGACCTTTTATAAATGCATCTATAACTGGACCAAGGGGGAAAAAATCCAATATCATTTAGCTAGTAATTTTGTGTTATAGTGTCTTAGGTTGCAATGCAAGATGCAACTAAAAGTATGTATTCTATTACCATCTATTAAAACCAGATGGGATGGTTTTCTTTATCTCTTTCATGACTCATCCCTCATAACTCCGGGGGATATCTTCTGTTAATGGGCCATTAAGGCTCACTGCATTAAATTACATTCCATTGTGAGATGCTCCCCCCAGCAGAAGGAGCCAAGCATTCCTACCTGGATAAAACCTGAGATTCAGAACACTAGGCCAACCTGTTTCCACTGGATTCCCAGAGGAAGACTGGACCCATCTCACCACCACTGGACCTTCAGAGGAAAACTACACCCTTCTACAGGATCATCTCTGCTCCAACAGAACCACATCTGCCACACCAGGAGGATTTAATTGGCTACCAACACTCTGACCAACAGGGTGTCAGGTTGTATTCTGACACTCAGTGTTTTCATTTTTATTTTTAATATCTAGTAAAGAACTGTTATTTCTATTCCCATATCTTTGCCTAAAAGCCCCTTAATTTCAAAATTATAATAGTTCGGAGGGATGGGGTTTACATTCTCCATTCCAAGGGAGGCTCCTGCCTTCCTTAGCAGACACCTGTCTTTCCAGACCAAGACATACAGTATTTTTGAAATTCTTCCGGGAAATACTAAATAGTGGAAGCAGCATGAAGTGTGTGCAGAGGAAGTGGTGGGAGAAAATTAAAAAAGTTAAAGGAGCAAAAAGCACAGACTGATCAGAAGGCACTTGGTGCTTTTGTGTCCTGTCAATAAAGTGAGAATGCCCTCTCTGTGTTGGCAGAGATTTCCAGTCATCACATTCAAAAAAAATATAGCTATATAAGCAGGTTTTAGTATTCACCATGAGGCTTCACCTGTTATTTGCTCATCCTGTCTGTAATACAAGGCACCTGTTTGTTAAAAATTTGGATATGGGCATAATTCAGTGGGGTGAAGCCAAGATGCCTGAGTATTTTCAAGAGAATAGTAGCTGATAAAAATAGCCAGGCACAGATCCAATAAACAATAACAGTTCTTTTCTCATGAAATACTGGGCAGCATTCAGCACTATGCTAACTAGAAAGATATTGATCAATTAGAGAGAATTTAAAGAAGAACAACAAATTAATTTATAGGGCATAATGAGGATTTAGGAGATGGATTAATGGTACTAAATTAGGTCTGTGATGATTAAGGAAAGCAAGAAATTGTGTTCAGATAAATCTCTCAGAGTTGCTCAGGTTCAGTGCCTGAGGTGGTGCTATGTGGGTCATATGAAAGAGGATGTGTCCCTCCTGCTCTGGGACACCCCTGACACCTGCTCAGAGCTTCCTGTGGCCCTGATGCTGCACCACAAATGGCCCCACAGCAAGAGCTCAGCCAAGGGAAAGTGTGAAAGGGGGGAGCAGCATGAGTCCTACAGTGACTGTGCAAGACTTGATGGATGAGAAAATTTGAAGATTGTTAGCTGCATGCAAAGAGAAGTATTTAATGTTTTTATGGGAAAACACAGCTAAGAATAAAATATAGAAATTAAAATTTAGTCTGCCAAAAAACAAACCAAAACCACAAAACACAAAAGTGTGTTCTACTGAGGAATTGCCTCCTGAGATAACCTGGAAGATGATTCACCACTGGTATTTTTAACATTATTCTGTATGAAACTCCAGAAAATGTGCTTTTGGGACTAAGCCTCCCTTAGCAGAGAAATGGGCCTCATGATCAATGAATCTCTGATTTTAATGTCTGCAATTTTCTGAGAGTATTCTAAATACTGTTCATATTTCTGCCCTGGAAAATGCTGCTGCAGATTGAGAAGAAACTGTGTACTATTCCCATGAAAACAGTGGGATGCAATGAAAAAAAAGCTTGTGAGTAATAATGAGAGCTATTAGCTAATAGACTAATAATATTTTTCTCATTATGTGGGGTGGGGAGGAGGAGGAAGAAGGCAGGCAGACCTCGTGCCAGAATATCTGAGTCACAATCAAAAGTTATGCTGCAGGCTTGCAGAATTTCCCTTTTATGGTGCCTGCCAGTTGTGTCCCCAGCAGGGACACGTGGATGCTGCCATTCCTTCCATGTGGTACTGTATCCCCATACCAGTGGCACTGTGTCTTCTCTCCAGCGGCACTGAGTCTCCTCTCTCATGGACATGGAGAGAGCAGGCACAATGCCTCATTACTCCAACTCTCAGCTGTTTACCCTTGTGGTTTTTCTTTCTTCCTTATGTCACAGAAGTCACAGAATTTCCTCCTCTTATAACAGCTCCCTTCCTCCTCATGGGAAGAAAGGGCACAGCTAAGGCTGTAATTTGTGGTTTGTGTCTTGTCTCTCACTCGCAAAAGCCTCCAGCTTCTGAATGCTCTGCAGGTCCCTTGTGGGCTTAGCTCACAGCTCCTGCATGGATGCTGTTTCTTCAGGGTGAGTGAAATCCATGGCTTGGGCTCTTCACTTCAGTCCTTTCCTCTCTGAACTCATACACAGCCCAGCAGGAGTCTGGCTCTAGGAGGATTCCCTGCTTAGCTGCTGTCCAAGTCTGATGCAGGCAATTTTTTTTCCCTCTCTTCTCAAGTTTCTCTGTACATTTTCAGTTGTTTGCCGTCACATTTTCCATTTTTCACTGTTCCTCAACCTCTACAAAAGACCACATCGATTTTCAGCCAAGGTGCATACATATGGATGTATACCCTTCTAAAGAGTAAGATGGAATGTTAAAAACATGCAGCCGTAGTGATGGTGATTATGGCTCTGAGGAGGCAATAAATTGTGACCAATTCCAACGATCAGCAGACGACCAGGGAATGATGTGTCCAGTTTGCCGTAACAACTCAAGTTGGCACTGAAATGAGATCTGCACCACTGTCATCAGATTACTGGCGCTATTGCTTGTACATCTCTCCATCTCTTTTGCATGTTTTTTTGATTTCTCAATGCTCTAATTTCTAAACCGCACTAACAGAACAAAATAAAGAGGGAGAATTTGTTTTTTAGTTTTCAATGTGATAAGATCTGTAATGTTTATCTTGCTTATTAAACTCTTGAAGTGTTTAACAAGCCCTTCTTATAAACCCTGTGCTGAACACTGATGACCTGAAGCAGGAAAGATTGATGTTTTGTGGAGCAAGTGGTGCAGCATTAAAAAGCTCCTGATGGCCTCCAGGATGAGTCTAGATGCTAATAACAAAACAAAACACAACAACAGAAAGCCAAAAAAACCCCCACAAAATAAACCCAACAACAACAACAAACAACCCAACAAAACCCCAAACAAACAAACACACAAAAACACCAAAAAAATCCACAAAAAAACCCAACAACAACAACAACAACAACAAACACAACCCAAAAAAACCAACCTAATGAAAACTGAACACCCCAAACCCCTCACTAAGTTTCAATAATTTTTTTTTCTGTCAGTTTGAATGGTAGGTGATGCATAGCTAATCATAACTGTGCCAGCTAATCTGTCAGCTCTGTTTTATCTAGAAAGAACTGCCTTGTGCCCATAAAGGTTAAACTGCCTCTCTGCCTTCCTAAAATCTCTGTTCTCTACTGCTGCACTAGAAGTTAAAATCCAGATGCCTGTGTGGTTTAACAGTTTAACAGACATGAATATATATATTATTAATTTCTTTTTCCTTCTGGAGCTTGGAAACTGAAATAGTCTAAGAGATTTATATTTGACATTCTAGGTTTTCTGTAGTATTTCTGTGTTGATTTTCATTCCAGTTCACTCAGACCTGCCTCAAAACTTTGTCACAAAAACTCAGTGGGTTCATATATAAACTTGAGGTTAAGGCCCAAGAGACAGAGACAGCAGTCTTGTCTATAAAAATAATTCTCTACTCGCCAAGAACTTCAATTGTGTGACAATGTCTGAACAATATGGGTTGGTACATAATCTATTTTCTAGTAGTAAAAGTTCTAGGGTCATTAAGCGGGAAAGCAAAAGGAGAGATGTTTTAAATGCATTTGTTTTAGCAGCATTTTCCCCATGTAGAGAACACAAAAAAAGTTGGTTTATTTGAGTGTTCCTGTTTCTTTTGGCATGCAGGTGTCTTTAATTTAATTAGGGAATTATTTAGCCCATAAATTCAATGTAGACAGTAGAATTGAGTTTATTACATGAAACTGAGTAGCAAATAACTTTTAATGTGTTTGCTGTACCTTTTATCAGTAACACTAGCATATGGTGTTTTCTTATTAGAAATTAATTATGAAGTCTTCTTTCCAGTGAAAACATAGGAGTCAAAACCATGAATGAGAACTTATGAAAACTAATCAGAGTAAAAAAAAATCTTCTAACCTAGGCAAATTATTAGCGAAGTATTCCACCCGCAAACCTCTTGAAGATAAAGAAAAGTACAGTTTGAGAAGCTTTTTTTTTTGAAATTAATATTTTTGTTCTTGTAATTAATGCAGGCATTATTCTGGTATATAGGACATTTTTCTTCATCAACTCCTAATGTTATCATCTACCATATAAAAACAAAGACTTAATAGTACAACTTTATTAAAATCACAAAGCAACCTAAATCTTTTGCATGTAGACTGTGCAATGCAATTTTTATCCTAATTTTGACTGTGTCAGTGACACATTTACTTCAGCCTAGCGTGCATAGGAGCTTTGCAGTCATGTAGTAGCAGTGCAAAGGGTCCAATAAATGGGAAAATTAAAGGCACATACTAGATGCTTTGAACTATAGTGAATTTGGAAAACACTAAGATCCCATCAATATTTCTTTTAGCCTTTTGTCTCAATAGTCTTTTGTCCTAATTCATAAACACGATCCATGCATTCATTTTTTTAAGCACATAAAATCATCTGGTCTTCCAAAATGGACTGGGACACTATTCTTTTCTCCCTTGTTTTCCCTAACACAGTTACAGTCATTATTAGATCTCCATTATTAGATCTGCCAAGTTTCTATTATATTTGACAACTGGACTTGGATTCATTTTCCCCACAAGGCAGTCTGCTGTGCTCATGGCCAAGCAATCAGGTCACCTTTTGAAACTACCAGTACAGTGTTTGACTGGCAGATATGTATATTAAAAATAATGTTCTCCTTATGGCTTTTATTTTCTGCTGTGCACTAGTGCCTGTCTTCTCTTGATAGTTTATTAACTGCGTGAGCGTATGTACATGAAAGCAGTAGTGTCCCTGATCCCTTGCCCTACTTGTAATATTCCTCTCTCAGCTCTCTTTTTCAGAGCTGGTTATATGCTGAACCTTAAATGATGCCTTTCCAGCTCTTTTCAGCTGTACAAAGCTGCTCTGTTACCCTTCCAGCTCTGTTTGGAGCTTTCGTGCCTGCGAGCCAGGGCTCTGTCAGTTCAGTTTCCATCCTCAGCCTCGCACCCTCGCCCACCAGTGACATTACAGAGAAGTAGCAGGCTGGATATTGCCTCTCCTGGCCTCTGCTCTGGTGATATATGGGTACATCTCTGACTGGCACCCTGCCCCAGGCTGGGGGAGCACAGAATTTTCTCTGCATTGCAACACTGAGGTTTGCTGAACAAGAAAAGCCAGGCTTCTGAAATGGCTCAGCAGGTGGATTCCTGGAGGGGGATATGTATCTGCTGCTCAGGTCTGAGGGCTGAGTCCTTCTAAACTATACTTAAGTGCCTGGAATAGTGCTGGGATAGACTCTGATACAGAAAAAGGCAGAGGGTAACCTATAGGGGAACACTGGGACCATAGAAATTATGGACTTAATTTCCTCTGAGCTTCAAACATTTGAAAGTAGAGTGAGACACAGCCCAGGTGAGCTTGTTCTGCTCCTGGTTATGGCCAGCTCTCAGACACTCCAGTGCAACGCTCTCAGGATCATGGGAATCCTACGAGGGATTATTCCTACACATGAAATCAGTCCTGAATATGAAATACAAGCATGAGTCCATTGACTGGGATCAGCACCTTATTAAAATAAGTGTGAGGAGAGTGGTGCAGGAAATTGAATGCTTCCCCTTTTTGCCAGTGGGTCCCCAAACGAGCAACCAGCCAAGATTCCTTCTCAGTTACAGATGGGATTTTCATTTTTTTTTAAAAGGTTTTGATAGCTACTTCCTACACTAGTTCTGGGTTCTTCCCCCTCTATGCAATATGCTGGATTTTCCTTTAGTTTTTTTGGACCTTCTGCAGGTCTTTTTTGGTTGGTTGCTGGTTGTTGCTATACTTTAGCACTGATACCTAGGATAGCTTTAGTGCATGTCAGTACACACCCTCAGCAGTTGCCATTTAGTTGTTTACTACATGGCAATCAACTGAAGAACAAATCACATTTAGTTTGGAAGAAAAGGTTAAGAAGGCACTTAAATTTATTTTTTTTTAATGTACATTCTTTAAATGCTTTTAATGTCAGCATCTGAAATAGGTAATTATTGTTCATTTTTTGGTAGGATTTTCATGGCAGTGACATAGAGCTGAGCCATAGAACCCTCTGCCTTGCGTCTAGTTTGACAAAATAGGATTCAAAATAAAACTCTCAATTCTATATGGTCTTTAAAATTGTTCTCATCCTAATAATCCAGATAAAGGACAGAGAAATTATTGCTTAGTTCTTTCCCCTACACTTGCAAAGATCTAAAGAAGGGTCTTTGTCATGTCATTGAAAAGATCAACTCCAAATTTTCTTTAAAGCTTTAATATTCTCATTATCAGAATCTTCTTCCTGTTATCAAGGCTTCAGGTTGCAGACCAGCAGCAATTTAAAAGCACCCTTTCACCATTGCACCTACAGAGATGCAGGTATAAGCTTCTCACACTACTTTTTGTTCTGACTCAACCACTACACCTTGAAAACTGTGTTTCTCTTTATTCAGCTGGAGAATGCATTCTTAGAAATGGTGTATTTTGCAGAAAACAGGATATTTTGTATGAAATATGTGTAGCATTTAAGCCAGAAAAAAAGACCAGTGTTTCAATTTTTTTCTATGGCCAAAAAAGTAAAATAAGACATACTAATGAGTAGAAACAGTAACAGTAATGTTTGACCCACTTATTCCTTCCAATACAGGAAGTTCCTTTCTGCAGGGGACTGTCAGATCTCAGTTTTATCGGACAGAAACATCTCAGTGCACCACAGGGTTGGTCCCTACAAACAAAATTTGACATTTGTAAATGTCTTGAAACCAAAAGGGAATAGCAAACAAGCCTTTCAGTATGACTCAGCCTTCAATGCAAATAATGTCTAGCCTGGTTAGAAGAGGGTTTATCAGACCTTTTGTGAGGGTACTGGGTCTGTCTGGGATGGAGTGAACTTCCCTCACTGCAGCCCATAAGATGCTGTGCTTTGGCTGAGTGGCCAGAGCAGGGCTGATCCCACACCAAGGCTTTGGCTGTTGCCAGCTGTTCTTACACAGCACCAAGGCTCTGTCTCCCACTCTGCCCTGCTCTCCTCATGCACATTGAATCAATGCCCAGGCTAGGGGTGCATGAGGGGTTTGGAGGGGACACAGCTGAGGCACTCGACCCAAATTGACAAAGGGATATTCCATAGCCAGATGATGTCATGCTCTACAAGTAAAGCTCAGTGAAAAGGGTGAGGAAAAAGGGTGTTCTTCCCTATTGGATGTGCTGAAACTCAACTTTCCAGCAAGTGGATAAACATCTTCCTGCCAGTGGGAAACATTGAATTAATTCCTCTTCTTTGTTTGTGTGTGCAGCTTTTGCTTTCCCTGTTAAACTGTCATTATCTTGATCTGCATGTCTTCTCAATTTCCTTCTGTTTTCTTCCCATCACACCAGAAAGCAGAGTGAGTGAGCAGGTGGGTGAATCTTATTATAATTGCTTAGCCAAGGCTAGCCTACCACAGCCAGTGTTACTGCCACAATCAGTCTCATGTAGATATACATGTTCAGGAAACAACTCTCCAGTTTGGTTTTGTTGCTTTGTTTTGCTGTTTAATTTTTCCCTGTATGCATAGAGGTTCTATGATTCAGTGATCAACCCCATACCTGCTGTTGCCATTCTGATCAGTTTTTAGGTGCATGTAGAATTTCCTGGATAAATGGAATCCAGATATAATAGAAATGTGGAACAGAATCTCCAGCAATATTTTTAAGGCTCAGTCATATGTTTCTCTGATGAGTAGAAAGTGCCTAAGAACAGCTGCTGGATCACTTTGAGTTAGCTGGAGTGCTTGGTATTTCTGTCTAAAGAGCAGATTAATTACCCTGGAAGTAGCAATAATTTGTAATAATAAGAAGGGTAAATTTTAAGTTATGCTTATGTGCTTGTGACTCCCAGATCCTTCTGAGAGACTGAGATTTAACTTTAGTTCTCCAAATCATGGGCCAAAAATACATTTAGGGCTCTTGGTAACTTACACTCTTTCAAAAATACACTTCACAAAACATATGTTCAGACTCTTTGCAAATGTATCTGGGTCCCTTGCAAAGGTAATTTCAGAGAGTCAAGATGTGAGGGAAATTTGAGTAGTTATGGACATTTGCTACTGAATTAATTTATTAGATACTTGACCCAATACTGTGGTAGCACAAGGCTAGAAAACCTTCCGTGTCTCCCTGTTCCCAAAAGGTTTATCAACAGGTGGAAAAATGGACAAGCTATAAGGAAGGCTTGATAAAACAATACATCCTGGGGGCAGGGGCTCAGCACTCACAGCTCTCTCACCTTCAGCAGAGGTCAGAGATGCTAAAAAGTCCTGGAAATGTGTTAGTACACCCCATTTGGCAGCTTCTCAGAAAAAAAAAAAAAAAGAAAAAAAAAAGGTGCTTTGCAGTTTGTCTGCTCTTGGTAAACAGTGATTCCTACAATTTATACTCTTCATACCCTTTCAAACGCTCCTGCACACGCTGTTCTTCCTAATTGACACATTTATGAGTCACAAGACCAGCTCTAACCAGAATCATAAACACTGCACAGGTGACTGCACATGCAGGGGACAGCAGGACAAAATCCCAGCAGCACTGCTGAGGTTTGCACACAGTGACAGAGGTGTGTTCAGCACTGTGCCAGGGCAGGACCCTTCTCCTCTTTGTGAAGGAAGATCAGGGCACTGTAATGCCATGCCTTGGACACCCAAAGGCTTGAGTATTCAGGGTCTGTATTTCCAGCAGGAACAGAGAACTAGAGAGGGTTTGTAATCCTCGCCTTGGAGCCATCAGATGGAACAATAAATGACCAGCCCCAGAACACACAGAGTGTTTGTGGCAGNGAGATAGCTTATCTATGAGTCATGGGCAAGGTATTGATGGGCCATTAACAGAAGACACATTAACAGAAAAGGGAGGGGGGCAGGGCCTAGGGGAAAAACTACTCCAACAATTGAATTCAACAGTTCATGAAGATGATAATAGAATACTTTGTGTACATCCCATACTACAACCCAGGACACCTTTATTTGAGAATAAACATTTCAATCCTTCCAGTGTTGTTGAAGCTGATGTTGTTCAGTGTGTGTGGACATGGCTGGTTGCATGGAGTGTCTGTAATTAGGAAGAACAATAGTTTTCTCACTGCTTGCTTTGGCACACCTAGACATGAGGTACTTCCTACTCAGGGCTAGTTTTACACTCTGAGAAATAGTCTTACCCTACTGGGGATAGTAGGGGACTGATTTTTACATTCCTAGAGAGAATAAGGCTGTGCTCTCTCTGGAGGAAATGTGTATATGTGCTAGACTAGACACACAGATTGCATGTTTCGTGATTCCTGCTCCATCAAGTCTACAAATTTCTCTGAAGACCTGAGAACTGAGTCTCTTCATAGATGTCTCCATTCCTTTTAAAGGTTGTTTCAATAAAGTGATATTAAATTCATTGCTGGCAAGTTAATCGCCTGAGTTAGGCCATTGGATCAAGAACCCACATCAGATCTTTCCTACAGACTTTGGAGAAGAGAATTCCTGTGTCAAAGGATGAATAAACTGAGGGCTCTCAGCATAGGAGACATCCTGTTAAAAGACAGATACTGAAAACACCAATTATCTTATTATAATTTAATTATCTTACGGGACCTATACACTGCTCTAGAACAGTGAGGTAACTTCTTTACGGTCCTTAAATATTGTTTTTAACAATTACCGAGAAGATACAGCAAAACTGAGCAGGTTTATATTGCTTAGCNCTAGTGGATTGCCCTTCTTTTAATCAACTGAGACACCTCAACATTGAGTCAAAATGGAATGAGTAACAAGCAAATGCACCATGGGTGCTTTTTATTTAGTAACAGTGGTGAATAATTAATTCAAGAAATGACAAAAAGGCATCACACTTTTTCTTAAAAATTAATTACAGCTAGTAGATATTTTAAGCTGTTATATTGAGTGCCTAAGAGAGTACATGACCTGCACTGTTGTTGCAACAAGGAACAAAAGACAAACTAACAACTCAAGTAAAAGAATTTAAGAGTTCTAAATAAGGAAAAAAACAGCAAAAAATGCTATTTTGTTAACAATCTTAATTTATATACACATAAACAGAATTTTAATTTAACTATTCTTTGGAAGCAAGCAAAAAAAGGTTCTGAAATTTTGTGCAAGGACATCAATTTTGATGACAATCAAAAGCACAGACAATATTTTGGAAGCCTTCACTTACATTTTTGGCTTAATGTCTTCCATAACTGTTTCAGCTCACTGGAGGTAACTTGCATCAGAAAAACCTGAAATCTGAGTCATGGATGATGTTATATGAAGCAATTAAATGTTGAAATGCTGCAAAGTCTGTCTGAAGGGCTGCCTTTAAAAGAGCTTTTCCAGAGTTCAGCTGTTGTCTTGGCCCAGACACCCTGTGAAAATGGCAGTTTAGAAATNCATCAGATCTTTCCTACAGACTTTGGAGAAGAGAATTCCTGTGTCAAAGGATGAATAAACTGAGGGCTCTCAACATAGGAGACATCCTGTTAAAAGACAGATACTGAAAACACCAATTATCTTACTATAATTTAATTATCTTACGGGACCTATACACTGCTCTAGAACAGTGAGGTAACTTCTTTACGGTCCTTAAATATTGTTTTTAACAATTACCGAGAAGATACAGCAAAACTGAGCAGGTTTATATTGCTTAGCTGGAAACAGAAATTGTATTTTTTTCCTTGTATATATGTGGGGACTAATTTAATCAAATTCCAGGCTAGAAAGTTTACTGATGTTCTTAGTGAGAAGACAGTTGGAATAGCACAGAGAGACTTAGCAAGAAATTTGTGGAGCTTTCATATTTTTCTGACAGTTCTGTAATCCAGAAGAGTTTCCTGTCCAGGCTGCTCAAGATTAATTGTGCCTGAAAGCAATAGATAATGGATCTTTGCTTATCAAATACAAAATACTCAAAAGCTTTTCTCTATCTCCAAAGAGTGAGCAGTTGGCAGTGTTTGTTTCCTGGTTACATTTCATATTCTTCAGTGTTGGTAAATCAAAAAGCTTCTACTTTACATTGCACGTGTAAGTGGCCATACACTCATTCGTACATGGATTAATATAAGGAAATACAATTAAAGTATCTAAAATTTGGAAATGGCAGAACACCTCTGTTGACACTGTATCCCCCAGCACTTATGCAACCCTGTCACCCCATGCCTGACTACTACAAAAATTTTTTTAACCAAAGATCAATTAATATTTCCTCTACAGAACTTTGGCCACAGCTAACACACAGATGCCTCAATAATGAAGTGGAAGAATGGGATTTTTTTTATAAATCCCTTTTTCTTGTTTGTTTCAGAGCTGATAGATGGATAGTGGCTGAGGCAGGGAACTGTAGGAACAGAAATGTGACTTAGTTTTCCTGAGAAAATTAGTTCTATACCTGTCCCTTCTGAGAACTCTGTATGCAATGATTTGAGACTCTGATATGTTCTTCATCTTTGACTGCCTGGTCTGTACCTCTTGACCTGCTCTGTAAAATGTTGGAAGGTTCAGTTGCTGGCTAAGTCCATGAGAACTAATCTATCAATATGTAAGCACTTCTGTAAAGCTAAAGTACCATTTTAACAGTCTGCACTATTTCACATTGGACCCCCAATATCTATGGGCTGCCTATATGTCAGCCCTCTATCTCCTAAATGGAGATAATGCCTTCAAGTTTCACATGGTTTTTACAACGATGGATTAATTGTCTGCAAAGCACTCAGATTTTGGGGTGATGAGGATCATAGAAAAGCCACGGAGGAAATAAATAATTTTGTTTTCAGAGTAGGGCTTGAACAGTGTTTTTTTTTAAATTAAGACCCAGGGCAACATATTGAACAATGAGGCTAAGAAAAATATTGAACAGCTGCTAATTAAGTCCTTTTAATGCACTAAGTAGGAGTATTCTTGAGAGAACTGAATGTGTGATTCTGTAATTAAAAACTCCATTCCATATGAAAAACGTGGCCAAATTAAGGTCATACTGCTAACCTGGATTCTGTCCATTTCTAATTTTTGGCAGCTTTACAGTCATGATCATATTCTTTGAGAGGAAATGCTGTGTGACTGTAGTAGAAGCAAAACCAAATCAATGGCATGGTAGAATCACCTACTTCATGCACAAACACAATCAGGACCTGAAGTGTTTCTCTTCTCCATGAATTAACTAAGTGAAGGACAGCAGCAGCAGGACGTTTTCCTCCTTGGACCAACACCAAAATGAGATGAGATACATGTTTTATTAAACAGCAGGTATGAGTTTCAGGAATCAAAGGTTTTATTTCAGGCTGAGGAAATAGGTTGCACAATCTTTCACGTCACCCCCAAACACCTTTTACCTTTTATCTGCCACGTCCCTCCAGTACAACCTTGTATTTTCTGATTATTTTCTCAGTTTTCTTGCCAAACCTGTCTTTGTTCTCTATTCAGTTCATCTTGTATCTCTCTCACATCTGCTGCCTACTTGCTGTTTCAGGAAAAAAAAAAAAAATCCCAGTTCACATAGTTCAAAGCAAATTATGATCAAAGTGATTTATTGGTTTGTTAATACCAGGTCAGGAACTCTACATTCAAGATCAAGGTCAATAACACAGTTCTAGACATATACAAATGTTGATATACACTTGCACATTTCTAAATTCCCTTCCAGAGCTGATGCCTAAAAGTCACAACCACACACACGTGTGTGTGTTCACACACATTGGCACCATCACTTCCATCAGGAAAAGCTGGTTGCCAGCACATTGCTTGGTTACTGTTTAATCTCACTGATGACTGTTTTCCTTTTAACAGGATTAGTGTGGGACTAAACGTGCTTTTAGGCAGTTTGGAATGTTGATTTACACACATTCTCACACTCATGTTTTTGATTTGACAGTAGATGTTATTCAGACTGTGTCAGCAAGGATGACCTATGTGAGCAGCTTCTTATCACAACTTCTTTTTGCCTCCTGGAGACCTTCTCTGAGCCTCCTTGTACCTAGTCCCTGTTTTGTAACATGCCCCTCCTTGCGACCCCTCTGATTCCCATCACTTCCACATCATTTTTCCTGACCACACTTTTCTTCCTTATCCAGGCAGACCCTCTGCTGAAAGCTATGATGGAAGCTGCCTTTGGGAGTTGATGTAGGTTAGCAAGTGGCCAGAATCTTATGAACCACGTGTAAATGTATCAATCTCTGAGGGTCCAGCCCTTGCAGATTGGCTAAAAATAATTTGAGCGAGACTGCTCTTCAGAGGTGTTATGTAAAGTAAGAGGTTTAATAAATGAAAAATAACAAACTTTACAGAAAACAAAAGAAAAGCTGCACACAGGTGTCTGAGAAAATCTCTGACACCCTGCTAGAAACACTCCAAAAAGCCCTTCATTTCCTTTGTGCTCCTTCCTAAACACTTAATGTTTTAGGAGGGACAATTTCGCTTTTGGCCCAATGAAATTAACAATAGGCTTTGGTTACACTCTCAGAGCCTAATCCATGCTCCTGTGCTGGCACTGAGCTAATTACAAGGAGAAAAACACAGAACTTTCTAGTTAAACTTCCTAAAATATCTAAAGGTAAACTGAAACTCTTTCCCTATGTGGAAACACTTGCTGGGGGTGTGGGGTGCATTACTACAGGAAGTGGGGAATAATCCAATCCGGTAAAAAAAAAATCTTCTCTACATCAGACAGTGAACGTCCTTCCACTCACATGATAGTAGAGAAGCAGAACAGAGTTTTTTGAAGCATTTTTGAAGGCAATTGATAAATTTAAGCAGAATCCACACCTAGCTGTGGGCTTTGACTGCTGATAGCACAATGGTATCACAATCACGCCCCAAACTCGATTTAACTTCCTGCAATTGCATCATGTGACTGCAGAAGAATTTCTCCAAAGACACAGTCATGGAAGACTCTCCCTGCCTTGTTTTTGTGTGCTGCTTCAGAAGGACAGGAAATAACAAAAGGCGCCTTCCACCCAGCCCGCAGGGAGCAGATGTACGGCCAGCCTGACCAGAAGCTCTCTGTCCTGTTTCCAGAACACTCATTTTCCTGGTCACCCATGATAAAGACCAGCATCTTGACAGCAGATTTCATACTGTTTTTGTTTTGTTTTTTTTTTCAAGGGGCCTTCACTGTGTGGAACTGCAGGAGTAAATAAGGCCCTTTAAACAGTTTTTTTTTTCAGTCTCTGCATGTGACTTCCAGCAAGAGTCTGCAGAATTCAGCAGTATTTTGTGGGCCAACAGCACTCCTGTTTGAAAAGGATTAATCCTAAATCACTGATTTAAGCAGTGCTAAACCAGAGAAGTCTGCATCAAAATTGTAATGGAAGAAACTCCATTTTTTTATTTTTTTTTTTTAATCTGTTAATTCATTTTGTTTGCAGGAGCTCAAGCAGAACAAAAAAAAAGAATATTAATCCCCAAAACCTCACCTATCCCCAAAACAGTAGAAACAAGACCTGAGATGTCCCTCTGTATAAAGACCTGGCACCATTTGGGCAACTTTTCAAAACTTAGTTTCTGGCCATCTCTCAAACACCTTGCAAACTGACCCTTCCAAGTACTGTCTTCTGTTTCTCTTTTCCTTTTTATTTTTTTTCTTTAATATTTTTAAATAAAGGTATGATGCATGAAACAGTCTTTATGGCTCATATAAAAAAATAATTGCACATTACACCAAATACCAGAAGATCAACATACTTATTAAGCAACAGAAGACAGAAAACAATAAAATAACAACATTTTCCTAACTGATCTGCCACTCACCAGAGAGCAAGATATCTTTCTTAAGTCAAAACTTAGGAAGATGAACCCTTACCTGACAGTAAATACATCTTTGTACTGCCTGTGGATATTTTTTTTTAAATTGTTTTCCCCAAGTGATTTCTGTACAAGTGAGATTTATCAGTCTGTTTGAAATACATGGGGAATGTTCAGGAGTCCCTCCAGCTCTAACACTCCTTGGAGAAAGAGAGATATTTTGTTAAGTCATTGAATTCACTACTGTGAAGTTTTAAAAGTATATTTTTCTTTTTAATGTGATTGGTACATTGAAAAAAATGTATGTTGGATTAACATTTGACAAGTAAAATCAATTTACTGGCAGCAAAAGGGCAAATCCAAAGACTGTATATATGGAATAAGTAAGTGGATGACATTTTAAAAGCTACACCTTCTTAAATCCTTTAGCCAGGTCTCACTGCATACCTGGGGACTAAAGGTACTTGCATGCAAGTTTATTATGAAACTTTAAGAATATGTATCCTGTGATGTCCCAGTTCTTACTGACCTCCTATAAATCAGTATAAACAGCTAGGAAATGAAATCTAAAAAATAAAACAGTGAATGAAACACTTTCATTATATGCTGAAAGAAATATGATTTTTTCCCCGTAGACCTCAGATAAAATGTTTTCACACAACAAAGGACTGGCTGATGAACAAGCAGCTGAGCTGTGGCTAATAATGCTGAATGGTTTGGAAGATGTTGTTGTGTACTGCCTGACCTACATCTGAACTACTTACAGCCTGGGAAAGGGGGAGAGGATTATACTCAGCATTCAATAGTTTCTAAAGCAAATCATATCTGGTACTCTTTGTTCTCAGTGTGAACAACGTGTAAAAAATCTTACACAGGAAACCTGCCTTTCTAGGGAAAGTAGTGACAGTAGGCAAAGAATTTCTTCAAATTGTTTTCTATTCTTTATGGTACCAATGCCAGTTAGACAAAAATTTTATAGCTGTTAGTCTTTGTGGCTCTGCTTGTTTTTTGCTAATGCTGTCCTAGAGAAAGATAAATTAAAAGGTAGACAGTGTGCAGGAACAAGCAGGACTCCCATCTACTTCACAGAGTAAGACAGTGAAAAGTCAGTACAAGATATCCTGAGAAAAAGTTTTAGATAAAAATGAAAATTACTGTTGTCTTAGCTGCACCACCAAATAAATTAAAATACATAAGCCAAATGATGAAATTTAGAGACAGTGCTAAAACTTTTAAGAGGTAGAAATAGATTGCAGAAGATATCTAATAGACTGAGACTGATTATGTATATTTAAATTCACATAATAACCATTTCAGCTCAGCTGAGATTGCAAAGTGAGAGGAATCTTGTGTTTTCCAAACATGAATGTTCAGTGATGTCTGACTGCTATGGTAGAGTCAACACAGAGTTGTGCATGGTTAGAAGATATCACTGCAAAAGCAGGTTTATTGTGCACATCAGGATTCAAAGTATGAACTTCACAGGTCATTGTGCACATCAGGATATCAGACTCCTTCCAATGAAAATAATTATATATATCTGTATGTAGTAGGATCAGTCCAGTGATCATCACCTGCATTTAGTTCACCAAAGTCTCATTTCATAGATGTTTTGTCTTTAATTGGGAAGGAGATATTGAATCTAGTTGAGTGACCCAGTGTTATGTGACCTGAGTGTTGCAGACCTAATATTTCACGAAAGAAATATCATGAAATCTGACCCCCATTGCAAGCAAAGGCTCCTTGAGGCTACATATCAACCATAATCTTTGTTCCCGTTCATGGAACAGACATGAAGGTTCAGGTTCAGAAATCCTATTAGGAATTGTCCTGTTGAGTGTTGTAGAGCCTACAATTAAAGAGGTGATTTAATTAACACCTGTTCACAGTCATGTATTAAGGAATTTACATATGTAGGAATGCATATACCTACACAAACTGGGGAGAATTATGTTCCTTAACATGACTTCCTAACAGGTAACCTGAGTCATACTCAAATGCCAGGAAATTAAATTCCTTGTATAAACTTACAACTTGGACTGCAGAATATTTCTCAATTTATCCTTTTTGCCAGATAGGATTGGATCAATCTGTTCATTTCTTTAATTCCAAAGTATACAAAATCCCTGAAACTGGACAGAAATTGCATTGTGTATCAGTGGCCATCACTGAACTAGCACAAGTCTGTTCACTGGTAAGCTCCTTAAAAGAGTGAGCAGTTCTGGAAAGGAAGGGAACCTGAAATAATCACTTCTTTTGAATAGAAATAACTGTGGCTCCTGTGCTTTGGTGTGACCTCCATGCTGTCAGGATGTATTAGGTGTACGGTGAGGTTTACCAGACCAGACCTCTGGGGACTTTGGTAAAAGGATGCCTAAGCTGTGAATTCCTGACAGCCCTGGGCACTGAACCATGCAGCTCAGCCAACTTGGTGGCCTATCTCAGCATGCACAGTAGCAAAACTTTAAGTATCTACTTAAGCTTTGTGTTGACAACTTTGGTGCCTGTGCATGCTCAAGCATTACAGCGGAAAAGCAGCTTTTTTTTTTTTTTTTTTTTTAAATCCCCTCAGATTAAAGCACATGAATGAAATTGAAGGGCCACAATTCCTTTGCGAGGCTCTGCCTAAATTCTCTGGAATGAAACTTGCCTCTTTCATTAGGAATGTCTGTCAGCATGAAAAAGTTTTAAAGGTCATTGGTTTGCAAAGTGGTATGAGCAGAATCTCAAGGCTGGTAGAGCAAGTCTCGCTGAGGAAGCTGAAAGGAAAGGATGGAGCATCTTAATTCTCCCTGCAGGGTCCTCGACTTCCTCCAGTGCTCCTCTTTTTTGGTCTGTGCAGGACTCTTCTGATCAACCAGAACTTTGCACCTTGTGGCTTTTGAGAAGGAACACACATCAAATATTACTGCAACGTATACACCTCACACTTCACTGCAAAGATATGGGGAATCTGGGGCCTTTGATTATCTGGGGATTATGCAAAAATTAATGGTAAACTCATTGTTGATGACAAAGAAAAAATTTAAGACACATATGTTTTGTGGAGATACATACCCCACTGAATTTCAGTGTCAGTGCCTTCTGCAGTTTAGGAGATCCTTACTCTTTTGAGATGTGAAGGAAGTACATTAGCAATGACTTGTATAAATAGCAAACTTCGTAACGTCAATTCAGATATCATACTGCAATATGATATCAGCTCTCTGTGAACACATTAATTTAACAGAAGAAAAGGAAGTCTTTAGGAATAAAGAATACCTTTGGGTATATGGAAAACTGAAGCCCATAAAAGTATGATTAGAAAGGGTTTTGCCCTCTTTATCTTTCAAATGTGGATTGATGGGTCTAAATTCTTCAGCTGTTGTTATAGTACAAATATTAAATAGTTTACTTTTATAGATCACACTTTATAGTGTTACTGTCCAAAATCAGAGTTATGCAAATGGGTCACAAATGGACTTTTTCTCAGCTGTTAATGTCAGTATAAATGCGAGTATGAGTCACGTTCCCTGTTGTACTGAAAGATCAATTAATATGAAGATTAACATTCCAAAGTCCATATAAGGTCTCTTAAGTGAGGTCTATTTTATACTAAGAAAATCTATTTGTATAACTGTCAGAAAAAAAAAACCACCCAAAAAAACCCCCAAAACCAAACCAAAACAAACCCTAATGTCTCACAAATTGTGTAAATTATCAAAAGGGCAATACATCTGTCTTCATTTTAAAATTACTTAATGGGCTACCTTGACATTAGGGTGGCTTCATTGCTGTTTTATCCACTTTTTTCCTGTCTTTCTGTAAGCCTTCTGTACAAAGAGTTTTGTTGCTTTACAGAAGGCAGGCAAGAGAACACCTGAATTCAGTGGGACTTTTATTCTTGCATTGTTTTCATGGGGAAGGTATATAAAAATGGACTCTGGGTATGAAGAAGATACATTATTTATTATTACTGTGGAAGGAATTGTAAATGCTCTGTTTGATTCTTCCTTCTGGTTTAAAACCAGTGGAAGAGGCAAATTTTTGTTGAGTTGGCTTAGCTTTTGGACTACCTGTTTATATTTTATATTACCATAATGCCTGTATAGTTTACAATTAATTTCAATGATCCATTTTTTCCACATTCTTGTTTGAAAAGGGACAATCTCATCGGAATTATTGACATGATTATTACCATAGCACATGAAGAACGAAAACACAATTCCTCATAAAATCAAAGGATAGAAAATGCAGAGACATGAATTTGGCCTTCTTAGCTGTGCCATGCCAGTGCCTAAAATTGTGTTTGTCTCTGCTGGGGTGATGCAAAAATCTGTAACAAAGTAAATTGGCTTCCTATATAGCTAATAGGATACCTTAAATGTTTCCAGAGGTTATTTCACAGCAATGGTAAGAAACAGGCATTTATGAAAATACAGAGGATTTAAGAGTCTGTAGAAGACGGCTGAAAATGTGAGAATAGGGAGCTGACTTCAAAGGTTGCATCTGTGCCCAGTCATAATCCACTCCTCTTTGCTGTACAAAAAACTTAGACAGGAAGCAGGGGAGATGAAGATCTGCTGATGGCAGATAAAGAATCAGGTCACAGATTTATCTAGGTAGCTTACCCTTCTCCCTGACGAATCCCCTTCAAAAGTCTCGGTGGGTGTATGGACCCAAGAAGAGATAAACCTTAGATTCAGAGCTTCAGCAAAAGGGCAGAGCTCAGCACCCTCTCATGCTGCTTCTATAGTTTTTCAGTGACTTGCTCAGTGTATTATTACTCTATTATCCTTTTGAGGCATGAAACTCTCACCAGTCCCTGTACATTATCCTTGGGAAGCCTTTAGAGCTCAAGCCATTAGTATCGCTTAGAGCAAAGACGCCTGACTCACTCTTTGAACGATCTTACTGGGGCCAGATCCTAAATTTTTGGGCAGCCTCATACCTAAAATCTTTTAATTGTGCCCTTAGGTTTATTCAGAAGCCGTTGAAATTGAGAACAAATATGAGGCCTTGTGCTTAAATAATTGTGGGAGATTTTATTTTTTCCTGTTGTTTATGTGGCTAAGAAAATCTTCAAGGAGATGAGGCGTTTTAAGTTTCAATGTTTTATCACAGTGCATTGCTTTCAATGTTCACCAAGTTTAAGGACTATCTACTTGTAAATACCAAAGGATTTTTCAATCAAAGGTAATAAGAACAAGATCAGGTCATATGTGAAAGACGGATGTCACCATGCAAGGAACAAATATTTTCAGTGCAAAAGGTCTAAGATCTTTATGAGTTTTGCGAGAAACTCTGTTCCACTGAATAAGGCAACATCAGAAGACAGCAAAGAAAAGAAGCTGGAAGCTCCTGAGGCTGAGAGGGGCAAGAGGTATTGGAATGAATGATGCCTTTGGAGAAGCTCCTAGTCATAAAATCAAAGCCGGCTCAGCAAGCTGAGGGCTAAAGTTTGCTTGGAGACATTAGAAAAAGAAAAAAACGTTCTTGTCAAATGGCTCTGGTGAGATTAAATAACAAAGAAGGATTGTAGGATGGGGTTGGGATTTTCTTTTCTAGTATAAATTCTTGTATTTCAAGCAGAGGAGGAGGCGGAAATTCCATGTGCTAATAATGGCTTAAGATAGGAAAGATGGTGTTCAGCATCAGCTCTTATTGCAACATTGAGGGGGAGGGAGAGTTTGGCATGTAAACTGCAAGGACATTTGAGCCAAATCTGCTAAAAACTGAAAGTTTGGGGCTCCAGCAATCCCTAAAATTTAGCTAAAATGACAAAAAATGAAAATCTGAAAGGGACTTGAGGCTGTTATTCTATCTGTCCTTTTGACCATGGCTACTTCCTGCCTAACTTCATTTGTATGATACTCATTCAGCAAAGGCTGTCAACAGGTGCTCAGGTTCAAACATATAATTTGGAGTATTCATCCCCTTGAGTGTCTCAGTGAGTCATGGGTAACACCAATTGTTATCCTCACAGCAAAACTAATGAAGTTAGTTTAGGGCTAATGAAACTGCACAGCTGTAATAAGGAGCAGAAAAGCACGTGGCTGCATAGTCCAGTCCCTATCCCCTGTATCAATCCTTACTAATTCTTCCTGATAGTGGTGGAGGCAGCAATATCTGACAGATCACACATTTAATGTCTCTGTAATACCCATTCTGAGCACGGGTGTGAAGTGCCAGCCCTGCATTCTCTGTCTCAGCCTGCAGAATGCTGTCAGTGACCTCCAGCTCCTGAGCATGGCTAAGGATAAGTTCATGAGCTAAGCTCGTGCTGTTCCTGGTGCTGTGCCCACTGATACCAGCTTTGAGGCCAGGGATTGCTGTGGCCACTTCCTCCTTCATCAGTCCCCTGACTCATCAGTCTGTGAACTTTTCTCTTTTGTTTGGTTTTTTGTCTGCTTGTTTTCTGCTCATTGCTGAGTGCCTTTCAGAGTTAAAACCTGCAAAAGGAATGCTATTATGAGATGCTATTTTCAGTGTGCATGTGGTTGCAGGGCTCCTAGATTAACAGTTTCTGAAGCCTGAACAATTCCTGCACAAAGCAGTCCAAGTAATTTTGTCTAAAAGTTCTTTTGTCAAACCTAATCCCTCACAGTTGAAATAGAGGGTATCTTTTTAAAAACATACATTTAATAAAACCAATAGAATCTTTTTTCTTTGTTCTTTGTCAATGATTCCAGTGGTTTACTGTCTGCTGTTAAAGGTTATACCTTCATTTCAGTCTGCATTTCTCTAGCCTTAACTGCCAGTAACTCTTATTTTGTTTTGCTTTAAGTAAATGCCGGTTTTCTTTTGTCAAGTCTACATACAGATTGTTTCAAAATCACATATCCTCCTTCTCCATAGGAAACAGTTTCATTCCAAGATATATTTCCACAATAATCTTTTTGGATCATTTCTGAGGCTGCTAAATTTGCAGTATTCTCTTTGAAGCACATCAGAACTGCACACAGCTCACCCGTGGTGGCCTCTTCAGCCCTGAGTAAGGAGACTGTACCCACTCCCTCCTTCCTGATAACATTCCTGTTTCACATTCAAGGAATGCCAGAGTCACAGCTTTGAACTACAAATTCATAAACAGCAAATTATCCACCACCACTCTCAGTACCTTTCCAGAGCTGCTGCTTTTCAGGATAAAGTCCCACATCCTTTGGCTCTGTCCTCAGTAAACAATGCACTTAGCTTAACTTCAGGCAAGTTTTGTAAGGAGAAATATCTCTTTTGAGATCAGCATATATACTCAGAAAAGGAAAAAAAAGAATAATAACAAGAGAAGCCTTGGGCACGTGAGCTCTCTTCATTTCTGTGTGGAAAATGATCAAAATCAGACAGATATGGGCCTGAATATTGAAAAGCCCAGACACTAAAGCACTCATACATTTCAAAACAGGAAGGGATGCATCTCTCATGTCCCTGGTGACATATCTAACTTCTGGGGGGATATTGTCTATTCTGTGGCAGCTTTTCTCTCTCATTTCCAGCTTGCTCTTTTTTTATATTCTCTTACTAAGAGCTGTCTTTCAGCTAAAGAGGGGTTTGTGCATGATATTTGGGGTTGGAGTGCTTTTCCAGTTAAATCCATTGATCCAATATAAAAACAGTGCCTCTCCTTAAAAACCTTGCCTCCATTTTATACAATTAAGCCACAACAGCTGCAATAACATTACTACTTTTAGCTGTATCAAATGCTTGTGTATTTGGAGTCAATTTACCAAATGATCTAAACAGACATCTTTGGATCAGCTTTGTCATCTGCAAGCTTTATCCAGAATTCTTTAAGGCTTTCTTCAGAATTATATTTAATAATATCTTACTGTTATTAAATATTTCAGTTACTTCATAATTATTTGTTTCTCATTTCACCAAGTAGAAAGTGAAGATTGAGAGCAGATAATCTTTTTCCAAATCTCAAGTGATTTATGATTTTGGCACAGGTTATCTTAATTTCCCTCGTAGAAGTCAATAAAAAATGAATCTTCTTGAAGAAATTGCTCTGGTTTTGCAGCTCCCTATTGTGTATTGTGACATGCTGAAGAGAGGAAGTCTTGTTTAAATGTCTTTCATCTTGTCTATTTCACCAATCTGGAACTATTCCTCTTCCTACAGACAAGCAGAGGAATTTTCTTTCTTCCTTCTTGAACTTGCCACCTCCAATTTCAGAGTTCTTAGTCCTTCAGCAGCTTAGCTAACAGCTTATGAGATCATGTAATGCAACATCCTCTCAGCATTTGATGAAGTCAGGTACCTGATGGGTCCAGTGACTTTGAGTTGACCTGTCCTGATGGACCAGGCATGTTGGCCACTACAGAATATGCTTTATTTCAAGGTTTCTCATGGACTTAACTCAGTCTCATGGGCAAGTCAGTCCTTCCATCTGAGTGTAAAGTTAAGCTGAGCTTCTGTCAGCTGCTCAAAACTAATCAAACATTATGAGTAGATACTGTGAGGTACAGAGAAATAAACCCGAATTTTTGTGATCATCAGAAAGCATCATCAAAGTTCAATAGCAACTAGGCCTGTGCCTTGCTTATTTCTGTACTGGAAGTACTGCAGAAAACTCCAGTCACATAATGCTTATATGAAGATGAACTCACAATTAAGAAACCAACCTTGTCTTTTCTTCCAGTGACATCATGCAAAGTATTTGTGACAGCAGTGTTTTCTCTAGTCTTTCTTTTGATCAAATGATGCATTGTCTCATGCAAAGATTTAACTGCATCTTATTAAAACCAACCTACTCAAGAATAAACAGAAAATGCAGATTATTAATATCTCAAATTCACACTTTTTATAATTATAAGCTTTATTTAAGAGGAAACAGTTTGGATTTTATGTAACTCTTTTCTAATTATACAAAATCATTTTAATACTGGTGTAATTCTATTTAAGAACTCACTTAAAACATAACTAGCTGGTGGATAGGAATATTGCTGATAACAAAACAGAAACAATGCTGACCTAAACAGAAAATAATTAAGTGTGATCATTAAAATATGCACACTTTGTAATAATAAGCCAGTCGGGTCAATTCCTTTTATTTAAGGGGATAGTGTGCCAATGCCAAGACTATTAGAGTAAGTGGCCAGTAATGCTGCTATCATTTAGTAGTGTCTATATTACCAGTGAAAGAGACTAAAAGTGTAAATTATAAAAGTTATATCCCCAGGAAAAAACAAACAAGCAAACAAGCTGAAGGAGCAAAGCACCATCACTTCATCTGGACCCCATATTCTGAAAAAACCCTGTCCCTCAGACACAGGCTGTTATGGATGCTTTAGGCTGCTTCCAGCTTTCAAGTTCTATGTTCAATAAGGAGAAGGAATAAGAAAAAGGCAGAAATTCCTAAAAAGAAAATGTAACTTTTAAGGACATATGCTCTAAGACTAATTGCATGTTCACTTTGAAAAAAAAAGAAAAAGGAAAAAATTAGTGGTTTCAGTTTTGAGAAAGACCAGGGATCACCTTATGAGATGGGAGGAAATAAAATCAAAAGAAACTAATTTGCTGTCAAAGCAGAGAACACAACACCTAAGAGAGGCTGATCAGAAGAGAATTTGTGGAGTGAAGAACATAAGGGAAGGAAAAGCAAAAGCCAAAAAGGAAATATAGAGGCAAAAGCAAACACATTTAGTAAGTGTTCCCTTTTTTTTGAAAGATGCTTTCTAAAGAGATTGCACTGCATTTCACCTTTATGCACTTTCAAGTCACAAAAATAGCAACCAAAACTAGTCTTCTGGGTAACCAGTCCTCTGATTGTTCTAAATACACATTACATTTCTTTAATAAAACAGAATGAAATAATTTACAGTCAGTTTTCTCAGTAGTGCTGATCTACTTCAAGAGGTAGCTATGGAACCTATGAAATAACTCAGCTTTTCACTGGTTTAGAAGCTTAGCCTTATTTTACTGTACATTCTCTATGTGCTCTAAAAATACAATACTGAAGTCTAATGTATATAAAGAAAGTAAAAAGATCTCATTTTGAGGAGTATGAGCCTTCAGCTTGAGACAGAGGAATAAAAAATTCATCTGTGTTTCAGGACTTAGTAAATTCCTACAAAGGAGAGCTCAAGATACTCAAACTATAAAGAAAACCTCAATTCATGTTCCGAAGGACTGGAACCAAAAAAAGATAGAAGTGAAGAAAGTAATGAAAGGATGGGTAGTAAATTAAATAGTGAATGTTCTTGTGCCATCATTGCCCTGAGATGGCCAAAAATTGTGTGGAACAGAAAAAAGAACAAATTAAAAGATTTGCATTTGAATGGATGGCTGTTTTAGGATCAAGCTGAGAAAGGTGGCTACTTTTGCTTGTGAGGATTTTCTCATTGCTTATGCACCTATCTCTATGCTGGTAACTCAGCCAGTCAAATACTATGCAAAGCAGTACTTTTAATAATCCATCAGGAGAAAAAAAGGAATGTTTCAACGCTGAAATCTGATTCTGCATTACTAAAATCTATTTGAGTTTTCCCATTGACCTCAGTGAGCATTGACATGCAGTTTTATATTTCAGCAGCAGTTCAATTTCCATATAAAGACTGCAATGATCAAATGCTTCTCCTTTGCTTAAAAATCTGTCACAAATAATGACTATATCACAAGAATTTAGTATAATGGCATTAAAGTAATCACATTGCAAAAACATTGTCATAGATTGATACTTCTTGCCTTGACATCAAGTGTTTTGGCTTTCCTTCACAATTTTTTTATAAGGTAAGAATGCTTTGGTCTTGATCTTTTGAAAAAGCAGATTGCTATGCTGTGAAAATATCCATGTCATTAGAATGAACTACTTTGTGATAGGGTCAAATGTGGCTTTTAAAAAAGGCAGAGTGGGATTTCCTTTGTATATCTCAAATCTGAGGCCATAGAGCTTGTACATTTGATCTGCCTGCAAATGGGTCCTTCATGAAATCCTGTATTAACAATAAATGCATCGTGGAGATGATTTCATTCAAAACCAAACTTCCCTCCACTCTTTCGTGGAAAGTAAAGAAAACAGTAAAAATCCCTTGTAGAGGTTATTTAGTTACCAGGGTATAGATGCATAAGCATCACCAGGACTTTATTGAGAAAATACAGATTCTCACTGTCAAAGGTGGACCTATCTGAATTTTGTTGTGGAGGATGACTGGGCAAGTTTTACCTGCAAGTAACATGACACAACTTTACAGAGCCTCCACAGTGTTCCACCTCACACTGAGAGACAACTCCATTTGAATAATCTCTAATACTAAACCCAAATCTGTATTGCACCTCCACACGTGGAGACTTTAAAAAAGAGTCAGTGGTGTCTGGAAATAAGAGGATTTGTTGTTTGTTGTTGTTTTCACACCCACCTAACCTTTCTTTCACAATTATCTCCCTAGTGTGACTGGGCTGTGTCCCTGAAAGGCTTCAACTTGTGATAGATTCTGAAACACCAAAGGAGTTTGGAAACATTTTCCTCCTTCTTTAAACCCATAGATCTGGTGTAACTCCCCTGTCCTTTCTCCTCTCTTTGGAGCAGCCTCCACAAATAATGCATATGCTGCAGCATCCCTGGGAGAGGAGGGAGGAAAAGCAGAGTGGTGAAAAGGGAGCACAGCCTTCTCTCCAACCATGCCCTGACTGTATGGATGAGAAAGAGCAGCTCTGGCAGAAGCACAGGAGAGCTGTACAGCAGAGAAATGGACCAGAAATTATTGTGCAGGCTCTGACAGGAAAGGACACAAAGCAAGTGTTGCAGTGTTGGCTGCATCGCAGTGCGAGCGTGCAATAATTTTGATGTTGCTTGGTATTACATACATTTAGATTGAAAAAAGTCACAGAAACTGTCTGTCACTTGTCATTGCTGTCAATGACTCCACATGCCCTGCCAGGTGAGGAAATTTGCCATAAAAGTTTACTTCTGATTCTGATAGGAAATGTAGCCATGGAGAAGAAGGACATCTGGATGTCTAGAATGATTTGTGTGACCTGCACCCCCTTCTGTGGCTATGTCCCAGCTGCCTCTGAGAAAATGAGCAGAGGTAAAACTGTGGCTGTGGTGGCTGCTCTGATGGGATGATTTTGTCTTAAAAACTGTAAAAAGGCTGTTGACAAAAGGTTAGGTGAAAAAAAATTGTAAAAAAATGTGAATAATTTTGACATGTTAATATATTTTAAATTCTTTTGACATGTAAATATATTTTAAATTCTTACTCAAAAATACCTGCTCAGATAATTCCTCTTCCTGTTCAGATTTTTTTTTTATTTCCATGTGAATTTACTACATCTACAGAATACCTTAATTTACACCACCACGGTTTCATGGTTGTAATAAAAATAGTGCAAAGGAATCCCAGAATGATTATGTTCCATACTATTATGGAATCCATTTCATGGTCATGTTCTGTCCTTTCCATTGCTTTTCTCTGCAGAGCAGTGACCATGAGAACCTAGAGGCAATGTGGGGGAGGATATAGTGTCACTCTGGGCACTTTGTATTGCCTTTTATGGCATAGAAATCTTCAGGGTAGGCCTTAGTTTCTCCACATGACCCAGCAGCAAGGAGACAAAGGAATTCCTCATTGGAAGAACTGAATTCCTACTAATAGCCAAAAGAAATGTCACAATTTTTTCCTCAAAACGAAAAAAAGTATTACAACTCTTTTTTGGTAGTATGATAACATCTTATGTAAGATTCAGACTTCAACAACTGCTTCTGACTTACATTGCCATAAATCATGAAGAACTTAGTCCTGTATCTTTATTCCATAGATCTCAGGGAGTTTGAGCTAACTGAAAATTTTGGGTTTCTTTCTTTATGTCTTGCAGAGATCTCATTTCATGCATTGTAAGGTTCATTAAGGGGCAAAATTCTGCTATTCTTGCTCATGCTACATGATGAAAATTTCTTTTTTGATCTCGCTAGCTCATCAAATCTGCAGGTCATTTCAACTTTAAGTTGAAATATCTCCATTTTCACCCTTGTGCTGTTACATTTTCTTTGAATTTTGAAAAAGTACTTCACTTGAGGGGAAGTTTTAGACTCCATCTGAAAGAGATACAAATCCAAAGTTCATATCACATCCCTTGAGGAGGGAGATGCTTTAGAAACTTCAAATTCAAGTCTGAGTTCCTAGGATCACCAAGAACTTACACAAGTTAAACCTAAAATCCGGGTTCTTTTTCATCTGTGTTTGTGTCTGGAGTTGTCATGCAATAAAAGACCTGAAGCTCAACTATTGCTTCTCTTTTACTAACAGAGAATATCAGCCTGTGGTCTTGATTCTGAAAAAAAAGAAGTTTAGTTAAGAGGCACATGACCTACTCTTCACCTTGTCAAGGCACTTTATATGGGGAAGACTTCAGGGATCCTGCAGAAAAGGTTACCAGCCCTGCTAACTCAAAGACTTGAGATGTATTAGGTAATTGAAAACAAACTCTGAATAAACCTTTGAACGTTTATCTGTTTACTCAAATTGAATCTGAATGTGGAGCCTTCTGAAGTTCACTTGTCCCTGTTTATTTGAAAAATGGATTAGGATACATTACTGAGCCATCACTAAGGGACAAGGGTTCAGCGGGAGGCAAGCCAGCAAATCTCCACTGGAAATTCATTATAAATTACTGACCTCTAAAATTGTCACTTTAATATCAGCTGACAATGTCATTTTTATCAGAAGATCTGCTTTTGTGCCCTGTCTCTTCGCTGCCAGTTGTAAAACTTTCTGACACCTGTGTATTTCCAGTAAGATTTACTGGTCTGTATCTCCAGCAATGGGCAGAATTCTCACTGCACCCGGCTGGCATTGCTCTCTGGCTGTCAGCAGGGATCTCTTGCTGTCTGGTTAGAGTCAGTATGAAAAGAAATGTCTGATTTGATGGAACTATGAGGGAGTAGTTGAAGTGTTTTTCAAGGGAAGGTGCAGTGCAAACTCTACAGAGTGCTCACAGGTCCTGCGGCAGGAAATATGGCAATTCAGACTGGAGAAGCAAATTCAATATATGTAATCAACTGTGATTTCTCCCTGATTATCTCTGGACTAATTAGGGAGTGTTTTTTTACAGCTAATCAGAGGTATCTGGAAAGAAGTAATTTGCATAACTTCAAGTCAAATTATGTCATGAGGACAACTGAGTTAATGTAAACTGGCATTTACTGTAAAATTAGTATGTATTGCATTCAAAAAGGAAACAAAGGGGCAATGGAAACCTGCAGACTGGAAACCAGGAAGAGCAGCAGTGATGGAGTGCAGAAGCTGTGCAACATCAGGCATATCAATGCATGAAGCACAAGGAATGTAAATATGCAAAGGCCAAAACATTTGCAGAAGGGGACTCATTTGACAAAATTGTAAATACCATGGACTCTGCTGGCTGTCTGACTGCCACTCTGGAACTGCATTTTGTCATCGTTGGTGGTTTAGTATTCTGGGGGAATGAAATCCCTGTTTTCTCATTTACCAGAGACTGTTTTTCACTTAAAGTAAATACAGTCTAAAATTAGCGTCTAATCTAGGATTAGAGCAAGTCTGGAAAAGACAACCATACACACTTCTTTTCCTCCTACAAAAACATGCAACACACTGGAATTCCTGTTTACCTATTTCTTCCAGACTGATTTTGAAGCCTATTTGTACCTCTTGGGATGTAAGGGAGGTTTTGGCTACCTCACTTCAGGCTGCCAGACGTTTCTGCCTGTCTCAAGCTGTAAACCTGACATGTTTCCTATCTGGGAGATCTGATCTGAGAATGAGCTCCACATAGTGAAGCACAGGAACACGTGATTGTTCATATGGGACCAAGAGCTCAAACGTATCTGTCAACCTGCTGCTTCGCTCAGTAGGAAGAGGATATCCTTGTGAGCTCTGACATTCATCCACAATGATTTTGTGCAGAGTATGGCCTAAAGTTGGGACTTCTTACATGGGCCTGACCGAGGACTGATGTACAGAACTTTGAGTCTAACTGAACTAAACACATAAGACAAATGCTCTCTTGTGGGAACTTAGAATGCTAATAATCCATTATCAACCCTTTGGAAAAACAGAAGTTCTAGGAATAAATTAAACTGGAGATTGATGATAGCAGTTAGGAAGGATCAGCTGGTGACTAATTAATCCTTGAAGTTAAGACAGTGTCCCTCCACAGTGTACATTTTTCCACAGGTCCAGGTCTGTGTAACATTTTTCCTAACAAGGGTCACTCAGCTCATAAAGATTTAGTGCTTGGCATCTGGTATCAGTTTTGTTGCAGATGGTATTTGGAAGATGCAAATTACCTGTTCAGTCCTAAATTAGATAAAACACTCTCAGTTGTGAGATTCAGGATCTCTGAAATGGATTTTCACCTTCAGTGAAATTGATCCACAAGAATTTGGGGGATTACTTGACTCCCATGTAGACTTGTTCACCAAAATGACTATTTTGTATTTATATTTTCATTCCTTTGGAAAAAACCCCAAACCTAGCACTTTTAATTTTAAAAAATGGATTATTGTTTATATTTAAAAACATTACATTCATGATGAAACACATTTTTTTAATATAGGTCACTTTACAAAGAAGGTATAATTTTCATTGCTTACTTAAATATGCACTCCATTTTGTGAGTCCCTGTACAGATTTTTGTTTGAAACCTTTTTTTGAGGAGGACCTACTGACATGGAAACCAGTGAACTAAGAAAGAAAATAACTCCTCCTTCTATTCAAACCTTGACTAAATGTTTAAACCCTAGCTATGCCCAGATGCTGAAATTGTATTTCTGATGTTCTCTTTAATATTTTCTGTCCCCAAAAACCCACATTCCCTTGATGTGTGCTTGCATATTAATATTTCTCTTTTTTCCTTTCCCTCAGCAGCTTTCTTATAAGCACATAAGCATGTGTGTCTACTATCACTAGGCCTAAATTCTTTGGCATGAAATTTGCTTTCCCACAGCATTTTTAAGAAAGTATGAAGAAAGTCTAAAATGGAAAACACTATCCTTATTTTGATGCTTGTTCAATGGGTTATTTCCTTCTGTTGAAAAGATCAGAGTTTACGTAAATCGCCATTTCTACTTAATGAGCTACCCCAAATTTTTAGTTCAAATTTCTGCCTAAAACCGATTTCTTAAAATACATTCTATTTCACTTTTCACTAGAATAAAAATAAGAAAAGTTAAGAGGTTCCAATTTCCACTTTGTTATACTTCTTAGATCTTGTCAGATCCTGGATACCAGGGGAAAATGAACAAGTTATGTAAGACCAGTGGGCCTTAAGTTACTGAATGCTGCAAGACTGTGCTTGGAACCAGATCATTTTTTATTTTCCTGTTTGTGCTGCTGGCCACTGAGTACAGCCACTGATCCCTCTCTAATCTAATCCAACAGAGATTGTACTGTTAGAACTCAGCCTAGTGCCTAGCAAAGGCTTATCACTGCCCAGGATGGGGCATCCACAACCTCTTCCAGTTCGGATAATTAAAAAATCTTCTGTCTCTGTTACAATCCTGTTCAGAGAAACTACACTTTCTACAGACTTTGTGGTGCATACAGCCTTTTTGAAGAGCCTAGAATTCTTCCAGGCTGTGTTCCACAAGAATATGCAGAAAACCTTCAGATCTTATTAAGACACATTATCTGGTTTGCTATTTCCCTATTTTTACCTTCCTTCTGTTTTCATTCATTCCCTCCTGTTTCAGCTACAGCCCAGCACTTTCACTCCATCTGTGAGGGTGGTAACTCCAGCTGCCTCTGCAGCTGCTGTCTTCACTTTTTCTTGGCCAGCCGTCAGGGAATGACTCTTCCTTCCCGAAAGACATTATACATTTCAGCCAGCTTCCACTTAAAAAGCAAAGGAAGCCATTTAAACACTGCATAAAGGCAGTTTCCCACCTCTGAATCCACAGGGCAAAATACCTTGAGCAGAGAGCTAACACATGTTTGCTTTGAAGACTAGTCAATTTATTTATTTACTATTTTGAAGTTTCAAGTTTTGAGCTAGTATTTTTTTTTTTTTTTTTCACTTTCATATCTGTTCAGAATGTCCATTCAGGCCTTATCTAGCTGACAGGTCACACCATGGCACAGGTCCCCCCACATCTCTGCTGCCTAGTTTGCGTGGAATGCAAATCCATGCATGCAGGCTGGCAGCAACCAGGGAGAGTTCAGCTGAGCACAATTAGTCTGCATTGTGGATGCAACAGAAAATTCAGCAAAACATAGCCAGCTCTAGAGTGAACATTACTATTAATGCAATAGAAAATGGATAAGATTTTTTATCTTGATGGGAGCCAGCAGAAAGCATGTGACCAAGTTCTGGCCACAGCTGGCCACACAATGCTATATTATCTAGCTCCTGGTAGGTTTGCCACTCCTAATTGCTTTTACAAAACAGTGGTAAATGAGAGATAAAAACTGCATTCTAAATATCTCATGGAAGAAAAATCAGTTTTTCCAAACCTTGTATAATACTAATTCACCCATTATTTAAAAGACAAAGGTAGGTTGAATTACTGTCTTAAAGTGCATCTACAATGTAGAAGGGAGCTATGGGCTTTCCAGGCTGGGATGATGCTGTAATTTGGGTTTTTATAAGATGCCTAAGAAGATTCCAGAGGCACTAAAGATGTTTTGTCACCATTATTTCTTTGATAAACTTACTAAAACATTTTAATGATGCAATAACACCACTACTCTATTGCTGAAATAAGCAGGGAACATTAGCTTAATGTTATTTTCATCATGAACTTAATAGTTCTACGAATTTAGAGGCCTCATATACCAGCTTTTTCTTTGAGAAAAATAAAACAACATCATTAAAGTAGAGCATAAGTAAGGCACAGTTAATGCCAACAGTTATGAAGCTCATACTGATATTTCTTTTTCCCATTTCCTGCTAATTTGCCAGAACAGCTTTTGGCCTATCCATAAATAGGTCCATGATAAACCAGACATTAAATTGGAACTAATTCCATAATTAGAGCAGTTTCATAGTCATATGTTTGCAAGACAGTCTGAGTTAGCAACAAAAAAATAAAGAAAATAAAAGCATCTATAGGCAGCTTGGGAAAGCAAGCATTCAGTAATCTAGTATTTATAAACCTATACATTAGAAAATAAAAATCTAGAAAGCACTGGCATGATAGAGCAAGCCTATTGCCCCTGGGTTTAGTTCACAATCTGTTAAAATTTATGTGCTGGTCCAGCTGCCAAATGGGCAGCTGTGTCATGGAACAGCCACAGGAAAGCCACAACAAGTCTGTCTGCACCAGCAGCTCTCTGGTTCCCCTGTGTGATGCAGGGCATGAGGAAAACATCCAGGCAGAGCTCTGCAGTTGGTGTCTGCAGCACCCACAGACACTGGGCTCCAGTTCCAAACTCCTGCATTTGGCAGAGCTGAAGAAATTGAAAAAATCTATAATGGAGGAAACCAAACATACAAGATGTTTTAAAGACATGGGATGGTCCTTCCTGATCCCCTGGACGGAAGCTGTGAAATAAGAGATTTTATTACAGGTATCAAATTCTCCTTTCCTTAAGAGATTTCATCAGTTACCAAAACTCTCTCCAACCTTTCTCTAAAATCCAGCAAGAGGATCTAACCTCAACTCAAGCTTGTGACTTGTGGCAAGAAAAGATGTGAAAGTTTTATTTATGGTGTTATGTACGCATTGCTCTGCATCCAAGTGTCTCCTATGTGTATAATTAAATGTTAAAATTAAAAAATGGGGCTTCATTTTCATGTTTGTGGTTCTCAAATTAAGCCTGCACTCCTGAAAAGAGTTGTATGCAAATACATTTTTGTGCTTATGCAGAGTGCCACTGTCTGAGGGCACTTCCCATGAGGGAGATAATGCTGGGTCAGGGCAAACTTAAAAAGCTTGAAGCAGCTGTTTTCTGCAAAGGCATGAGGAACATTCACACTGAAGTCTAAAACACTTGTGCAGTGCTGTACTTGAAATTCATCCTGTAACAGTTTAAATTTTGGCAAATCATTTTTACCTACTCCATATGATGTCCCAACTCTTGGCAGTGCTCAGGGCCAGGTTGGATGGGGCTTTGAGCAGCCTGGTCTAGCAGATCCTGATCAGGGGAAGAATACTACACCTCTCAATATTGCACCTGAAATTCACATTTTCTGTTGTGATTTATTGAAACCACGTGGTTAACTATTGTTTCAGGAACTTTAACTATTTTTTATTCCTGTCTTCAGACCAAATAAGTGGAAATCTCATTTCAAAGCTGAACAGAAAGGTTTTCAAATGCTTAAGCTTTCAGCATTTTGTTTTGGGCTTTTTTTCAAGAAACAGTGGAAGAGTGCCAAGTCACTGTTCTTTTATCTGATGTTCAGATATGTGCCCAGGAATTTAGGGACCATGCTGAATTAAGCTAAACACGGTCTGTTTTTCCATCTAAGGAAGGGTAAAGAGAAACTAAGGAGGCAACATAACAGATTTTTTTAAAAATAAGTTCTATTTTCAAGGAAAAAAACCCAAACAGTGGAAGACCAGATGTGGCAAATTTCACAAGGTACACATAAGTGTTGCACATATTGTAATCACCACAAACTAAGAACACCTGAAAATGTTATTGAACTTGTAAGGTAAAAAACTAAGAAATGCTATAATTAAGGTTAACAGTGCAAGTGTAGCTTAACTCTTTTCCATGACTGGATGCTGATCAAGTTTTAATTGCATACTCCTTTTTTTCACTCGTGCCCTGAACTACCCAAAGCAGAGAATAACTAATCAATCCTTTACCTGTTTTTTTTAAACCTTCATTTCTCAATATATCTCTATATTCCATTACTTCAAATTAGTCAAACTGCACTGAAAGTGAAATTCTGTAGGGTTTATCATCACTTCATCTAACTGCAGGAAAAAACAATCCCTATATTTGCACAAAATATGCATGAGATTATTTGAATTTTTTCTATTACATAGAGGCATCGAGCTAAGAATTTACACACTACTTTTAGATGAGTCTTGCTGTAGAAATTGATATTGCAGAGTATTTCATGTTGTATTTCGTGTTGTATTTCAGCTTTCGTTCAAAGCTTAACACCCAGAGGCTTCAATTGCATCTGGGACGGTTAAGCATTTCCGTGCATGAAACCCAAATAAAATCAAGCATAATGACAAGTTTTGTGGGTTTAGTGACTTGATTAGCATCAGAGAAGAACTTTGTGGCTCAGACAGGTCTAAAAGCCAGCTATTCCATTCAACATTCGACTTCCTTGAGAACGTCCTTGCTTCTCCTGAAATTTCTTGCTCGTTTCTTTCAATAAAATTTTACAGGGAATGAGGGAGAAATCCCACATAGTTAATATATTTATCCACTTCATGGCTGCAGAACAGGAATGCTGTTTTAACAAGAATGAGAGAGTACACCTGAAATGTGGCTTTCCTTAACTCTTGTGTGCCTGCATTTCCACAGTCCAAGTGTGTTTTTCTATAGTGCTTTATAAAGAAATCTGAGGGAAAATTCTCACTCAGTACCTGTGGAGGCTCCCCTGATCACCAGGAAGGCTGAGTGCTTTGGGACCAGCACATCAGGAACTGACAGCAGCACAGGGTTTTCCTCCTCTGCCTGTGCACAGGCAAAGGCTCACAGCAATTCCCTGACAGTTCCTGCAGGCATCTCTGGGCAGGGAAAGGCGGGGTGGGACAGCTGCACCCAGCAATGTGCTCCAGACTCTGCAAAGCTTTGTGCCATCTACTCTGGTCACTCCAACACAACATCCTCTGCCTTGTTCCTTCCACCTTAATGCTCACCTTCCTTCTGTTCTTCCATCCTCCCTTTTTCTGAAGCTTCTCCTTACACAACCATTCCCAGTCCCCTCTTCCACTCTCAGTCTGTCAACCTTACTTCCCAGACACCGGAGATGGAAGAAGTGTCAAACAGCTTTCTGCTCCTTCTCTGATACCTTCTCCAGTCTTCTTTGACTGAATCATTCCCTGATTGTTCATTTAATGTTAAGATCTAACTGTATCAGTTAATGGATCTTTTAAGATTTAAAGTCCATGGAGTGATGAGCTCTCCAGTCTCTCAGTCCCAGTCTCCCTTCTACTGAGACTTAACTCCTCGTATTCACTCCCAGTCCAATCTTCTCCACTCTGTCCAATTTTCAACCTGACAAGGTCAAGTATTCATCCCTGTTCCTCATGCACATCCTCCTCATCGATTTTATTGTCTTTGGTCCCTATCAGCTCTAGCTGTTCTCCCCTTTGCAACTCCTCCCTTTTCCCTCCTGACATTGGAGCTGTGTAAGGCACCGGGGCTGGCAGTGCAATGCTCAGCTGTACTGGTTGGCCAGTCAGACAGAACAGGGTTTTCATCCAGAGTAGGCCAAAGACCCTGTAGATCCCATGCACAAAGATTTCCTTCCTGTGAATAGCAGGAAATAGGCTCTTGATGCATGCTACGGGAGGCCAGAATGTTATAAGCCCCCCGCAGGTGCATCACCTCCTGAGGGTTGCCTGCAGCCTCAGAAATGGCTAATAGAAATAGGGAGATGGCACGATCAGAGGTGTTTAGAAAAGCAAAAGGTTTTAATAAAGATGAAAATAACAAACTATACAAACCAGAAGTGAAATAAGCAGTGCAAAGTGCAGGGAGGATCCTTATACCTGCTATCACACCCTGAAAATGCACTGAGAGTCTCGAGAGTCTCCGTGCTCTCCTTTAAGTATGTAACAATCACAGCGGGATTCTTGGCATACTGCCCAACAGAAATAGAAACAGGGCTTGAGGTACACCTCAAAGATCCAAAATCTGCCTTTGTCCTGGCACTAGGCTAATTGTCGCTGCAGGACATGAAAGAAAGACTCTAAATNGCCTCAGAAATGGCTTATAGAAATAGGGAGATGGCATGATCAGAGGTGTT
>VXBB01010045.1:0-104612 GCA_013399915.1 Illadopsis cleaveri | reverse complement strand
TTCCTAAACTACAGCCCAGGACACCAGTGGTCAGCAAGTCAAGCACTCGAAGTTTTCAACAAGAAGTTTAATTAACACTCAGCTATGTTAGCAAGAGTGTAGGTAGCAGGTGGGAAAAATAATTTCCTTATTTCCCTCCAGTCAGCCCACGTGAACTACTTCTAGAAGTGTCTGGGTTTGGACTCCTCAGTGCAATAAAGACATTGACAGACTGGAGGGTCCAGGGCAAGGCAACAGTGCAGATTAGGCGGTGTGACACACACAGAGGGATTGAAACAGCTGGGTTTGTGCTTCTTGGAGAATACAAGGTTTAACGAGAAATCTTAGCACTGACCTCATCTGTCTAAGAGATTCATAATGAAGATAAAGCCAGACTCTTCTTGAAGGTACATACCAAAATAATGTGGGACAATGGTCACAAACTGCAAATTCCAGTTAGCTGTTGGTAAATATTTTTTTACAATATTGTCAAGAGCTGAAATGGATCACCCACAGAGATTGTAGAACCACCATCCTTAAAGACAATTGCAATGCAGTTGGAGGAGACTAGGCAACCTGGTCCAATTAGGTGAATCCAGCTTCACATCTGGACCTACTTCAGAACTCCTTTCTGGATCCTATCACAATGATTCTGTGGTTAAATTTAGGTCTTTTGAATGGCTTATAGGGACACTCTCCTTTTAAAAAGAAAATATTTATACTGAGAAAATAATGATTAAAGTCATTTAATCATTATGAGGAGAGTCATTCTACTCTCCTCTATCTCCAAAGGCACTGAATCCTCCTTATGGAGGAAGGCAATGTTGTGAAAGCAGACTTTAAGTTTGAAAAGGAAGATTCTTTCATAATGAAAGTCTTTGGAAAATTCTGGAATAGAATATTCACAATCCATTCAAGTAATGAAAATGGAAGGTCCAGTAATCGTACTGAACAGAACATATCACTTTATTTCTAAAATACTCACATATCAATTGTATTATCTTTTTACTAATGGTGATAGAAATTTCAGCATGTAATCTTGGGATTATGACCCTGTAACATAGAGCTGCAGCTGTTTTTCCTTTACTCTATCACTGAAGATGGACTCTGGGCAGGAAAAAACAGCTGTATCACTTTCTTGCCTCAGCATAAAAAAAAAAAGAAAATGTTTTCTTCTAGGAAGGTATACTTGAGGAAATTTTGTAACAGATAGTTTTCCCACAGGGAAATGGGGATTAATGAGCACCTGGCTTCCTAGTTTCTTGGCTACTCATGTGACAGAGTCTTACAGTGCAGGTCTTTGTAGTTCCCTAGTCTCATGACATCCTCAGGCAGATACAGGCAGCTGTGGCCCAAGGCACACCCCAGCTCCCAGGCTCCAGGGCTCCCCCGCAGGCTGTCAGAGAGCAAGGGAGCCTGGAGAGCGCAATGGATTTCAGAAACGTGGACATGTTCCTGTAGTGGAAACAGAAAGTTTGACTTTTCATCCCCTTCCCAACACTTTTTAAATCATAAAATCTTTTGCAGAAATTAAGTTAAGCTTCCCAGCCAGCTGTGTGTCTGGGCTGAAGATCCATCCAGTCTTGACTAAGCTTTTCAGTCTGGTCACAGGGAATGTAGTAGTGGCTGTGTAACCTAGGAACACTCACCTAAGACAGAGCTGCCTTCAGATTTTCAAAAGAAATGGGCAGTGAGCATCCTTAGATGGTACAGGTGTCAGGAAACTACTTTCTCTTCTTTTTTAAAAAACTTATGACTTCATAACACATTCATCCAGCACTGACTCATAGAAACACAAGACAACCTGAGAAAAATCATGAAAGTAAATTAATATTACAGTTGTGTTGCATTCCCTGAAGAAAACACATGTTCTCTGTGTTCTCTGCTCATTGAAGTGTGGTTGGGGAAAGTGAGCACATTTGACTCCATCCATGTATCAGTGTCTGAATCCATTCTTTAAAATGTTTGTTACTTTACATTTTACAAGAGTGGCTTTTGGAAATTATTAGACAGTATGATATATAGTGCAGATGATGCTAAATATGATTAACATTTGAATCATTGCAGTCTGACAAGAAGAATTGCCATAACAAAGAAATAAATATGTGTAATACATGAATCAAGTTCAAACATCAAAATTTTTAGATCTTGGCCAGGTCAGAAGAGAACATGTGTTATTCATACATCTTTGAATTACAGACATGTGTTTGCACACCTCTGAGAAAACAGATGACATTCCCATATCCAGTTTGAATAATGGTATATATTTTTTTCTTTGAGCAGAGCCTTACTTCAATTTGCCTGCAGCATTTTTCCCCTTTCTTTGCATTTGTTTTCCATGTTTGGTATGTAAGTTATTAGGGCCCATGCAGGAAAACGACCCAGACAGGTAGCTGACAAGTGAAGAGATAAGAGCTTCTTCCCGGAAAGCTAGTTCCCTAAAAAGATGAAATGCAAAAATTCATCATAAGATAAAGACATGGCTGATTAACAGAACGTGTGAGCAGATCAGTTTCAAACACCCAATTTCAATGCATTAACTAATTTACTCTCAATTTTGTACTTTACATTGCAAAACAAGTTTCAGTGGAATATCCTTCAGAGTGCTTTGTTAGCTGGAAGGTGGTGGAAGGTGTCGGAGGTGAAGAAAGACAGGAAAAAAGAAAAGGGCACAAGGGCTGGCGTGCTGAGTGGGAATCCTACAAGGAAAGGAGTGCCTGAAGGTTCTTGCTGAAGATGACAGCCTCTTCCCCTATTCCAGTTTATTTCCTGAGAGTTGTCTGATTAGAGAGGAGAGGAACTGTATAAGACATAGCCCAGTAGAATTTGTTCTCAGGATCTGCCTTCAGGCCAGAGAAGGTATTTTTAACTGTTCAGGAACTGCTAATGCAGTGACAGTGGATGCTCTGGCTTCCAGGGTGTATACCATACAGAATAGCCAATTTTATGTGCTCCCCTGCTGCAAGAAACAGAGTGGCTCCTTCATGGGTTACTGATTTGTCCCTGTCAGGCATTTGTTAGGTTCCTGAGAAGGTAGAGAGGGATAGCGTACCCACTCCAGGAACTCCTGCAAATCTGGAAAACCATTCTGTCAAAGCAGCTGATGGCTGATGTGTCATCTATGTTACTTGGCACTGCAGATTCAGGAGTACCTGCTACCTGCCATTAGACCACTATTGCCTCAGTTTTGAAGTGAACTGCCCAATTGACAATGAGTAACTGCACCACTCTCTTTGGTGCTTCTTCTGACAGCAGAGGCAGGTCATGCCTCATGGGAAGAGGAACTCTGGTTTGCTGTACTTCTGCATCTCATGCTGACATTATTTCTGGAGAAGTGCATCACAATGGGTCCCTGGCCTGAACAGGACCATATCATCCCCTTAATCTCCTGGCTGACATTAGTGCCAGCTCTGCCTGTCTCTTTACCATACAAACTATAAGCTTGAAGGACCAGAAAAAAAAAATCCTCCATTATTGTACTTTTTTTCCTCTCAGAAGGGAAACAGAACCTAAACGCCATGGGGCATGCTTATATACATTGTCTGCCCATCAAAAGCATTTCAGAGAACCCCATAAGTCATTGTTACACAGTGTAGCCAGTGTATGCTATCTCTCCAACTGCAAATTTTTTCCCATGCGTTTAATTTCTTCATGGCAATTACATAAACATGAAAACAGAGACAATCATCATTAGACAAGATTTAAAATTTCATAATTAATCAGCTCCTATTTCTGGCCATTTAAAAGCATTTTGACTCCCTCTTCTCTTTTGATTTATTTTTATTTCCTTCAGAAAATCAGCGGTGATATTCTCCACTTAAAGCAGTGGCAAAATGGAAGTGCTGTCCCTGGTTAATCTCCTATTTGTGGTCACCATGTTTGCTGGCTCCCAGCTGACTTTGAGCCAGCTTGCTGGCTGGCCTAATGGGATTTCCAGACCTGCATCCTCTCCTTACGGTGGCTGCTGCTCACACAGCCTCAGAGTTCCCAGAAAGCATGCCAAAGAAGGGGTTGCCCTTCAGAAAAGCTTATCAAATATGGATTTTAAAGAGAAAGATGAATCTGTACTTCCCTTGTCTTTAAAGTAAGGGAGTGACCTCTCTGTCTCTAGTGACCTCTCTGTTTCTCAGGTCAAGCACAAATCAGTGGTCTCAGTTTCAACACTGGAGCTGTCATTTGAGAATGGCTTGGGCAGTGCAATGACATGAACCCTAAAATATATTTTCCTGTGCCAGATTTGGACTTTGAAAATATGCATATTGAGAAATTAGGCTGACCATGTGCCAATTCACCATTATGCAGAGACTCATCCAGAAATTCAAAATTATGAGTCTGTGAGGATTTGCAAGATTATGAGAAACAGGCAGCAGCAAAGGAGGTACTGATTTTCCATATTGCCTTCAAAACATTTCATAAAGAGATTTGAAATGAATTATAAATTCTTAAATTAATGTATCTTTTACCAAACTAACTGACCTATTCCTGGGATTTAAAGACAGACATCATTTGTCATTAAATGGTAGTCAAAATAAATTTAAAAATCTGAAGAGCTATACTTACACCAAACTAAAAGGACACTTTGGATTTCTACCAGTGCACAAACACGTCTTAGCTTTTATTGCTTTATCCCTCCTAAAGATTTTATGTGGATTTAACAGACTTCACTCACCACGCAGCCTTACAAAAGGTGACATCTTGATGTCTGGTGGTTTACTTCAACAACTATGAAGTCTTAAAACACAGCCAAATGTGACCTGGCACAGAGGAAACAAATCAATCCCTGCAGCCATTTTAGTCAACATGAATAATATTAACTCATGATTGTCCAGAAACACAAACGATATATTTCCAGAAATAGTAAGCTGATACTCAGACTCATGAATTATCTAATCAATGAGAGAGTCACAAAAGACCCAGCATATCAAGAACATTACTTTCATTCACGTGTAGCAAAACAGACATGTAGCAAAAAAAAAGTATATTTTTAACCTGCAAAGGTACTTCATAATTTGCTGAATGTCTGTTTCCATATTCTTCATATTAACAGCACCACAAATTAGAGCTGACACTTCTGCAGCAGCCTGTGCTTTTTTTTCCTATATGCATGAAATAGTGGCAAAATGTCATAAAGACCCACATTTTCTTTCTAATGGCTGTGCTCAACTGCAGCTTTCCAATAAATTGTTAACTCTGCAAGGCTGCACCTTTCTAATTTTCCAGTGACTAATTCAAAGAAACAAATCTAATCTCAGTTGCTCTCATTGTTACTTGTTTAGATTATTAGAACTAAAATATTACCATCTTTCAAAAAAAAAAAAAAAAGTTTGGGAAAAAGTGATAACACAGTAACCATAAGTAACATTAAATAAAAAAAGGCACTAATGAGAGATGTTTTGTGGAGTTAAAATTTACTTGCCTTTTATGAGCTTTTTGGTCTTTTAAGGATTATTTAACTTTCCAAAATCTATAGATACCTGATAACAGCACCTCAGCTGTATAAAATTAAAGAGTTTGTCAGAAGAATGACAGGCTCCTTAAAGCAAATGAGGGGACATTTTTGCCCATGAACAAATTCACACAAATGATGGACACAGCAAGGGTTTTGGAGAAAGTAGGGAAAAGTACTTCACAGAGTTTTTCTAGAAGGTCTTAGAAATCTTACGAGTCTTACAGTCATTCAAGGGGAGTTCATTTTCACTGGCTGCTCAACACTACTATGTTTAGGCTTATACATGAATTTCCAATATTTGTAAAGAAAGCTGGATTTTTTTTGTCTTCTCAACACTCCTTTCACATATCTGCATCTCTTCTGAAGTCTTTTTAAAACTGAAAATTGTTTTCCAATGTCATACCAACCCTGAAAGTAACAAAGTATTAATTTCTTCATCTTATATATGGTAGTCTTACATTTGCCCTATTTTGAGATAAATCACTTTTATGATATGTTGAACCCAAATATATATGTGTGTGTGTGTGTGTGTGCATAGGTGGGTCTCAAATTACATTTCTTAACCTCCTGTTAAACAGGAAAGGTAAATTTCCTTTTGTGTAGTGCTGCTGACAGCATTGCTATAGTAAAAAGGGCTGTCCTTTGTAGGGTCTAGATAGTCTTGTTAGTCTGGACATTTTTATCTGCAGACCCAGTGGGCAGCCAAGTGAGTGGATCAGACCATAAGTGACATTTCCTTCAACAGACACTTTCCAGAGTGAAACATCAGGAGTAAACTGGCCATGTTTGACACGACCCCAGAGAATGAGACTGGAAATGATAAACACTGGACTTTCTTAATTTCTCTCTGATTTGGCCAAAAAGGATCTATAATTCAGATTTGTCACTTCTCATTCTTTTCACATTAAAAATTTGGCTTTTCTAATGTAACTGAGGACACATTGCCTCCCTGTTACTTTAAGGGAGATGAGGTTTACAGAAGAAAAGCTGACTCGCAAAGAAGATAGGGTCACAACTACAAGGCAATATAGCACAGTGAAATGCAATGCCACATTGAAATTATTTTTGAGTTTTTCTTAAAAATGTAACAATATACTTTAAACATTACAAACATGAGGGTAGCCATGAATCAANTTAAACATTACAAACATGAGGGTAGCCATGAATCAATATATATAAATATAATTTATAATATATATAAAAATATAATTTAGTTTTGTAGGTGTAGCTGATTTCAGCTGAGGATCTCCCAGTGCCCTCTGAAAGGATGTCAAGATATACTCCAGCTTCTACCACAAGCTACTTTGATTTTGGCCTTTTACTTATATAATAAAAATAAATCTGTTATATTTACAACATCTGTCTAAAGAGCACAATGTTCTGTTAAGTCTTTTCAGTACAGGGAAGCTGGACCACCTGAGACACTTGTAACTTGAGAATCAAGGGAAGGATTGAAATGACCTTGCAGTTCTAAGAGCAGAATGTAGGCATCTAGCTCCCTGTAGAATCAAAGGAAAACAGTAAGCACCTCTACATTATTTTGTGGGTCTTTGGCTAAATACACAACCACCATAATTACAATCGAGAGCATGAACACCCCTTGTGAAAGGAATACAAATGTGTAGTATGACAAAAGCTTATACTGGAAGGATTTTGGAAGCTAAACTGAACCAACAGAACAATTCAAAAGATGATTTTACAGAAGCTCACAGAAACAGTCACCATTCCATTAAAATAGCTGATTTAGAAAGCACATATTTGTACCCTTGCAATAGATTTCCCATGTCCTGCTGTGAATGCCATTCCTTTGAGAAAGGAGCCCTCCAGCCCATATAATCAGAATCAAACACTCAAGAAATGTGATGGGGGGAAGTAGAGGCATCAGCGGATGGCAGCTCGCTTAACCCAACCACCAGATGAAAAGCAAATGTATTATGAGCTCTGACGTCAAATGACAGGCATCTTTCCAAGTGAAATTTTGTCAGAATTTCATATAAATCAGAAGATAGATTGTGAAGCTTTTTATTGGCAATTGCACTTGTTCATGAAGTAAGATAAATTACTAGGGAGAAGAAAGGTAAGCCAAAAGGCATCTTCATTTGCAGACCTTGCCTTGCAGCTCTGGAATTTCCTGAACTGACAATTGTTAAGAAAATCCAGAGATGGTGTGTTCACATTCACCATTAGTTGCAAAGTAAAATAAATTGTGATCAAAAGAAGGGCTTCCTAACTGGGTATTTAGATGGAATTCAAGACAAAGAAAAGAAATGGAGAAAGTTTTAGCCAGGATTTTTGCCAGCTTTACTCTTTGCCAGCCAGGACCTTAAAGCCAGGGAAATTAAAAGTTGTTCTAGACTACTCGTGTCTTTGGGTGTATTACCCTGAGTTTTATAGTGGCATATAGTTCAGTCAGGAACGCAAATTGTGATCCTGGGTTCAAAAACTCTCTGGAAAGTTTTCCAAACTATTGCTGCTATGACAGCTGGAAAACAGACAAATGTTTCAGTAATAGTCCGAGGGACACTCTGTCCTCAAAATTCCTGATGCCAATGCAACTTCGTTTGCCCAAGCCTAGACCTACTCCAAGAGAGAGATAACAAAATTGAAAGACAACAGATAAACACTGCAGTCTATAGACAAACAATTATTTTGAAGATCACAAAATTTATTGCTTTTTGAATATAGTCAAGCCTGACAGTTTTAAAATACTGAAAAAAAAATCTTTACATAGTACACTGGATAAATATTCTCTCATATTTTTCTATTCAAAATAATATTGGTTAACAAAATCTAGTAAAGAACTAGTAGGCAGACACTGCCAAAGAGTAATTTATCTTATCCTCACAGAGACATCCACTCCAGATACCTGTGTCTCTCCTTTGACTAAAAGAAATCTATGGGAAAAAACTGAATTTAGGCAATGAACTTCATGTCTGAGGTGAGTCTTTCCACTATGCTCAAAGGTGCTGATGTAAAAAGATTATAACACTACTTTAATGCTCACATGTCTTGCATATATCTGTGTTTTCATATTTGAGTTGTCAATGCCTTTGCTGCTTCTGACAGGTTCTGTGAAAGAACTTGGTTTCCTTCGTCTATTCTAAACATAAGCAATTTCATAATTTTTTACCTTTACCTAGTTTTTCCAGATATTTTATTTTCATCCTAAATTCTTATTAAATTTGGAAAAATACATAATGCTTGTAATTAAAATTTGTTAGTTTTATGAGATCCTTTGCTCTTCAGGAAAACCTTAAACTCAGCAACTAAATCCTGAGTATGGAGACATAAACTGTAGCCCTGGTTCGTCCCTGAGATGTTTTGGTTTTCTGAAATTCTTTTCCCAGGGAATTTTCTGTAAACAAGAGACATGTTTTGGTAACTGTAAACTTGGTTTACATTCTTTCCCAAGGAGGCACTTCTTTTTGATGTCCCTCTGGTCTGACCAATGTGATTGAAGAGGTTTGTCTTTGTTTCACCAATCAAATTGATCTGTGTACAATAATATAAAAGGGAGACACATCCCAAGAATAAAGGAGTCATTTTAAGCCCTCTGAAGTCGGAGTCTTTGTGTCATTATGATGTACAACAGTGTCAATAAACCAACAGTCTTATCCAAATAATGAATGTTTAGGAAAAAAAACCAAAAGTAGAGAAAATTGAAGAAAAGCTTTATATAACAATTCAATAAACATTTTATTATCTAAAAAAATCATTTTTATTATTCTTCTATCCTTATATTTGTTATTATCTTATTTTATGAGCAATAAATCTATGTTAGAGTTAACTTGTCAAAGAAGTTGCATCAGTTCAGAAAATCATGATTGATTTAATATAATACTAAATAATAAATTTGCTGGATGGACTGTAAAAATCTTTGGTGTTTTAAAACACAGTATTAAAAACAGAAAAAAGGATTTGCAAAAATTTCAGAATATGCATCTTTCTTATGGGAAGGGAACATGCAAGGGAATACCACATAGGTGTATTCTCATATTGCACACTTTCAGCTGGAAGATTACTTTAGTTTAGGTGCAGGATATAAAGATGTAATTAGAAGAAAATAATAATAATAAAGAAGCACTTTGGTCAACTACTCAAGCACCAAAACAAGGTGTTTTCTACAAAATAGTCTCAGTGTCCATTGTGTGCCTCTTGTATGAGCTCATCTGGAGTCTTTGATATAGATATGAAAACTTCCTAGGTCCTACCAGCCTCTCCAACAACATGAGAAACTGCAATGACTTAGCTGGGCCAACAACACAAGGCTTGACTCACTCCATGGTGTAGTTTTTCAACTTGCTTACTGAGGAATGATGAAGTTTACAGTATCAGCATCTGAACTCTGATGAAGGACCCTTGCTAAGAGAAACAAGTAACTTGTATTTTTTGGAACTCCTCCCTGGAGCATTTACATTCTTCACAGTTTCTTGGACATTTTTACATTAGTTGTAAAATATGCTCACCATATATGTTTGGTAGCTTTGTACCTTTTCACTTTAGCACTTTTGATTCTAATCTGGTCTGGGGAACATAAAACATGATTTTCTGGTGCAGATACTTTCCACTAGGAAGGGTGAGAGTTTTCTAGTCAACCACAAAGCTCCTGTATGTCAGTGCTGAGACAAAGGGAGCCACTGGGAAGAAAGCTTTGACTTGGATGGTATTCTGGGTGATGGGGGAGGTTCAGTCTCCAGGATGTAGGATGAAGGTTGATTAATTCCTCTGAATTTCTGTTTGTTTGGTATTAACTTACATATTTGAATTCAGAGGTGTTTAAGTTGATGTGGTACTGCAGACTACACCTCTTGGCTATTCAAATACAGAATATGCTGAAATGCATGATAGTTTCTTTCCAGTCTGCTCAGCTTGATGCATGCATGCAATGGGGTGTAAACAGAAGCCCAGGAGCCACAGCACAGAAAAGGCATAGACTCATTTTCCTTGGAGGTAGATATCAACTTCTAGATCTGAATTGTTTTCCAGACCTCTAGACATTGTGTACAGCCATGCAGACATGCCTATTTCCATTTGAGGCTACAGCCTCAATAGTCCATTCTCTCCTGAGATTACAAAAAGTACAGTTAATGTTCCAGTTTCACATATAGGGAAGTGAGGGGAAAAACTAAGGCTCTTCTCTAAATCTTCCAGGTATTAACTTTCCACTGCCATGCACTAGCAAAATTGTAGATTATTATATCCTAACTACAGTGCCATGTTTTAGCCTGCCCACCCATTTCTTTTCCTATAGCATGTTTTCTCAGCCATGAGAAATTGGTTTCAGTTCTTTTGTGGCCATTGACTTTGAATTATATTTATGACTGCAAAGAAGCTGTCTGGAACCTCTCAAAACTTAAAGAAGATTCTGCTCTGAGTAAAACAGCTTGATTCTGAGATGCAAATACAACTTTCTACAGTGATCAGTGCAGTTCATTTTGAAGTTGATTAATTAGTTGGATGAGCATAGTTTGCCATTTCTTACAAAATTAGTTTTTCACATTTACCACTTCAATGCAACCAACATGTTACAAACATAAAAATGCTTCAGCATTTTTATTATATTCATCTACTGTACATACTCCATATTGTGTTCTCCTATTATCTGGAATCTTTATTTTTTTTCACAGACAAGGAGTAAAAACTGCTGGATTGTAAAATTATTAGAAAAAATAATTCAAACCAAGTGAAACATGAGAAAAACTAAATAAATTTGCCATTGTTTCATGATGAAAGCCCAGCTCCTTGAGATGCGTTAAGAAAGATAGGAGGGTCAAGAAGGACGTAATATTCTTATCTTGGATGTACTGACAGCTGTATGACCGTCCATGAGAAAATTTCTGTAATGAAGATCCATTACTATGCTCAGCATCTGAGTGTAAGAAACTGTAGATTGGAGTAGAAACCTCCCACGGACCTTTTCTGCCTGAATTATCCTACAGTTCTTCATCCTAGTAATCAAGTAAATCACAAAGAGTAGCATAAAGGAAATGTGATCATCTGACAGTTATGTTGGTATGACTCACATCATGAATGCACGCAATGATAAGTCCCGTTCCCACTGACGTCAGTGGGATTCCTGCTTTTAGGTTGATTTCCAATTGACTCTTACTCAGCATGAAAATGAGGAAATGCAAAATGTTGACTCCTGAAAAATGTAGAAATGAAAAAATATGTGGCACAGCAAATTAAGTAGTGATAAAATATGTTCAGTCTGAAATATCTTTATGGTCCTATAAAAACCTTTTACATTATTGCAAAATGTAATATTATTTCCCAAATTAAGGAATATACTTAAAACATTTACCTCAATTACCAACAGCTTTCTCTTTTTGGAATGATATCTTGTCTTTTTTGAGCTGTATCTCTGAAGAATCAAAGATTCTACCTTTGGAAGAATCTTGTAACAGAAATGGTGGGTTGATACCAAATATTCTGTCTGAATACTCCTGCTACATCTCTTTTCTACAAATGAAATTAAATCACCCATTGTATTTTTTCCCCCTGTGAATAGTTTTAAGTTGGAGTGATTTTTAAGACCAGTTCAGCTATAGTACTTCCAGGTTGTTCTTAGGTAGGTATGCTGCAGTGTCTTTGAAGTTATTTTTCCCCTTATTCTTGGTCTGAATATTGAAATTATATGATGAGCTTTGAAATGTGGATATAAACATTTGTATACCAATACCCAAAGTCTTCCTTTTCCTTATATGGTTCATTAAAGCTTGAACTGCATAGAAGCTTTAAGAATCAGATGTTTTTTCTCTCATGAACTTACACAGTCCATAAACTCTTCACTCTCTGTGCAGAAAGAGCTGGAAGTGGTAACATTGCCAAATATTCCTTGGAAATGATACATCATGTTCTACCCCAGAATGTAATCTATTTTGAGAGGAAATGGGACTTCTATCCCTTATGCATGCCATTAACTGGCAATTGCCAGAGCCATCATTTTGCCAATGCAGAAATAAGAGTACCTGAATAAAGACAGTCACACACTCCTGCTCCTTCGTGCCTGGGTATAAATACGTGGTCATCTGCAAGTGTCTCATGGTATGTCCTAGGAAGTCTGTGCTTTCAACACCTGTAAGCAGTCAAATATCACTGTAAAAAAGGATTACTTTTCAATAATGCATGTGTCACATTATTTATTATGTAGAAATTGGATTTAAATATGCCCTACAATTTATGAATAGTTGTTAAAGCAAGAATGTTGCTGGGGTGTTTTTATGACTGTAGCACTCACTGTTCACATATTAAAGAAGATAACTACAATAAAAAGATACAATGAAGAATTTATTTCTCAAGGTGCAACAGTTCATTGTGGTTTCCATTTCTACTCCCAGAAATACTTGAGGCTAACAAATGTTCCATTCCTGGCATTTGTGAAGATAGTCTACTTCAGAAAAAGTCAGCATGGTTTTTCAGCTTGTCTTGTGCTCTGGCACAAAGAATACACTTTCCTACTGCAAGGATTTCCAGTTTTAAGAATAAAAGGAATGCTTGTGATTCTGAGAGAATTACTATGTTTGCAACAGTGCATCTGTCTTGGAGAGGTTAATGGCATGTGAGTTCTGTAAAATGGGATTCACTGAGTTTCGTGATCATATACAAAATTTTTTGCCTTTCAAGCTCTCTGGTAGAAGATTATAATTTTTTTTTTCACAGAAAGATGTTTCTGATTACATCAAGATTCCTACAAATATCATATGTAAGGTCCATTTAGGATAAACTGCATCATCTTTCAGGAACACTGATGCTGGAAGCTACATAAGCTCTGCATTTGACAGACCTGTCATTGTTTGAAAGTTGCTTTAACAGGTCTTACTTCAGAGGAATACTTTAAGTATGAAATTGCACATCTGGACAGAGTCAGAACACCTGGAAGATACTCCCAAACAGCTGAAGTAAATTAGAAGGTTTTTTGATAGACAGTGTGCAAATGAAACCTGAACTATGACTTATCCATGTCACAAAAAATGAAAATTCACCATAGTTTGGCCATGATGACCAAGACAAAGCTTTTCCTTGCTTCAGTTCTTCTTTCTTGAAACATTTTTGTTCCTACTGGAAACTTTTTTTTTTTTTAATTCTTTTCTTTCTACCTGGCACTATTCTTTATGTCCAACTGTCCTGCTTTCCTAAAGGATGAAAGTAGCAACCATCACTCTCTTACAAAAGCCATACAAGCTTTTTCTTTCCAGAATATTTTTGGCCATCTTGAGCCTACTGGGGTAAACTAATTTAATAAATGGTCTTTGGCTAAGAAACAACAGCAAAGATAAAATAGATCTCTTTTTTGTAAAATGATGCTATAAAAAGACTGAAAAATAAGGCAGTGGCACTTCAACCAGACTGAAGATCAGCTTTCCCTTGGCTGCTTGACTTTTCTATCACTGAATACAAACAGCAATGTTGGACGCCTAAGCATTTTCCACAGAGAACATATGCATTTTTAAGTACATTTGAAAGAAACAGTATATTCTGGCTCAAAGAAAGCACAGTACTGCCAGCATTCTTTTTTCCTCTCTGAGGCAAGTCATGTTCCTGGAAACGCAGAAGTGTCAATTTAGCAAAGGTCACCATGATACACATTTTGATGTCTTCAGTGATATTCTTGCTCACCACCAGTTCAGACACAAATGTTAGTCATCATAAAAAGCTAAAAGATCAATCTTAGCACAATGTAACAAACTTGAGAAAGACCTTGACCTGAAAAAGATTTCTGCTTTTTCACTTTATCCAAAAAATATGAATGTGCAAAACCTATCAAAGTTAAATACATTTCAACCAAATGTTTGTTTTGGGCTTAAATTTAATTTCCCATATTTATTACACTATTATTTACAATTTCATTTAAACATTCCCAGCTAGTAAGGTATTTAATACCCTCCTTCGTTCTGTGACTAATTATACCTTTTCCTGGCAATTTTCTTTTTTTCATTTGTTTCACTTTCCCTGATGTACATACGGCCAACATATTCAAACCAATTTCCTAAAGTCTGCTAAGCATTCAGTGAAATAAGAATATTTAGGTAATTCTATGTGCTCTTTCAAAATGTCAGCCTCTACTTTCTTTGGATACTGACATGGAATGATCATAGGCAGGAGTAAATATTACCCAGAATAAATAAAAATATAAATAAACACCCTTACAGAATCTAGAAAATTGGTTGTATTGGGTCTTCTAATCCATATCTCAACTGCAGCCAGAAGCATTTATACCTTCATCACTCCTGAAAACTTTATTTCAATTACTCTTCAGGAGCATCACAATTGCAGACATTCCCCAGTTTCCCAAACTCTCCAAGGTATAATTCTACTCCTTACAGTAAGAAAATACCCTGGTATTTAAACTGATCTTTCCTATTGCAGTCTAGCTTATCCACTGGGCAAATTTGTACATTCAAATAGACTTTTCAGAAATTTTGTATTTATAAAATTATTGTTAAATTCTTCTTCCTCTCCTTCATCTTTCATCCCTTGCAGGTCAAGGTCTCTGAGTATTTTTCCCTTTTTTTGTCTACACCATTTTGAGTTGGTCTACAATGATGCACACTGAAAAAGACCAGCTTAAAATTAGATATAGCTGAGGCCCTGCTAATGGTGATAAAGCGGAAGTTATTTCATGGCTCTTGAAAGCTATGTTAAAAAATTTCCTAGAACATTCTTCTCTGGCATAGTTCATTCATGTTCATATTGAGATCTATTCCAGCTGTCAAATTTCCTGAAGGACAGCTACTTAAATAATTGTTCCCCTGTCATATTAGTATTTTTTTGCCTAAGTTATTGCCTTGCACTTTTCATAGACAAATTCATCCCTAATAAATCTCATTCTGTTATTTTAGACTCCTCATTTTGCCTTTCCTTTTTATGGGCACACTTGAGACTAAAGCAAGGATGACTCTGAGTTATTAATGAAAGAGTCACTTCTATAACTGGCTGAGAAGACCTCAAGGACTGAAATATTTACTACTAAGTCTTAGAGTTTCAGACATTAATTAGATTTTAGCTTATCCAAAAGTGACAGAATAGTAACTTGCCTAAATTCATGTCTTTTTGCCTATAGTAAAGAGCAGTACTCTCAGGGTTAAATATTGCCCTTCTAACCCTTGCCACTGATTACTCTATAATAAAATACTGCTGTGAGCTCTCTGAATGGTTACACTTAAGTTCTGTTTATAATATTAATCTGGGTCAAACTTTTGTTAAGTAGAATCTCTCATCTTGGGTCCTTGGCATCAGGCCCTCTGACTTCCACTAACTGTTTTTTTGCTTCTAAGTGAGAGAATTATGATAGATGGGGAAAATCACTAGAAATTAACAGCAAGACAAAAATTGGTCTTTTCCCCAAAAATATTTAATTTTAGATACGTTTCAATGTTTAGCTAAAAAAAGTGAGGAAGCACCCTTCTATTTATAATTTTAATAAAATATTTTGTTACTTCACTAGTTCATTCCCAATTTTTCCAAGATTAGCCAATTTTTCTATTACAAGAAAAACCCAGAAAAAACACTGTCTTGTAAAAGAGAAGCCTGTTCTCAGATGATCTTTTTCTAGAGACTCCAATTTAAATTCACTTCCTCCTATTGGTTTCTTTGGACTAAGTATTTACACCAGTCTGAATGCTACCTCTTTTGTGGTAGGAGAGGGTTCACCCTTAGGAGCTATCTCAAAGATAAGTAACTGTCTATTCCCACAGCTGCCAGAAGAGACCAGAACAATTTTTTGTCAGCAAACTATGTGCTGGAGATCAGATAAGAGCTCAAGTTCTCAGCTTTCAACCACAGTTTTCTCCTTGTTTGCCCTTATACTTGAGCAATCATCAAGATGCAGGGCTTACAGTGGAATGAGGACAGCTAATGCACTAGAGCTGGAATAAGCATGGAAATCATCAGGACCCGGTCCAATTTTGGATGACAGCACCATATATCTTGCTAGTATAGGGATTTTTATAGCATCATTATGATGAAGAGTTGCAGTTCATTTCCCCTATATATCTGAGCATGTCCAGCACATTTGAACTATTTAGTTCAAGCAGCTTCCTCAGAAAAGGATGGACAGAGGACCGTAAGCTGGCTGAGTCCCAACATGATGAAGACCATGTAGAAGAAAGGTTAGGGTGTTCAAGGAATACCTTAGCCTTATGCACAAGTTCTTATGAGTTCAGTTGTGGAACTGCTCTTATTTTATTGCATCTGGAAAAAGAAATTTGAGGGAAATATTAGGGATGGAAACCTTAAATAAGGCTAAATTTCAAACATAACAAGATCCATTTCAAAAAGTTGGCTTCTCAAATGGTCCTCTTCCATGAGCATAGTATCTGTGATTTCTTGCTGAATCTCAGGAAATTATGTGAGACTTTACCAAAAAGTCCATAAGAAAATAAATATTTCCCCTCACTGTTTTTTCAAAGTACACACACAAAACACATATTCATTAATTGTAAAAAAAATATTTAATTCTGCCTTATTTTAACTCAGGGTCCTTAACTGTACATTAAGCCCATTATGTATCTGTGCCATGTTTTGGCAGCAGAAGGAAATATAATCCTTCCAGTTAATTGCTGTGGGAAAAAAAAATTTGTTTTTTCCTAATCCTTTTAGTTGTTCTAATCCTTTAAATGTTCTAGTTATTTTTAATAAAATTTTGTCCATTTTTACAATCTTGGAAGAACATGTCAAACTTCTTATGAAAATGCATATTTGTCTGCTCTCTAGATTAGAAGTATGACGGTTATATTTTATAAAGATATATTTACGCATTCAAAGCCAGAAGGAATATCTTTTAATGAACTAGAATAGCATGTTAGTAGCTTTCTTCTTATTTTATTTAACTACAGAAAGATGTAAAAATGTCTTGAAATATATTTATTTACTTCCAGATTAGTAACTTCTTCCAGAATAGTATGGATTGTCATACATAACGCCACTCTTAGAAAAGAGTAATATTCAGTGGTTTATTTCTATCATACTCACAGTCTCACATACGCAATTTATGTGAGCTACAAAATGAAGCATTTTTCAGTATGTAATGTTCTGTGGCCCATGACTTAGGATATGGATCCCTGTTCCAGTTTTTTTTCCTAATTCATAATCTTCTCTATTTAAAGGCTAGACGTTGGTGAAATGAGAAAAACTGCAATAACTACTTGTTCCTAGAATTGAGATAGAGCTCAAAATCTTAAATGTTTTCATCTGAACCTATGTTGATCAACCTTGTATTTTTTTGTTCTGATTTTATTATTTATTCACAAAATAAATATGCCTACATAGCCCTCCAAGTCAACCTAGAATTAACCTAAAATACCTGATATGCCCTTTGCTGTCAAACACTTAAGATTCTTGTTCATACTACGACAACAACAAATCAGTCACAAACTGACAATCTTGCTTCCAGATTGTTACAAGGACCAGCAAAAGGAACTGCAAAACCATATGGCCATAGGGCAATTCCAGCTAAAGTTGGTCTGTGTGTTTTGTGTTCATGTGTAATTCATCACAAATGAGGCACAGCAGAGACAGCAGCAACAGCCCTGTCCTAGCTAGACTGAACCACACACATAACCTCACTTCCCGTTTTTGTAGCAGAATCCAATGTGTCATGTTCTCCGGAATGAAAGAAATCAATAAAGGGGTCTCATCTGCAGCTGGTCACAGCATTCTTTTCACCAAATAATGAGCAAGACCATAGCAGATTCTCTTTCCAAAAGGAACATATTTGCCTTTTCCAGAAAATATTTTGTGAAATTCATAATGTGATCTTTATTTTTGTATGAAAGACCAATCTGCTGAACAAATGTGTTCTGCTTATTTGACCAAAAATTAATTGAGATTCTAAAGAAGAAACAGCAGAAACAAAATCTCAGTTTTAGGGAAAGGGTAGGAGGAAGAGACTTCCCATTTTTCCCTCATTTTCTCTGCTGTGAGGCAAAATATCATCTGCTAAATGCTGAACTGCAGAAAATAAGTTGGCAAAAAACTTGGGAGTGTTCTGAGGAGGTTTTCAGTGTGTCCACATGATGTTGTCTCCATCACTAGAACAAGCTTTTAAAAGTGGAACCATATCATAGGGAAAACTACAGGTACAGCTGATGTCCCTTGTGCCTAGTGAAGAGCCAAGATGAAATTTCATGTGGTTTGTTTATCTCCACCTATCAGGGGTTATAAACCTCTAACATTTGAACAGATATTTTCTACCATGGCACGGATGTTAGAGGCCATTTCATGTGTGCATGGTTTTTCAGCATAACTCTCCTTCTCACATCTGTTTCAGTACAACCTCTTGTTCATGTACACAAAACATTCTACTAGGTGCTGGTTAAATGGGAATTGTTCGTAATCACACAGAAGGGAGAACAAAACCAGAGAACAAAATATAAAATTCTGGTTTTCAGTCCAAGCACATGTCAAAGTTGGACCAGCTACTGGGAGTGTTAATAAACTGGAGATGAAATTCCTGTAAACAGTATATGTACTTCCTATATGTTTCAAGGCCTATGAAGGAAAGATATTAATGCAGGTCTTTCCATTCAGTACAAGACCTTTTGAGAATTCCTCTTTCTATATGGCCAATTTAATATGCTTTTACTCATTAAAAGGTTGGAAATTTCTATTGCTTGCCAGACAAAACTTTTGGAGAAGGTACTGGAAATTAGTTTGGAAGGTATTTTGTGGCCTAGAAATAACTACAGATGCTAATTGCCAGGTATACATATATTTTAAAAGTAAAATAGGAAGAAAATACCTACCTCCAAACTATACAGGATTCATTAATAACAGAGCAGTTGTTTGAGGAGGTTATTTACATTTTTCTTTAGGCATCTAGAAGAGAGAAGCCCAGGTAAGGAGATGGGGCTCCATCTGTGGTCAACATAATGAAATATACCTCTTCAAAGATGACTGCTAGAGTCAGTTACAGCCCAGCTTTGCTGCTCTGATTTGTCCTCTTCAGTCACCATTCTTTCTCCATCAACAGTGGAGACAGATACTTTTGGGAATCTAGCAGTTTCTTCCTCACCTCTGTTGGACTGCAGCAAAGAGCAGTGAACAGAACATCTGCTGTGTGATGGCCATGAGACCTTACAGCAATGTCTTCATCTGACATAAATAAACGACCTGGAATCTCTATCCCTTTGTTTCTTGGGAAGAATCAAACATGTCCCATTATTCGGCTTTTTCTCTAAAAATTTGAATATTTGAAAACCAAATATGATGTTTCCAGATGTTTTCTGATTCACATTATTACCACCTCTTTTTGAAATTTAATATTATTCCCTAGAGAAATTACGGAAAACAAATGTTTAAAAACCCAACTGCATGTTAAGTAGGCTGACAAAGAGCAATTCTGATGGTGGAAGCAAGTAAAAAATGATTTCCAGTTGGGGGAGGAAAAAAGGTATTGTTAAGAAAGCCCAACAAGATCTATTGCCACAGGTAGTGAATAGTAACTGTACCACACTAGGCCTGACTACTCGTGTCAAGGTCCTATTTGAGCTTTGCATTTAGAAAAGTAGCTATAGATTTTATTACAGAGCAGTGAAATTATCATACAGTTACCTGTAATAATACTTTAACACAGGTCTGAAAAACAAATTCTTTACTCTGTTAAAGGTATGATCTGAAAGTTATATCACACTTGTAAGAAAGGCCATAGATATCATCCTTATGCGCCCTATTTTTGTTAAAAGAATCATTGTGCTAATGGCACCTTGCTGCCCAGACTAATCATGGAATTTGGACTTTAAATCACTAAAGTAGAAAAAAGGAGGCCACATTTTCTAAAGATTATATCTCTCATTTCAAAAAGTTAAACAACAGTATTGCAGCTTGATCCCACAGATCCTTCTGCCCCTAATAATTCTTCCTGACCCATATTCTGACCTGTTTAAGCTTTGGTTTAATATCTCAATGAATTCCACAAGGACTTCCTAAAATAAAGGAGCATTTAAAAGCAATAAGCAATAAAAGTGATAAAGATGACAAAATGTGACCCAGTAGATTGCAAAACTATCTGTTATGGAAACAAGCGTTTTTTCTGAGTAAAATGTGAGGGAATAAAACAATTGCTACAAATACTTTTTCTCCATAGTTTCTCATGAGAGAAAATTTATCATCCCTGGGAAAACTAAAATAATAAGAACTAAATGTGAATTCAAGGTTATTTCCTACAACATACTAAATCTGGAGGGTTTAGTATATGAATATGGTGTTTCTGTTAGATTTGTCCATCCCTGAGTTGAAGAAAGGAAAAAGAAAATGGCTGAAACATGGCAAGGCAATCTTTATCTGGAACCAAAATGGGTTACATAGCAGAGAAAAAATGTGTAGACACCAGAGGTCAGTGAAACCTATCTTGTCAGCAGGGACTGCATTGAAGAGTAGGACAAAGGTGCAACTTCAACCAGCAGCTGAAATTCATTAGATTTCCAAATGTAAATTCCAACACACATAGGGAATTTGAGCTCTGAGTTTCTATGATACTCTGTACTTACATCACACCCCCTAAGTCATCTATTATTCTTGAATGCTATCTTTGCTTTATTTTGACTCTTTCATCTGAATGAAATATGTGTTACATAGGAATTAACAACATATCCTCTAATGAAACTGTAAAGAAACACAATATTGCATCTTAGCCCAAACCTGCAAACACCATTAAAAGCAGATAATGAAACACAGGATGTACATTTTTCTTGCTTGGTATAGGAGGTGATGTACAAATTTTGTGGTGTTCTTTTTCACACCGCCATATTTCCTAAAGAATTATATCCCATGTGGTTGAAAGTACCACAAAACAGATCAAAGCCACAGAGAGATCATGGCTGGAATGTCACTCTGGCTCAGAACAGCAAGGAATAGTTTTTCTGAAGTATTATGAAAAGTTTTTAATGCCCTGTTCTTTCTTCCCCAGCTGTCATCCTCCTTTTTACTGGATTTTTTCCCCCTCTATTTCTTTTGTACTCATTTTTACAAGTTTTCTTATGGGAAAAACAAATCAAAGAACTCTTAATTTAAATCCAGCTTTAAAAGCTCCAAAGCCTAACTGAATGCAAGATCCAATACAGTTAATAAACCCCAGCTCTAACAGGAGTCATCTATGATAGTTCTCATTTAAATTCCTCCATGATTTTCTGCTTATGAATACAGCTGTCATCTTTCATCTTCTCTTTTTATCTAGACTCTTCTTTCACTTATCTTTGATGATACAAATCACTGTAGCTCCAATGAAACCAACTCAATTGTACTAATTTAGAGCAGCTGCAATATTTTTCTGTCCTCTGCTCTGTACATTTTTGGCAACAAGAATCTTTACGTTACCACTTAATAGTTTGGGGGCTCAGATATTTGTTCTACGTTAATTTTGGCAGATTGATTTTATTTTTCATTCAAGATTGCTTATAACCTTCAACAGTTTGGAGAACTGCTCTTCTGCTTTTCTCTGATGAACATTTTATTTTGGAACATCTTGTAATTCTATAATGCAACCTCTTCCTTTGGGAGGAACCAGGTCTCTGTAATAACTATTATGACCTAACTTCCATTTGACATGCTTGTGTCCACCACTTAAATTCTTCTCTGTTTGCTTTTAGTCAGAAGCACTTAATTTATTTTCCAGTTTTGTCAAAAAATAATCGAGTTTCTGTGGTTTTCCTTTCTTTAACTGTGAATACCTTTATGTCGTCTATATGACTGAAATATTAGAAGCATTTACTCAAAATAAATATGTCCATCTCTTTCTATGTTAAAATAGAACTTTTCCTCTCTCTTCACCAGAAAGCAGGAATTATTTAATTTGTTACATTTTCTTTATCATTCTTGGTATCTTGTTAGGCTAGAGCAGTGGACCTTTGGGAACCCCATGAAGATCCACAAGGCCAAAGTCAAGGTCCTGCACATAGGACAGGATATTTCCAAACACATACAAAATCTGGGCAGAGAATAGACTCAGGGCAGCCCTGAGGAGAAGGACTGGAGGCATTTTCTGTATGAGAAGTTCAGCATGACCTGGCAATGTGCACAGAAAACCAAACTCATCCTGTGTTGTTAAATACAGAGTGGCCAACAGGGCAAGGGAGGTGATTCTCCCCTTCTGATTCACTCTCAGGAGCACCTGGAGTGCTGCATCCCACTCTGCGATCCCATCATAAGAAGGATATGAACTTCTTGGAGCAAATCCAGTGGAAGTCCACAAAGACGAGTATGAGGCTGGACTGCCTCTCCTATGAAGACAGACTGAGAGGCTTGGGGTTGTTGAGATGAGAAGGTTCCAGTGAGGCCTCACTGCAGCCTTCCAATAGGTGAGGGGGGCCAAGAAGAGCTGGAGAGGGACGTTTTCAAGAGCATGTAATGATATGACAAGAAGTGATGAGTTCAAACTAAAAGTGGGTAGTTTTAGATTAGATACTATGAAGAAATTCTTTTCCGTGAGGGTGGTAAGGCACTGGAATAGTTTGGCCAGAGAAGCTGTGGGTGCCCCATCTCTGGAAGTGTTTAAGGCCAGGTTGGATGGGGACCTGAGCAATCTGGTCTGGGAGAAGTTTTCTTGCCCATGGTAGAGGGGTTGGAATTAGACAATCTTTAAAGGTCCATTCCAATCTGAAGATTTCTGTGACTCTTTTTTCTCACTGTCACATGTTTGAGCAGGCACATTAGTCTGAATATCTGCTGTTTCCCTCAATGATAATATTCTTACTGTTGTTATGGGTAAAGTGAAACATAATCTATATGAGAAGCTGTGAATTTACTACAAGTATAACTAATTCTACAGTCAGATAATCATAATTCTTAATTAATATGAAAAGGCTTTTAATAAAGTAGTTTAAATTGCTGCCCAAAACCATCCCAAAATCTTTTCTTACGGTATTATATTCAACCTGCCAGTATGCCTCTGGGTGCCAAGCTTGACAATTTATTGACAAATTCTTGAGAGAAAAAAAAAAAAGGTAAAAAGATCTGGTGCTTATATAAGTTATCAGTATCTCAGTCTTCACCAGAAGGAGCATGATGCTTACTATGAGGTTTTCTATCTCCTCAGGAGATGCATGATGACCATTGCGATCCTTTTTTCCTCCTCTTGGGGTTCACTTCTGTTTATTTTCTTATTTTTAAGACAGCCTGCTCACATGTTCTTTCTTTTTATTGGATCCCATTTAGATAGTGCTTGTGTTCTCATTATTTCTACCATCTGTACCTCTTTTTTTTTTCAACTCCCAAGTTTGCACTCCTGCCTCTAGATGGTAAAGTGATTTGCGCTACTAGTCTGAGAGATCTGCTACCATCTCGAGCCTGTTCTCTTCTGCAGTGCATTTTATGCTAGTCAAATACAGTTTGTTTCATACAGAATAACTACTTGTAATTAGTATAAACTGAATCTGAACCACAACAACCTTAGATAATGGTTGACTGATGGCTAGAGAGTTGCTGCCCCAACTGAAACAAGATAACATCATGTCAGCCCAAGAAAAGCCTAGGTAAATTCAGAAACCTGTGTTGTTAGGCTAGTACAAAAGCAGGAGGAAGGACACTGAATTTTGACTTCTAACAAAAAAAAAAAAAATCGTTATTTAAAATGAATAAGATATTTTATTCAGCAATTTTCTGAAATTGTAAGCCAAAATTGATACTTCTACAGTGATAGCACAACCTAATAAAAGGCAGTCATAGACAAAAATTAAATAAATGCTGCTTCTTTGCATCGTCATTGTACAGGAACATCTGCTCACACTGTATTTCCCCTGAGGAATAAAGCTACATGCGCAAAAGCTTCTTTGTGATAGAGTACATTAGAAGATGGAAAAAAACCCCAGTACTTTCCCCTTATAAAACCAGAATTTAGCCATTCTAAGATGCCAGGAAAATGGCTCATGAAACCAGAAAACCTTGCAAAGGGTACTAAGGCCTTGAATAGCACCAGAATGTTTGGTATATTGGCAACAAAATGCCGTTTCCACCAGAACTTCTGCCACAGATCACCACACTTCTTAAGAAATATGGGCCACTTGAAGCCACATTAAAGTAGGGTTGAATTTCAGTGGAGAACTTTAAAGCAGCAGAGAACAAATGAAACAATAAATTATTATTATCTTATGTGAAAGGGCAGGAAGCATGGGTGAAGGGAACTACTTTCTTCTCTGCTGTAATAACCACAAATCAATTTCCTGGCACTACTCAATGAAGAACGATAATTACACTCCTCAGAAATGGTTGTCTTGGTCCTCAACCAATTACCACACTCATCCCAAGAGAGATTTATATTCCTTACTGGCAACTCTTTCTACATCTCACAGCAATGAGGCAGGAAGTTCTGGAAGTCCTGCAAGATACCAGATCCACCTCTGCAACAGATCCGTATCTTCCTTTGATGACACAAAGTTACCCAGAAATTACAAGTAGCCTTAAAATAAAAATGCTGTGTTAAAGGAAACCATCTTCACATTGTCAGAAATCCATTAAGGGAATCAGTCTAAGTTTAGCTGCTGAAGCAGTGAATCTCACTAAATCATCCTCCCTGTTTGTTTCTCACTTACTCCAGGGCTATTAGCAGCAAAATGAAAGTCTAATTTCAATGCCACTTTGGCTGCCCAAGCATTCTTGTTCTGAAATCTATATGGAGTCTATAGTAAAACAAAGGCAATCTGAACACTGGGATTAGATTTTATGTTTAAACTACTATACAGAAAGATGCTTGGTTTCAACTTCAAGAAAATAGTTACTTTATTATGGATGACATTTCCACACATTGACTGAAATGAGTTTGAGTGTCTGGTATACTAGACCAGCCATTTCCTAGCTGAAACCCACAGAAGACAGGGTGGAAAAATAATTTCTGACTGATATTTCTGTAGCGATACTGTCATGGGATTGCAAAAGTGGTAAGCAAAAGGAGTCAAATACCTCTAGGTTTCAACTGTTACTGCTGTCTAGGAAAAAAGGTAAAAGCTCCAAGGTGGGAGAGCAGAGGGGAAACAGCAGCAGATGTAAGGAAGATGATATTACCCCACTTATTTTGAGTCAGTCTGGTCATTTTCAATTTGGTTCAGAGACTCTGTAAGCAGGATATATGCAACTTGAAAGTAAAAAGGAATTTTTAATTGATTATCACACACAAAGAAAAATTTAGTAACTTTAACAAGGTGACCCAAAGCTCCCTAAGCAATCACATGCAAAGCCTCTTGTTTTTTTCCACTAGTATTGTATCTTTTATACTTGGTATTTCTCCTCTAGTCTTTACCTGGGATCCTGGGCTGGCAGAGGGAAAAGGTTGCAGCCAGACTTGTAGAGACACTAAGGAGAGACAAAGGTGCAGGAGCAGAATGTATATTAGGCACCAAACGTGTTTTGTCAGGTCTGTATGGATTCAGTGAGAATTTGAAAACATCATGCTCAAAAGAAAATTAAAACAAAAAAAAGTAAATAAAAAAGTTAATAATCTGGTTCTGCTAAGAAGTCACATTAAGTGCTTCATGTGACACTGAGAGACTAAGTAGGTTGCAACCAAGCTCTACACAATAGGATTTATATTAGTTGTAATATTTCACAAGTATTACAAACTTATATGTTTTGCATATCTTCTTAATTAAAGATATAAATTATAAGGTTCATTGCAACAGCCTCAGGTTAGCATACATATACTTTAAATACTACATTTTTAAAATGTTAGGTACCACAGGCAGGAAGTATTCTTGTTAATTTATTTAGAAAATTCTGACTACCCTGATTTTGACTTGGATGTTGCCTGTCAGATAGCAAGCCTAATTATCTACACGTTGAGAATAGTTTGACTGATGTGTCGCTTCTTAGACTCAAGTAGATGGATGTTTGAGAGTCATGTTCTCTTTTTTTCCTTTCTTTTTCAAAACTATTTGCAAGAAACAACATATTTCATTTTAAGATATTCTTCTGTACATTTATGCTTCCAGGTTGTTATAGGATGGGTGTGCCTTAGATTTGGATTTTTTTAGGTAGCTGTTTGCTGTTATCTGAAGCTCTCGGCCGTATGACACACTTCCTAAATAGCAGAAGGATTTTGAAGGATGGGTAATCTAGAGATTCAGGCAAGGTTCTGACTTCTTATGAAGAGTGAGAGGATCTTTTTGTGTTCTATTAAACTCTTTGTAATAGTCAAAATTAGTATTTAAATTTTTTATTATCTTTCACATGAGAAATAAATTATCCTTTATCACGGATATCCTACACCAGAAAACACCTAAACTTACTGATTGAAGGACCATGACATCCGTGAGGCTGTAGCCTTGCTAAGCATTTAATTTTATGTTGCCAAATTCCATGAAGCCCATGTACCTATAAAGAAATTCAGTTCCTTTTGCAGAGCCATAAGTAGCTTTTCCAGTGTCTGATTTAATTGTGCAGTACCTTAAACCTCTTTGAAATCAGTACCTTCCATTTTGGCATACAGCTGTGCCTACTAGTGTCTATCTTTCTCTATCATCTCATTTACCAAAAAAGGAGAGAGTATCACTTCCCTCCAGTTCTTCCCAACAGCATTTTGAAATAGAAAAAGAATAAGTAGTTCACAAGAAAATTTTTTTGATTCCAGTAGAATCATACGTAATTTGCCCAAAAATACTGTGGTCATTGCAATGATTTTAATTAAAGAAAGATGCTCTCTAAAAATACCTTTGAATAATGCTTCATTCTTTATTTGCTGAACAAAACAAAATTGTTTCTAACCATGTCCCAGACCCAAAGAATTAAGTCCATATTATTTCTGTTTATAAATCATTACTCATAATGATTTTCAGCCAGTAAAGCTCCTGATGTTAAGGGGCAGAAACATGTACACATTAGTCTGCTCCAGATACCACTGCTCTCTATTAGCTCAACAGCTTCTCACTACTGAATATGCAATTTCATTGCAAAATTTGGAGTGTTTTGTATTGAAAAACAAATCAAGGATCATGAATACGGAATTTTTCTGATTATGTTGAAATTCTGTGTCAGCATTAGTATCTGTTCTTTTCTCAGTCGCTTTTCCCCTCTTCCCACATTGCAAAATAAAACTGCTTTCTTAATAGTCTTTAAAATTACAGAAATGTTGATGATCATAAAGTTTAAGTTTACACTACTGCCCAGATAAATTCAAGATTTTTTGATCAGTGATAATTCAGAAATATCACAAATTTATAATTATACAGTAACATTTCCAGCATGTTAATGAACCCATTGTAATTTCTACACAGTTTCTAGCTCAATGTTGCACAACAGTTTGCTTTACTCCTTAAAGCATTATCTTGCTTGCTTTCAGTCTTGCTTGTTGTGAGCTTTATTATTCTCTCTAGGGTATCAAGAGGAAAGGTTTGGTCCTAGTAAGTTGAACAAGCTGTTAAAATCACAACCAATTCCCATATCACCTGCTAAAATCCTGCTTCCCATCTACTCTGATTCCTGCTGCTGTTATTTCCTCTCTTGTTGAACAAGACAGGCATTCTTAACTGAGAAGCCAGTGCAGTTTGAGTTCACAACCTTGAGGATGGGGAGAAGCTTCTCATCACAGCCCTTACCACTTTCTTTCAATGTCACCATTATCACCCATATTTAGTAATACTTGGTACCAGATAACAGTGTGTCTGGCTTTCTATTGCTGATTTGCATAGTAAATAAAAGCACACACAAAACTTGTAGGGATCTTTTTGGACTGTGAGTCGTTTGCATGACTGTACTCATTTCATACAGTAAAACTCAAATAATATTAATTAAATTTAATTCTCGAAACCTGAAAAACACTATTAAATCTCAGTTAGGGAGGACTGTAAATAGACAACTGTTCTTTCACATGGATGGTAGGTAATATGATTCCTACCCAGAGGCTGTGTCCAAGGCAGGGAGTACTACCAAATGAGGGGAATAGTCTTGGGCTTAGAATGCCTTTATTCAAATTTCTGTGGCCAATACTTTTCAGGATGCTTATTTTTATTGTAAGTATGATATCACTTATGTTTTCTACATTCATTGCAGTCCTTAGACAATCTATATAGAATCATAGAATGTCTTAGTTTGGAAGGGACCTTAAAATCATCTCGTTCCAACACCCCTGCCATGGGCAGGGACATCTTCCACTAGACCAGGAGCACCATGCAACCTGGCCTTAAATACTTTCAGGGATGAGGCATGCACAATTTCTCTGGGCAACCTGTTCCAGTGCCTCACCACCCTCACAGTAATGAATTTCTTCCTAATATCTAATCTCAACCTACTCTCCTCTAGTTTGAAACCAAAAAGTTTCAATCATTACGTGTATAATAAGTGTAAAGGTGCTTAGAATCATCTAAGTAAAATTCATTATATGCTATTATATTCTGTTAGCATTATGCAGTCATCTGTTACTGCTAAAATCATTTTTTCATCTCTGATTCCAAGTATGGTAGCTGAAAATGGCATATTTCTCATATAAATCACTTCTGTTACTCATGAAGTCTCTTGAATCTGTGTATTTAAATAGTTCAAATAGGGGAAACAGTGATGTTTTGACATTTTAGTTTTTTGAAAATGCTTTGGTAATAACCAGTAGCAGAAAGCTTCCTGTGTTGGGCAATAAAACAAAGAATTTTTTTCCATAAGCAGAATGTCATGTATTATCAAACTGACTCCTCTCTGTTTCTAATAGTTTTCCCATGTGTTTATTTAAAGGGCCTTACTGAATCACAGCTCAAATATTTTGATCCCAATTTAGTTGGGGCCTTTTATTAGATTTGGGTGAGCTGTCAATTTGTATGATTCTTATTTATTACTCTGCTGCTGCTGTGGTATGTATGTGGAAAAGAATATTAAATTTTTTAATTGTTTAGATGACATTTACAGAATATTCATCACAATTTTGTTAATAGAAACTGGAGAGCTTATGATATTTTGTTAATGAAAACATGGAATAAATCTCTCAGAAGGAAAACTTTGACATTTATTTTTATTCTTTGCTTATATTCTTTAATTTAACACTGTAATTTAATATTCAGATGTCTTCTTCATATATTATGCAATAGTTGCATTAAAATCCAAATTCAAGTTACATTTTACACAAATACAGCACAAGGTATAACATTTAAACTCTGTACTCTTTAGAGAGGGTTTACTTGTTCTCATGTAAACAGTGTTATACAACAGGCTCAGGACTTATGTCCCAGATTTTGATGTTTTATAATGGAGACTTTTTTTTTAAATGCTGTGGGATCTGTGTGTTTTCCAACAAACCCTTAGAAATCTTCAACTCAAATCAGAAAATTTTAAATTTTTGTTTATGGAGTTAAGGGTTCCTCTGTATTAAAGTTTCTAATCATATTTAGTCCTTGTTGACCACGACAGTATCACTCCAATTCCATAACATATTTGGAAGGATTATCTCCTAGTTTGGAAACAGTGTGGACACACGTTTTGGAGACTCCTCCCTTGACAGCTTATATATACATTTTGCTCATAGTTTTAGTAGAGTCTTGGACAAAAATGGAGAAAACCTTCACAAAATACATAAACAATTACACATCTGCGTCAAAGCTTGTAGGCATCCTTGAAAAATTGTTACATCTAAATGATTTTTCAAACTTAATAAAATTAAATTGGATATGGAAGAGAAATTAAAGGACAAGAAGTTAGACACATATTTAGACAGAACAACATAGACACTGTTATTCTCTGTCCTACTTAAAGGAATTACATGTCCCAGCTGTATCCTACCTTGTGAATTGTCTTGAAAGGTCACCACTCTTTTTCAGTTTATTTGAAATCTTTTTTACTAGGGTGTCTTTCCCCTCTGTTTCAGATACAAGTATTCAGTTTGTCAGGAAAAATGTGAATTAGTATCAGACAGAATATTCATGAGGGCTAATGTCTTTCCCAGCTTCTTTAGGCAAAAAGAGACTAAAGATGAGACAAAAAGACAACAAAAAGACAGACAGGCAGATTATCTTTGGAGAATGACTCAAAAATGGAGTTTAATTTAGATTTGTATTTTAAAATAGCCATTGTGAATAAGCCTTCTTTATTCATCACTACTACTTGTGAGATAATATTGAATTTAAGGTTCCTTTAGATGAACTTTAAAGACTCCTTCCAACCCAAACCATTCAATGGTTCTATTAAAAAATTAAAACACTAAAAGAAAGGAACCAAACACTAGCCCAAAAGAGGCATATTGAACTATGTACTTAAATAATAATGTTAGCATGGATGTGAGTAGGAAATAAACATGCACAATGAAGTAATTTCTCATAAAATAAGAATTTAGCTTTTACTGTGATTACCCCTTTAAACAAATCAGGCCTGATCATCCTTTGCAGGATTCGTCAACTCTGAAACTTCAGTCAGATTGGTATGCTGTATTAGCAAAAGATATATGTTTTCTGTAAACCCCATAGACCCATGGAGCTAAATCCCTACCTCACTCTTTGTTCAGTTTACAGCAATACATCTGCTTATTGGTATGGGACATAGACTGTTTCAATAATGACAATAATTAATCCAATATGTTTAGAAAAAAATTGAATTTCCTCATTAACATGAAAAACTAATAATTTTTTTCAATGTTTAAGGTTTTACAAAGAGATAAATTTATGAAATTCTACAAATAAATCTGCAAAAAGAAAGAACTCTGGATTAACCAACAGTTTTTAGTTCAATAATCATGATGAGATCCTTTATTATAGTATCCTTAGCTCACACATCTTCATTTTCCTTTCTTTTAATTTCCCATGAACATGAAACATAGCAATTTTTCTCATTGGCAGTCATGTTACATTGTAAAAGTGTTAATTGGTGATTGTAGGATAAAAATAAGTCTTTGGTCATTTACCTTGACTTCTCACTGACTTGCACCTACTTTCTTTTCATACAGCTCAAACTTGTACTTTTTGAAGCCACCTCTCCATACCAGTAATCCAGTTATTAGGAGCATAACTGGACAGATAATGCTCATTAGATACTGAAGCTGACTACCCTCCATTCTTTTTTTGAGGATACATACGTATTTGGCCCTTCCCAATGCCTTTAGGGTGAGTCCTGTTCAAGCTTGTGACATTTCCCATTGTTGTACTGGGAGAACCAAGTACCCGTAAGGAAGCACTTTAGCTCAGTAATTGGACTAATGCAACTTCCTGAAATAATAAAAATTATACTTGGTACTGGATTTCTCTTAATTGTCTACTTCAGGTTTCCTATGTTTCCTTCTGATACACTCAGCACCACTCACTACTGTGGGCTAGGACATAACAGTGCAATTGATATTTATTTTAACTCCTCCTGCTTCAGAGAAAATGCAGGTCACATCTGTCATGGCTCAGATCCCGATGCACTGGGATGAGGTAATAACTTTGTTAGAGAGGTTATCACGAAGAGGTGTTTCAGGGAGACGATTTAGCTTCAAAGGGGTGTTTGCTGGAAGCCATGACAGGCAGTAATCAGCTAGCAGAAGGGAACATAAAGTTATAAGCAGGAACAAAGTCTTGCAACAGGGTGATGCTGTCACAGTCAATAGAGCTTTATGGAGTTCTTGCAAAACACAACAGGCGCAAAGCACCAGGGCACAGACCAAAGACAAAAAAGAAAAACAGTGCAGTACTTAAGAAAACAGTTGGCCAAACCCAGTGCAGACAGATATGTCATCAGGGAATAAAATATTAAAAAACCCCTCTGTATATTTCCCTCTTTTTCATGAAGAATTCATACATTTTTAAAAGCTATTTTACACAGTGTTTCAAAGAGAGGCTCGGGTCAGCCCTATTTCTCTTCCAAGCAGTTGTTTGATAATCATCTGCTACAAATGCTTCACAGCATATGGTATTCCCAAAAATCTTGTTTCAGATCCAATAAAGAAAGCCACTTGCTGTTCTTGAAATGCCATTCCAGACAACGAAACTCCAACTCAGCAGTTCATAAGGCATCAAAGACTGATTATTTGCAAAAAATCACTAGGAGTTAATATTTATTTCTTTGCCAGTAATCTTTGTGGAAGCTGGACTAATATTATCCCAGTTTGCAAAAGGACTGCACTGAGATGATTTTAAGGGCTGCATATCTTCCCTTACTAGGAATGCCAGTGGATCCCAGGACTAGTACTGGGACTAGTCACTTTAAAGCTTTAATTCCTGTTTTCATACCTCTGGGATTCTTCAGTAATCAAATACTTTTTTGACTGTAGGGACACTGAGTATCAATTCTAATTTTCAAATGTGAGATGTTTGTATTTTTTTTCCATGTGCAGAAGATCGCACAGATTCCTGCTGGATTTAGAGAAAGGACTGTAACATCTGTTTGTGTTGTGAAGTCCAACAACCAAAGCGGCTACCAAATGCTGAGCTAAGCTCTGCAGTTTCCACAAGTCATCTGTTTCCATCTTCGTCTTTGTGGCACTTCTTTTTTCAGGGAAGGGGATCTTCCCACCAACTTTCTTCAGAAATCTTTGTTTTGACAATGTTAGAGGCAGTTTAAAAGCTTAAACATATTTTTCCTTGTTTATCTTATGTTTAAGTAAACTTGGATTTAAAACCACAACCCAATCAGATCATTATCCTCCACTGAGCTGTATTCCCTGGGAAGCAGCTATTTTTATATGAGTCAGAAATGCAAACTGCTGTTTTGTTTAATGTATGCTATTTTTGAAACAATGTTTCACACTAGCAAATTCTTCCTACTTCACAATCATAGAGGAAAGGAGGTGTGGGATATTCAGAAGCCACCTAGAGCATCAGGATGCCAAGTTCCCATTAATTTGAATTTACCTTTGAGTATGTTTGAACACTTTCTCTTTACAACATACACTGCAGACAGCTTGTGGGTTATTTTTCTTAAATCATAATAATTTTATTATTTCTCACTTTAGTGATGTCTCTTAGAAAGCAAAGGATATCTTTGTTCACACTGCAAATACTGCATGGAGAAGCATATTTATTGGAAATTATTATTATGATCATAAGCTTTTGAAAAAATATGGATGTTTCCTAGACACACTTTCCTTGCTTTGAAAGTGTCTTTAGTCTTAGAGGAGATGACAGACACGTAAAAGCACTCCAAGCTACCCCCACTATCCTCTCATCCACGTGTTTCCACATGGCCCATAAGAACTGTCCTCTTCACAATGGAAGAGTTTGATTTAGCGCAGGATCCACTGCTATGCCAGATCCAAAACTTGTATCTCATCCTTTCTCTTCCCAATATTTGACTTTTTTCACTGATAAAAAAAATTCTTCTCTGAGCAAGTTTAACTGATTGAAGTTAACATTATTACACTAAAAAAATTTTGGTTGTGGTGAATCAAGTTTTTTAGAGATACAAAAAATGTCACAGCCATTCATGTCACTTTGATGAAATTTGTTAGAAACTCCTGCATGGCTCATAAAAAAAGGAGGAAGTATATTAGAAGCAGTAAAACTTGCTCAGCCAACATAGAGACATAGAGATGCCTGTGATAAACATGCATTGCTGTGGGCTTGCTCCTTCCTTGGTTCTTTTGCAGAGGAGTATGAGTCCTCTGGATGGAAAATGAAGTGTGGAATGGACCTTGTACCAACCAAAATGAGCCTTTGCTCATGCCTGGATTTAAGGGCAGCTGCTCTGGTTTCTCTCTGTTTTAGGTAAGTGTACCATATTTGCCAGATCTTACAAAGGCTGAAGGAAAACCTTGGAAAGCTGCCAATAAAATGAAATGAGCTTTTCTCAGGGTGATACTGCTGGCCTGACCTACTCAACTCACAGCTCTTCTTAACCTCTTAGTCTGATTTCAATATTGCACCTTGATGGACCAAATTTAGTGTTTCTTGCCACTGCATTCCCACATTTCAATAAACACTTTGGATGAGTATCAGAACTCTGGATTTCATACCATAAATGCCTCTTAGTACACTACCAATGATTACACCACAAATCATTCTGCTGAGTCAGTGTGGATAGGGGAAACATTTGAACATCTCTTTCAAGATGATACATGCAAGATGGGAACATTGTCACCTCACAGATTTAAGACAGGAAAAGACTCCATCACCCAGAACCTTGTGCAACAGAAGCATTGCATTACTGGCCATTTGACTATCAGTCTTCATTCAGTTAAAACTCTTGGCCACACCTAGAACCTTAGAAATAAAGCTGTATACATTATTTTGATTCAGTGAAATCTTCTATCACGCATTCAATTATACCATAGCCGGGTTCCTTCTTGCTGCCTTACACATGATCACACACAAGGTCAGGCTGGCACTCGTATGCTTTGGACATACAAAGGTCTTACACTCTTTCTAACTCTTTTCACCATGTGTCACTGGCCATTGTGTTAATCCTCCATTGGCATCTGCAGCTTTCATCAAATACCTTTAGGAAGAGACTGCAACAAGCCAGGAGATCAATGGCTGGGTGAAGCTGCCTGCACACTGTTACCAATTTACTGACTACAATTGCAGCTCAAGTCTAAAGGATGTTGGGTCAGGCCCAGATCCCAGTTAAGAATGAAAAGTCAACAGAGTGATTCCCCTTGACTTGAAAGTTGACTTTCAATGAAGCCCATTAACCACAAAATAAAATGTTCCTTTTGTACAGGCATTACAAGGGCTTACAGGTTGCTCTGCTGGTTTTTCTTATGTCTCATATTTCTTATGTTTACTCTTAAAAAGGTTTTCTGATACCACAAGCATGAAAACATTGCTTCAAAACATTTCTGCTACTGAAAATGTATCTTTCCATAGAAAGATTACATGGTATGGGGCCGCATTGCTTGTTTTGAGAAGATCTATAAGGCATACAACCTAAGACTAATGAGTATCAGCAAGGGACACCAATGTGCAGATCTTCCAGTTGCCATCCTCCTATGTTCACAGTTATTTCCTTCTAAATATACAAGCCTGAATATTGACCATTCTTATCAAACAATATGAACTAGACCTGCAAAAAATGGAGAGGAAAACTTGTTTTCCTGCAGATGCTGATCCACGCCTTTTACCTGTAATTCAGAAGGGAAATAAACTGCTCAGTGTTTGGTTTTTTCTTTTTGCTTGCTCAGATGATGCACTCCCTCCACTTGTGCCAAAACCATTTAAATCCTTCAAATAGACTCTGACTGTCCCTGACCACTTCTTTGTGACAGAATAAGTGTTATCCATTAAGTGTAATTAAGGAGCACCTCAGAAAAAATTGGATGTTTTTGAAACTGACCTTAAAATAAGGCCAGCTTACTGCAGAATTAAAAAGAAATAAAAAATAAAAAATCACATTATCTGAATGAGTCCATGCTCCTGGGTCCTGCAAGATTCAGATGGCATCTTTATATTGATGACATTTTATGTAATGTCTATCAGCAAACTTATGAGAAGTGCAGGAGCAGTGAGGGATCAGGATCTTTTAGCAGAAAATGAAATAGTAAATTGAAACTGATTTCTGGCAGGCTGCAAGAGGATGAATCAGATAGGTTAAAAGTTGCGGAGACAGAAAGAAACTGATGAGAAAGTACAAATTAAGATCCTTGCAAATAATCTCCTTGGTCAAAATGGTAATAAACTTGCTTTCAATATGACCTTTCTCTCTGCTCCCCATACTGAAACTTCATTGTTCTTTTTTTCCCCAGAGCATAATTCTCCTGGAGAAGTCTAAACTCAGCAAATGAGAATGTTCCCTGACTGCCAGGCGTGGGTGAGCACTTGAGCAGTGCCCTGGGTGGATGCATGTCAGGGAACAATGTGGGCGTAGAACATCCACCCTGTACATGCCAGAGTCTGCTGGAGAGAAATGGGCTCATTGCAATGGGCCTGTGATGCACTTCTACAAATCTGCTAGGTGGGATAAGAAGAAATTGCCCAAAATAAGAGAATAAGATTAAAGTAGGAATCCTTATAATGAGGTACTATATCATCAAAGGTGAAAAATTACGTGGAGTAGTCAACTGTTGAGTAATTCCTCATTTTATTGTTTGTTGACGGCTTTTTTAGTCTTCTAGTGAAAACACTGAATAAAAGGACAGCAAACTGTGAGAAACTAAAATGCAAAGAGGTTGTGGCCTAGGAACAGCCGCTGAATGAGAGGGGCAGATCTGGTTGGTCATGTTTATCATGACTTCACTGAACTTCACTGAGGTATCACAGCATTACATGAAGAGTTGCTCAAACCATTAATTAAATGAGTGAAAAATAATCCAGTATTTATTGGTAATAAAGTAATTTTATATAAAAGTTTAAATCCAGTATGATGGTGACTGCTGATAAGATTAATAAAGATGAGAATTTTAAAGTTTCTGATTTATTAACATAATGATGACAACTATTTTCCTCTAAGGAAAGTAAGACTTGTGAGACAAAATATGCTGAATCAAAATGAACATCTAGAGTAGAAAAATAATGTTGTTTATCTGTAGCATAAGCAGAGTGAAAATGAATGTGAAGTTAAAGTGAAGAGGTTGCATGATAGAATGACAGAAGACTGATGCACAAGCATATGCAGAAGTTAGAAATATGTACAGAAAAAAATTTATTTATTCCCCATTCTACATGAACGCAATGAGAAAAATATACAATTAAGTGCAGGAGAAATGCATTAAACACCTCATTCCAACTCAATATGCTTTTGCTTGCTTTTACAACTGCCACAAATGCTGTTCCTCAGACTGTTTTCAATCAGATCTAAGTTAGCTTGAATTGGAAACGAAATGTAACAAGATATAGAAATGTTTCTACAAATATTCAGCCTCAGACACAGGCAAGTATTGAGTTTATTCTCCTAATTCAAAATTCTGTTTTTAAACTATGAAGTACCATCGGCTGTGTCACTTCTTTTTATTCTGGTCATTTCTCAGGGTTTTGGCTTTCTGGAAGTTAAAAACAGGTAGTGCTTCTGACTATTTTATTTTCCTTCAATGCAGAAGATATTTCTCAGAATATATGTCTCTTCAGTGTAATCTCTGGCTTGTGCTCTTTTTTCCCTCTCACAAGCTAGCACTGCAGGCCCTACATCCCTTCCATGTCTGGCCAGGGACTAAAAAGAAACAGCTTCTCTGAAACTAATGCTTTCTGGACTTATTTAAAGGATTTCCACAATCAGAGAAAACTTTTAAAATAAAATGCACTACATACATCAGCATATGCTAAATCTTTTTTCTCTTACAAATTAGGACAGGCTTCATTCAAAATTGCTGTCTTTCACTGGACAGCAAAGTACTTAGAGAGGCACTGTAGTTTCCACTTCTACTGGCATTTTCCTCTTGAAGGTTAGCGTACACAGCTAAGAATAAAACTCGTATTTCTTATCTCAACATTCTGAACTGCATTAAAAAGTTGCTGGGCTTCACTTGGAAGTTAACCCATCATGACTTATCCAAAGAAGCCGTGGATGTCCTATCCCTGGAAATGTTGAAGGTCAGGTTTGAGATGTGGCTTTGAGCAATCTGGTCTAGGAAGGTGTCCTGCCATAACAGTGGGGATGGAACTAAATGATCTTTAAGGTCCCTTCCAACTCAAGCCGTTCTGTGGTTCTACAATAATTCTATAGCTACAGGGCATAATCCCTTAAGCATTTTCTGGACTATGCCTCATGTATGTAGTGTGATGCTTTCTATTTTAGAGATTATTATTAGAAGGCATATGAATATTCTTATTGTTTCTTATTGGAAATTAACATAAGTAAGTGCACCTTAGAATGTCCATCTTTATAAACAATTCATGTATTTACAAAGAAAGATACACTTTAAACCTTTGCTTCTTCAGACCCGAACTTTGAAAAGATTTAGCCACATATTTAACACCAGCAATTAGGAGCCAGAGTGTACTATAATGCACTTACTTCTACACCATTTTTAAAAAATAGCAAAAATATTAAAACACTTTCCAAGGCTTTTGTTGTATGCTACATGCTACTTGGAAATAAAGGTATTCAACTTTTGTTGGCTCTGAGGGAAGCCATAGACAAGAGCTTCAGGTGCCACTGCGGTATTGTGCATAGAATTCCTTTTTTTAATACTTGTGCCAATTTTTAGTATTGAAGTTAGGGATTAAGGGCACCTGAGAAATCCTCTTTGCCAAATAGATGTAAAAAAAATCTCTCAGCTGGGTGTCACAGCTGACGAGGGCTCCTCCGCACAGACTAGGAAACATTGATCAGCTCAGCCACAAATTCCATCTGATGAGCTGTGCTGAATTGACTACTAGAAATTTTGAAAAGTTGGATGAAGTCTATGGAGAAATGGTTCATCTTTCCAAATAAGTTTCCCATATCCACCAATGGCTTCAATCCATTGAAAATCACTCCGAATGCCAAATTGTTGACATCACTCCTCTTCCAAAACCTCATAAAATATTTTTGGCTTGATATAGAGTCATATACACTAAAGAAGTCTTTGACCTAGAAAATGATTGCCTTGAAATAAAATTACAAAAGTTCTTCAAACTCTCCTCACCTTTCTGCAACCTCATCTGATAAGTTCTGCAGAAATCCTAAATAAGAGGAGAGAGAAAAAAGTTAGGAAACCTGAAACATAAGAGTAATTTCTTCAGCAAAAAATATTGCCTTGGAATCTCAGTCTAAGATCCAACTTTCAATAAATATATAGCATAGAGAAACATGCATGTGTTAAATATTAATTTGAATTCTTTTCAGAATTCTCATTAGATTCTGTTAGTTCTATCCAAACTGTCCTGTAAACAGATTTGCATTTACATAGCAAAGAGTTGCAAGAATTTCAGGAAGCTTGACGTGTCACAAGAAGTTGTAGAAATAATGCAGGCACCTTTTTCTCTGAAAAAATATATAAATATACAGCCTCAGTGTGTTCTACAGCACTTTCAGCTTCCAATATGTGTACAAAAAGTTAACAATATGTTGTAGTTCCCAAAGAATTTATGGGATTTTCTCTATGAGAAGGCATAAGAGACATAGGATGAGAAGTAGTGTGCAGAGCTAACTAGTTCCTGATGAGAACTCTAGGAATGTTTTGGAAGTGTATGTGCAGATGTGCTTTAAAAATTAAATAAACTCCTAAAGATACTCTCAACATAGTACCGTTTGACATACCACCATCTGAAGGAATGAATAACAGGAATTTAAAATTTAGAGTCTCTCATTCACTTATCAACAGGCAAAAGTCAAAGGATGGTTAACCAGGAAAGGTACTGAAAAGAATCCAAGTCTAAACTGGAAGCAGATTGTAAGAAATACAGGTGGTCAGAGACATTACATTAACACAGATCCTCCAAATTCACCAGCGCTCTAAATTTAATCCAGTGTTTCATGGAAATATCAAAAATCTCTTTGTCTGAAGATAATAAAAATGTTTAAAACATTGCCATCTGATTTTAACTGGGTTTTTTTAGTTAATTATGTAACTTAATACAAGTATAATTCTGTTGTTAATTTTTTCCAGTCTTGAATATCATTATGAGAGTAGTTGCCAACTAAGCCATAACAGTCAATGTTTGTGAAACCTACTATGTATTTTTATTATTTCTTTCCCATTTGTGTTTTATATACTGCTAAAATTTGAAATTATCATTAAAGAGATAAACTTTAAAAGATGACAGACAAATTCCTTGAAAATCCAAAAGAAATCAGTAAGTTCATTTTTAGAAGTAAAACTATCCAATAAATTCAGTAAATCCAGCATCAAATATCAAGAGAGCGATATCTTTTATTGTAGTAGGGCCACAAGGAGTTTTTGATCAGTTTAAAACCAATTGAACAGCTGTTGTCTTCAAACTTTTATTCTGAAGGTAACATGCACTCAGTTTTAATCCAGCACAATATTTCAGAGTGATGCACAAAAAAAATGTCTTTCCTCTTTCTAACTGAGGATACCACTTCATGTAATTTTTTTCAATTGTCATACAGAGATCTGATACTGTTTAAAGCATCACGTGAACCAAAGTAATCAAAAAAGACTTTATGGTATCTGCCAGCTCGTTATTATTTCATTCTTTTCATAACACAGTGTATGCTTACATTTCTTTCTCTCTCCCTATTGATAAAACCATAGACAAAGGAAGAATTAACTTTTTGATACAGGGAAAAGCATTCAGACAAATGTAGCACAAGTTCACAGAAAAGAAACAGAGACCTAATTATTGTAAAGTCACAATGTCAGCAAAGGACATTGCCATGTAGATGCAAAATCAATTTGCAAGCCAAAAAGAAGTTTTAGCATAAATTTACCAAATGTTCCAGTGAGCAGATTCAAGAGGCATGCCTCACCTTCTTGGAGTTTAGCTTCCTGGGAATTTCCTCCATTTTTCAGACATATTGCTTTTCTTCCATCTTCACAGTAAAATTTGCTAAAAACTAAAGGTTTCTGCTAATTCATGTCAACCAGAAAGCAGAAACAACATTTCTGTACTAGACTTGCATATTTTTGGTCCACAGCACAGTGTATAACATTGGAAATTCTTAGGACCCTTTTTGAAACCTGAGATACACTAATGTTATTGAGTGTGTGCAAGTGGCATAATAATGATGGACTTAATACTTCTTGCCCACTTGTATGCAAGAATTCTTCTATATTAATGGCAATTAATATAGTCCTTTAAACTACAATTCTTGCCATGCAACCATTTGTCTGTGCCTGGCTTCCCCAGCAGATCTGAGGAACTGATTTAGAAAAGGAAGACATCTATAATTAATACCTGCATTTTTAAGAATAAAGGAGCCTCTTGATACTTGTGCTTTTCTTTAGTCAGGTGGTGCTGACTACAAGAATGGCAAGTGATTTTATGAGCTTCTGGCTACTCCAGGAACTGGAGAGACCTCATGAATCTGCAGAGTCTCAGGAAATATTCTGAGAACTGTTCATTGGCCCAGAGGGGAAATGAACAGGGAAACTTCATGAAGCAAACCTGCGAGGACCTCCTTTCTCTTGGCCTTGTCTGTGCTTTTCTCTCCAGGGAAGGGTGTGTATTCTGTCCCTGATTTAGATCATAAGGGTTTGGCAGTCCAACAAGTGATTGAATACAACTACATTCTTAAAGATGGAACTGTATTGAAAAAGATGCCAAGTAGTCAGAAGTGCACATCCAAAAAAGTCAGCTTCTTTATTTGCCATTTGTTTTCTCTCCCCAGAAAGCTTTTTTTGAAGTTCATCTGTGAACTCAAATCTTTCTGCTTGTCGGACTTTGGAAACCTCATACTGTTAGGTCACGCTTTAGTGAAATGTCACCTAAAACAGCACATGCAAGCTCTAACCAAAAATAAAACAAATTTGATTCAAAAGCACGGGAATAACCACTCTTGCTGAGCACCGGGAGGAATTCAAGTGTTAAGTACTCCCATAGTATCAGAGATACAGCTTTGTTGAGGGTGTGAATGGCCACTGATCATGCCAAACACTGCCTTAAGGCAGCAGGATATTTTTATGATTTATTTAATCACACATACCTTTAAACTTAGTTTAAAGTAAATATTTCTAAAACTTACCCTGGATAGTCCTCTATCACTTACACTTTTTGAAGGGTTCTTAATTTCAAGAAAGGATCTTTTAAGGTCTCCGTAAGGGTTCTGGTGCATTCTGATATAACAATTTTTTTTTTTATTTTAAATCCAAGAAAAAACAAATGTTTCATGAAATATGCTGAAAATATGTCTGCTTTCTAAACTGACCTTATTTTTAGTAATGTTTTCATGAATGAAATGACCTTGTGAAAATGTCTTTGCTGTCACACAAAAAGGGTTTGTCTGACATACCGCCATAAATTTTAACTTTTTGTTAAACTTTGCAAAGATATTTCCTATGCCTAGAATAAGATTATAGAATAAGAAATAGAATAAGTAAAAACCTTATTTTTCTCTCTCTGCTGAGCAATCTACTGCTTCTGAGAAGTTTTTCTCATTGGAAAATACTTCTAATGCTGTCCAAGGTCAAAAAGAGACTGCCATTTGCTGGGTGTTTCATAGGCTATGTGAAAGGGATCCGCAAGCTCGGTTTAGTTCCCAGTCAACAAATGTCCAACACAGCTGTCATTAATCGGCATTCCTGCTGGCAGCCTCTGCAAAGAGGGCAAAGGCTAATGTACATGGAAGCTGACCTATTTTATGACTTTATTAGTAATTCTTCAGAGCAGGCTTCTCTGTGTGAGGAAGTGAACACAGGTTCTTACTGCTGTTGCTAGGGCTGTAGGCTTCCTTTGGATAAACAAACTCAGTTTCCAAAGCTCCCAGTCTGGCATCTTTCATACATGCTAAAACCCACTAATAAAGAAATATTCATACAAGTTGCACTGTTTGAAACAAAGCATATTAGCATTTTTGCTGAGAAGGCTACATCTGTTAAGTTTCTTTTTAGAAAGTTATTTTTTAATTAAGTATTCCTGTTTCTTTTTCCAATAATATTGTCACGCAGATAAGCACATCATCTGCCAGAATTAATTGTCATTCTGTTATTTAGCCATCTTTAATTTCTAACACTCTTAACCAAGCTGATTTTCCACGCGACAGCTTGATGAACACCAGGCAACATCTTTGTGGGCTGACCCATACTAAAGTACTACTTCCTATCTACAAGACCACAGATGTCCATTAATTTTCTACATTTACCTTTCTGTAACAAGCAAAGTTTTCAGTATCACTGATGAGCTTGTTTGTAGGAAAAAACCTGCTCCTACAACAGGCAGTTTGCTAGCTATGCCCCAACAGCATAACGTTTAGGGAAGGGTACAAGAGAGAGAAGATATGTTAACTTTTGGGGTTGTAGATACAGTTTGCAATTGTGATATTACAGAATATTGATCTTTGGCCTTATAAACTGAGCTAGCTTAATATGGAAGAAAGAGGACTATTGAAACTGGGGAAATTAATTACAAAACATGGTGATGTAATTCCTTCTGTGCATAGTTGCACTCCAAACTGTGATACCGTTGTTCTGCTCATAACATAAATCTTAACCTGATCACAAAACACTACTTATTTGCCAAGCAGATATTGATATTGCAGTCTAGAAATAAAATTAATTTAGTGAATGCAAACAACTGTAGTTTATATATTCCTATCTGATGAATCTGAAGGACTCACATTCCTTGATCAGGAAGCATAAGAAGCAATGTGAAAGACAGACATTGTGCAAAACAATGTTTTATGTTTTTTCTAATCCAATTTTCTCACTTTAAAAATACTTTTTGAACTTAAAACAATTTGTTTCCATTTCCTTTTAAAAATGTTTATACCTAGCTTTATAAGCTTTAATTTTATAAGACTCTTTTGCCTTAAATCAGCTTCTGAATTGGACATCTCCATTTTCCTTTTGCTCACCAAGGAAAGCAGACATATAAAATGCTCCAAGTTTTTATTAAAAGCATTTTTCTGTTTATAGCATAGTTGTAGAGCTTTTAACATTCATGTATGCTTTGGGCCACCAAAACTGTTTTTCATTGCTCTAAATGTACTTGTTTATTTACCCTTCAAATACTTTGACATTTGATGTGTTGAATTTTCTCTATGGAAAAACATTACAGGAAAGTTACCCACAGTACATTGCTCTTGCACATTTTTCCCTCATAAGGCAGATTTTCATACATAGCAGACCTTTTGACAAGATGAGGTCCATTAAGTGCAGCATACAGATCTTTTTAACCATTTTCATACCACATGGTAATATTCAGTGACAGAATAACTGACCACTGGCCACCTACTCCAATCTGTCATAAATTTCTCTTTTAGGACTGCTTTTTTTGAATGCCACTTAAGCACATACTTTTGACTTGCAATTAATCACCAGTCAGGACTGGTGATATCAGTCATATATCATATCAAACATCATACCAAACCAGCTAAAATAAGCTTGATAACCTTTTCCAGCTGTAATGAATGAGTGACATATATGCCAAATCATAGCACTTGTGATTTTTTCTCCTTGATAAAACCAGAAATTTTAAAACTATTTGATCAGGTTGCATGAAAGTTGTGCAAACAACCAAAGAAAAAGTGATCCATTCTTTATTGTATGAATAGGTACGAAACAACTGAACATCACATGTGAACACTCTCAGCATAAAAGATTTTATGTCCATTATAAGACCTTACATGTTGCAAATTTGTCATCTTTCATATATCTATTAAGAAAGGTTCACACATACATCATTCAGAGTCACTGAGTATTTGCATACATGATCCCTGTCTTCCTGTCTCTATGTCTCACTTTTTCCTTCAAACTTTAGAGGTTATATAGACTTCCATGGCAACATCAAGTTGCCATAATTATAGATAAATGTTTCATAGGAGACAGTGAGATAATTAGACAGCAAAAGGGATGGCACCAACATTTTCAAAGAAAAAGTTCCATGTACCACATCTGTCATTTACTCTTCATATTGGAATTACTTGAGGTTTTTTCTTATATTTTTCTCAAGCTTTCTGGTTGTTTTAATTTCACTGGTTGCAGCTTCACCAGCATGTTTTCATCACATCCATACTTCTGCTTCAAATACAGTATTCAAGGAAGAAAAAAGGCTCGAACCTGTTCTCTCCAGTCAGAGTTTTCCAAGGATGAGCAATGCAAAATCTCTTCCCATTGCAGAGGTGCAGAGCAGGACCCTCTGCCTTTCTATTGTTAATATACTAACTGAAATATCCTTATTCTTATTGCATTCAATGCCTGTCATTTTCTTTTGATAGCTGGAGTTGTCCAATATTTCAAATGCATAACCACTTCTTAAAAATTTAACCTGTATTTGAAGCTATCAGACGTTTTGACTACACAATAAGTTGCACAGTCTAATGTGCAGTATTATTTGAAATAGTTTTAATATCCATGTACTTGCAAGAGAGATCCATATTCCTCCTGCCTATCTTTGCAATTCTTGCGTATGCGGAATCACTCTCCAGTGATGTTGATTTCTCCCCAGTGCTTGAAGATGACAATAAAATATTTATTTATCTAGCTATTTCTATCAACTCACAAAAGCAAGACAGGATGAACTCAACCATATTATTACTTTGAGACCAGATTATTCCCACGGAATTTATATCAGCTTCCAAAATTAATTTTGGACTCCTTACCAAGGGGTTTGTTCCTAATTTGTAAAAACACTATTAAAATAAAATGCACAGTGCTGCAGCTTTACAGACCAACAAAGCCAACCTGAAAATGCTACTTAACATATTTAAGAGAAAAAAAAAATAGAGAATAAGGGCAAAGGTATTTCTTTCATTCTGTCACAACACATTAATTGCAGTCTAACACTAGCAATTTGAATACTGTACTAGAAAACCCAAGTCCTTTTCTAAGGTGTTGAAATATGTCCTCACTGAAAGAATAATACATGATTTGACAAAATAGACATCTGCCTATTTTCAACATTGTTCTCATTTCAAAGCAAAGCTGTCCCAGTCTTTTTAAATAATGTTTTTTAATATTCAGGTCATAAAAAAAATATCCAAGCCTCACACTGATATTACCAGAGCTGATGAAATGACTGATGGTAGAACCATGTGAATTTGAGATCTAGGCATTCTTTGTGAATCAGCAGCAGTGGAGTTATCCTACCTGCATGGCTCAGTGGACCAGCTAAGTCAAGCTGAATTTTATGAATTTTATAAATTTTATGAAAAGGTGGTCATAAGATTCTTCACCTCCATGAGAATTCAGACAGTAATTCAACACCTTGTTACAAAGTAATTACTTAGCATCCTAATACTGATCCAGCTCATTCAAAACCCCAGTACTAAGTAGAACATGGCACCATGATGGTGATCCAGCTCATTCAAAACCCCAGTGCTAGGTAGTACATGGCACCATGATCTGAATGCACTTTGGTGAGGACTAAGAAAACAATTCTTAGTCCAGATTTAGGAGCAGAGCATCTATATGGCTTACTGGAAACTGTATAAAATAGTTAACATAGTGAAATAAGTGGAAATTAGACATATAATTTCCTGAAATTTATAGTAATAACTTGCAGATATGTGACTCAAACTACGTTTCTGTCAGAGCTTATAAATTCTGCAGGGTTGAGTCTGGCTAGCAACAGAATCAGAACTCTCAAAGGAATATCATGCATACAGCTTGAAGCAATGCTGACAAGTCAGACAATGATTCCTTTCCCTTTGACTCTACAACAACACAAGCTCTACCAGTGTGAAATGGGCCATCATGCTGAGTTGGTAACATCTGAAGGAAAGAGATTCAAACTATTAATTTCTGTTTTCTTGGCTCAGTTTCAACTGGATATAACACTTTTCTTCACATGCTGCTCTTTGAAGAACTGTAAAGTGCTGGAGCATATTCTGAAGTGGTTGCTGTGCTGCATCCCAGAGGTGACCTAAACATCTGCAGGCACTCTGAATTTGGTAGATTACCAACATTTTTACAAAAATGAACCAGATAAAACTGCATCCCGTTTAACTGATACAATTTTATACTGAGTCCAGACATGAATATTTGCTATGAAATTAGTTACCTACACAGTGCTCCTTCAACAGTTGCATTGCCCAGATTAAATTTTTTCTCCACCTTAGCAAATTTGTTTGGTATATATACTACCTATTTTGTACTATAATCTATCTGTTGGTCACAAAATTCCTTAAAAATGGCTGTGTTTTGAGGAACAGGATCTCCTTTTCTGTAGGCTAATGTAAATCATGAGGTTTTTGGTGGGCACGCCATAAGCTCAAAACATGACATCATGGTTCACATTTCCATATCAACAAAGGTCAATCATATCTTACAGAACTGTGACAGAATATTTTCTAAAAAGGACCTTTTTTTATTATTCAATATGAAGGAAGCAGAGTGCATCAGAAAGGTAAGGGCAAGTTCATGAAAAGCCAGAACAGGTACATAATATCTTTTTGTTCTTCACAAAATTGCTACATTGGAATTGTTGTTTAGGGTCTCAGTGGTGTTTCAGCAGAATGGCTACCTTGCATCCACATCTGGCACAGGTATTTGTCCAGTTGGATTATTATGGACAGCAGGATATACACCTTTCTGTGTTTTAAACCCTATAGACAGCTAAACCACACATAACCACTCACTCCCTCTTCAATGTGGTAGAGGAGAGAATAGAAAGGTAAATAAAAGCATGAAAACTTGTGGTTTGAGATAAAGACAGTTTAATAAAGCAAAAGTAGCACATGAAGGCCAAGCAAAATAAGGATTTAATTCACTGCTTCCCATAGGCAGGCAGGTTTTCATCTCCAGGAAAGCAGGGTCCCATCACTTGTGACAGTTACTTAGGAAGACAAATGCCAAAACTCCAAATATCCACTTTCCTCCTCACTCTCTTCCTGAGCTTTTATTGTTGAACACGACATCATATGGTATGGAATATCCCTTTGGTCAGCTGTTGTGGCCCCTCTCAACTGTTTCCTCACCTCAGCCCACTCATTGGTGGGGTGTGGTGGGGAGCAGAAAAGTCCTCAGCCCTGTGTAAGCCCTGCTCACCAATAATGAAAATATCTCTGTATTATTGACATTGTTTTCAGCACATATCTGCAACATAGTCCACTACCAGCTATTATGTAGAAAATTATCTCAGCCCAAATCAGTTCACACATTTATGGGAAGATGTTGATATGTAAAAGTATTCAGGGAAAAGCTAGAATACTGCCTGGAGGAGTGGAAACAATATTTTACAATTAAGAATTTGAAGACACCAATATAAATATTTCAAGAGAAAGCATCCCAACAACGGCTATAAAAGTATTGACATGGAACAACATTTTTCAATACAGAGTAATTAGTCAGAGAAATCTGCAGCACCAGAACAGTCCTTGGACGATAAAGTTGGACTAATTCAGCTTAGGGAAGAATTGAAGATTTGCCTGATTAACATTTTTCCTTTGAAACTAATTTATCAGAGTAATATTTTTCTAACAATTATAAGAACCCTTGTGAAGAAGATATGACATATCTCTGACAGTCATGTTCTAGTTCGAAGTAGAGAAGGCCTATGGCTTAAGTGATGTTGGAGGTCAAGTTAAGTTATCAAAGTGATCCCTTCTGGCATTCTGGAAATGGCATCTTAGGTTCAGTCTTCCTACAAATAATGTTTCAAAAGTGTCTAATATAAACATTAAGAAGAAAATATGAAAATCTAAGTTTTACTTATCTGTAACTTTGCAGTCCAGAGCCAAAGAACACCTTTGTGACTTCTCTATGCTTTGTTCATGAGCCAGAGGCAGACGTGAGCACCCGCATAACACATACTTTTAAGAGTTTATGTGTTTATTAGTGTGTGATAATCTAAAAAGACCTTCATGTAGACACTATTACCTATCAGGAAATCAACAGTATTTCTACTTATTTTAAAAGAAATTCAAAATAGAAACCACAAGTTACAATGCCAAACCAGATCTTTTTGAGAAAATCTATTTTCAGCCTATTTTTGCAGACAGATTTGTCTATCATTTCCTTTATGATGGTAACCCAAGATGGAAAGAAAAGAGAAAGGAAATAGCATGTTCTAAATGTAAAAACAAAAGTCATGTTTCACTTTTCTGATTTGCTTAGTCTGCACAGTAAAACCAAAAGGAATATGTAGCTTCCAAAGCCATTATATTTTGTATTAGAGGTTTATATCTAAAAACATGCAGCTTTTTATAACCGAAGTAACAGCAGTAAAAATGCATGACTAAATAATTGTTTAACTGCCCTTATTTTTAAGGTGATACAAGCTATGTTCCATCTCAAGATATAAATGTAATGCCAAACCTATCTCTGAACCTAAGAATATTCAGTGATAGCTTCTTTTCTATGTTTCACCTTAAAGATGTGGGTCTGAGTTCCAGATCTTCTACATGTAGGTGTCTACATGCTAGAGGTGTTCCAGTACACTAGAAATTCCCAAGATGTTGAGTTTACTGACTTATAGATATGTCTGCTGCACCTCTCTCATAGATTTGCATCTGGTATTGTGGACATACTAGATATGCGCAGCTCACAGAGGTTCTGGCTGGCAGGCTGAATGGACTGTACTATGGGTCCTCTGTCTTATCTACCAACATCAGATGGACAACATAAACGGAGCAAGGCTTTGGGTTTTGTGTAACTGAACCAGACACAGAAGTTTCTTTTAAGCTGATCCAAATCAACTGCTCCTTGAATCCCAACTAATGCAAAATTTGTATCTTCTTAGAGCACCTGAACCACAAAAGAATGATAGAAATTTCAGAATTATGTGTTTCCTGCAGAATTTTTAAGTTCAAGACACAATGATTCACAAAGTTTATTTGATTTCAATAAAATTCTGACCAGAATCAGGTCAAACAGATTTAATTCTTCTTGATTTTCTGTCATCAAGCTCCTCTTCAAGGATCCATCATACACTCTCACAGCACAAGGTGAAGAGCCTCTCCTTTTCACAAGTCTTGATATCTTTTGCTTTCATGAAAAAAAATTAAACTGAAACCAAGCTTAAAATTATGGAACACTCATCAGAGAAAACAATTACCTTTCTCCATGCATTAGTGCTCACCACCCTGTAGAAATGTGACAAAGTAACAGATAGAGTGTGTGTGAATTCTGCTATTTACTGTCCATCTTGGGTTACAGCCATAAAAGAAATTATAGACAAATCTGTCTGCAAAAGTAGGCTGGAAATAGGGTTTCTCAAGGGATTTCTAACATCTTTGGCTTCCCTTCAGGCTGGAAATACCACAAAAGCAAGCTTTTCATGGTGTTTGTATTTCAGCACATCTGTTTTTATGGCCCTCTGAAACCAGGAAGTTTAGAGCACATACAAATGAAAAATCACCTCAAGTAAGCTAAGCAAAGAGTCAAAGGTCCAATTCAAGTTTAAAGAAATATTAAATTCCATTGTTATTTTAGCTTCTGTGCTCACCCATCCCTAACTGTTGAAACACTTGTTTTAAACCTTTGTTAAATATGTAGGTAAAGGCATAGTACAGAAGTGAAGGTGTCAAAATCATCCCCATATTCTATTTTTCATTAATGTTTCATAGGTCGCCATTAGCTTCTATTTACAGATGGCAGAAGTTACCAGAAATAATGAATGGCACTCTTAAAACAGTGATAGGAGCAACAGCAGTGATGGTATTAAAGCACAGACGGGTTTTTTTCTAAACAGTATCTATTGCCCTACTAATCCTTAATTATATTCTTTCTGCTTTCAGCCATTATTCAGCTTCTCTTCTGTAATATTCTCTTTTCCCTTTGTTTTTTGTTTTTCAGTAGGAAAAATATTCCTGAGGATTGTAATGTAAAAAAGATCTGTAAAAAGGAACAAAAGTCCTTTGAGGAAATCTTACACTCTTACAAGTTGCCTGGTGTAAGAAAACGTTCATTTTACAAATATCTCCAAGCATTTTATAAAGTTTTTCATTGGCACAGAAATGTAGAGATTTTAACCATATATATGAGTGTCTATTTTCTTTTAATTGAGATAATTGCTTTGAAAATTCTTCATTTTCATATTTTCAGTTGCTTATAGAAATCTCTATGCAGTATAATAAACAGTCATTTGTATTAATAGCTGTAGAAAAGGGACTCAGAAGAGAAAATGTGAAAGAAGTAAAGTTTCTCTGGTAAATTTGTACCATTTGTAATGATACTTATGTTTTCTTACTAAAGAATTTTGTTGCATTTTTCAGCCATATATCTTTGGAACAAGATTTTCAGAGGCAAGGACCCCAAAAACCTTTGATAACTTCTTTTTAGGTCTATTGTCTAGAAGTTTTAAGATGTGGTCAAAAGACCTTTAGGACTAAATGAGTTCTTCTCACATGGCGAACAAGCCAAAGGATATAAGCCAAGTCAACTCTTCTGCTTCCCTTGAATAAATGAGAATCACAAAATTGCTGATACTTTTTTTAAAAAGTAAGTATTCTAAAATGCCGGCAGTGATTTCGGACCACTTTGTTCTAACTATGCCAGATGCTATAAGGAAAGCTTTTCTTCCATTTTGAAGAGCAATGTCATCTGCAGTCTGTTAGATCACAAAATAATCCAACTTTCTCAGTGGAGGAATCTTTAAATATGAACTTCCATGTTAATTTTATGGATATTTTTACTACTTATTTTCAGATTAACTTTCTGCATCACTGCCACAGGTATTTTTGCATGGAAATATATTCAAACACCTAGAGCTGGGGTTTTGCCTGTACATCACATAAAATATGCCTGATTGGCACACATATTCTGTCAAGCCAGAATATTCACATATGCTAAAAGCATATATTGGGAAATTTTCTAGTGCCAGAACAAAATATGACTCCTTGGCATGCAGACAAATTCTCCTATCTCATCCTGACTTCTTCCACCTAACAGACATTTCACAAGGCACTGAAATATCAACTTGAAGTATGTGAATCAAAATACGACTCCTCCATTGCCACGGCAATCTGCAGTTGCCTTACTGTGAGGCGGAAGATGTCCTTTTGCAGGCAGGCTCTAATCCACTTCAGGCATTGCAAGCACTCTCTGTCACTGAAGAAATGTGACAGATATTCTAACTTCTGTGGGACAATTCTTGGTAGTGTTTATGCAGTACATATGCGATTTATTCTGTTTGTGGGATCAGAAAGCCCAAAGGCCACATAAATCTTCAAGGTCAATGAAGGTTGACAGAGGACAGGAAATAGCTGGCGGAGCAGAAAGATATGTGCTATAGTTGGGCTGGGAGGACCCTCCATGCCTTCCCCCTGGAACTCAGAGACAAACTGCTCCTCATTTTAAGACAGCTGGTGGCAGTGTGTGGAGTTACAGTCCAGGAAGCAGCTCATAAATACTGGCTGAGGGATAACATTGTCAAATTGCATAAGGATCTGAGAAGCCACAGACATCTGAATGCATTAACAGTTCATTTTCAAGAGTGAAAAATTTGAGGTTTATTTTCAATGTTGTTTTGAAAAATGATAAACTTTCTGTTAGGAGAAAGACTTTAAAATGCAAATGTTTTAATTTGCAGAGCACTAAATTTTGTACACCACTAAATGTCTAAGCTTTTATTTGTATCTTGCCTTCTTTCTCCAGCTTTCTCTATCTCCCTTCCTTTCTTTCCCTCCTTCTTCTCCCCCATAACTAAAACATAATGGATAGAAAAAAATAAAACAATGTTCATGGAATGATTTTTTCCATTGAAGACACAAGAGCCCCACAATCATACACTTGAAATTAGCCAAGTTTCAGCTAGTATTTGAAGAGATTGACATAGATGGTCACTTAATATTGTTTCAATTAAATATTCTAGATAAAAAATTAACAGATTTTCTACTGTTTCAGAGTATGCCTTCACTGGATTGAAGTGGGTGGATTGTATCCCTACCTCATTTTACCCATTGATGGTAGATAATTCATTTTTTGACAGAGAACAAGCTTCATTAAGTTTGGTTTTATATCAGTTTATAAAGAGCATGTGCTTAAATATTCAAATTTTAGGATTGAAGTTAGTGTAGGTGAAGCTACCAACAGACCACTACGGGATTCTCATATTGGAGTGTGGGGGAGACACAGTGAAGGAGCTGGGTTTTTTCCCAAGAACACACTACACTGTTAACACTTGAATGCTTAAAGGTAACAGTTTTCTAGATCTACTGGACATGCAGAAGTTGAGATGTCATCATTTTAAATAATGATGCCGTTGGATATTCTTTATGACATAGTCTCTCTGAATTTTCTGAAGGAAAGCAAAAAAAAAAAAAAGAAAAGAGAATTGAAAAAATCAGTTTTCATGTGAATCAATGCAATGGGAAGATAAATTGTCTCTAACAGTCCCCACCTCTGTCGCACCCTTCCTTGGAAAGATGAGGGCAGAGTAGGCCTAAGGAGTAGTACTAAACTGGCATAAGAAAGTCTTTCAATTTGCATGTTGTTATGTGCCAAGTAGCAAGGCAAGACTCTGCTTTTTAGCCTCTTCACATAAAAATGAAGCAGTCATAAAACAATTTCCTTTTCACACATGAAATTCAGTGCAAATTTGTAACTTTAATTTACAAATTCTACAGACCACTTACAAGGTCTGTTCACTCATTCTCCAGCCAAGCAGTGGACTTCACCCTGGATTTGATTCCTCTTCCTATTTCGATGCTTCTACTCTTCCTCTTAAACAAGCCAGTTATAAAAACAATACATTAACTGAAAACACTAAAATATTTCTTTCGCTTTTTTAAAGCTAGATGCTGCTTTTCATTTTAGATATTCTCTTCTCTGCCTGCTTCTAAACATTGGAAGGAATAGCCAAAGAGAAACTTACAAAGGTCAAAATATTAAAGAAAATAAATTGCATTTTTGAGAGTCAGTGATTCATTCCAACTTGGCCTGCAAAACTGTAACGCAAATCCATTAACACAAAGGAATTAGAATTTCCCTATAGTCTTTCCCAAGTACATGAAGAGGGTAAATGTGGAATTTTGGTGATATTAATATGGGAAATAATATATTATAAGTAACATAATATAAATGAGAGCAGAATATTAAATGGACCTGTTCTTTTTGGTTCACCTGTAATATAAGTGAGATTGCTTCAAGCCATGTCAGGAAAATGTATAAAACTTACATTGAGGCTTGAATAGCTGAATAGTATATTGCCTGAGGGTGAAAGCAGGCAAGAATGGAAAGCCTGTCCTAAATCTTGATGAAATGAGATAGAACGCTTTCCAGCTCTTTGTTAGTTTTCCACCTATAGGGAAGAGTAATATCTCAGAGGTGAGCAAAAAGCTGAAAGTTGGCAGTATGACTTTGTAGCTTTTTGATATCCTTAGCTCAACTAGTCTTGGCATTTGGTGCCAATTTCACTTAGGCATAATACTTCTGTGGAACTTGTAATGACTCTCTGCTCAATGACCTTCATCTTCTATACCAGTAGCAAAAAGCACAGTTTTGTGCAATAACATATCCATCATCAAGAACCACACTTCTGGGTGAAACCAGGTCATGGCACTAGATTAGTTTTGCACAGAATGGTGTGCTTTTCTGCTGATTTAGCAATCATCTGAGCCTGGTTTAATACTTCAGGTTTTAGCAAGTGTTTTGGTACCTCCTGAACTGTCTGTAAAGAGCTTAAGAGGAAATACCCTGAGCAAGTCCAAACAGCCAAAAATACGACCTCACATCCTGCTGGTGATTCAACACAGCAAAGCACAAACAGTCCAGGAGGTTTCTGGAAAGCATTGGAGACAACTTCCTGCATGGGTAGTGGAGACTCCTACAAGGAATTGTTACTGGACTAACAGGGAAGGCCTCATTGGAGATGTGAATGCGGAGCACAGCCTTGGCTGCAGTGACAGTGAGATTGTGGAGTTCAGTATATACATACTTACAAATTCTTTTTTTTCAGACACCAAAGCTTCTTGAAAATGCCTTAGCTGACTGAATAGTTTATAAAGGCATAAAAACCAGTCCTTTTAAAACCTTGAGATAAAACTTTTCCATGCTGTCAGTACAGACTAATTTGAGCTTTCGCCTACTCTTGCCCTTTATAAGCAGTGATTTTAATTAGATATTCAATATTTTCTGGTCTTCTTTCTCACATAATGACTAAAGAGAAAGCTGTTAGCTGTTTTCTATTACTGGCTTCCATATGACATGCATGGCAAAGTATTCATGTTTTTTATTTCCTCTCAGGATAATCCACCATTTTCCAGTTCCCTTAGTGCTATTTACATCACATACAACACAGTTACATTTTCATTATTTGATGAAGGTCTTTGGTTTTCTTCTGTCCTGAAATGACATACATTATAAACAAATGATCTTACAAGCCCAGCTGCACAGCTCTGTCTCATTTTCTGTAAATAAATGTGGCTTTTATATACTTTATCTGAAACATTAATAAGTGTTTAGATTAAATCTCTACAGTTAAGTATGCTAACAGGGTGTTTTTTTCTGATGCCATGCTCCTTTAATAATGATAACAAGAAGCTGCCTTTCCATGCAATATGTTCCATTAATTACTACAAAGTCTAGATTTTAAAAAATAATGGATAATCGTAGACTGCTGCACAAAAATATACAAAAATTTAAAAAATAAAGTGAACAAACCTGTCTTTTGTACTCTTCTCTTTCTGCAGACTTAACAGAAAGCAGACAGATTCATAATTTAAAATGTAATAGAATTCAAGCCTGCCTACAATTCTGTAGAGGAACTATATTCTTCTCAGGAAAATCAATAATTACAAAAAATGTGTTTGCAGTTATGAAATCGCACAAGGATTTTTAATAGAGAAAAGCTACTAACATTATTTATTTATATTGACATTTTACATTATGGATAAAATGGGCTTTGTCTGACTTCCAGATTACAGATTCCAGTCCTAACTAACTGGAAACTAACTGGTGCCTGGTGGACAAATCTCATTAGTCAACAGAAAAATAACACTTTATTATATTCCTTACTGATCTATATGTACATCTTTTTCACCTTGCTGTGCTTTTAGAGTTTTTGTGCTGAAGACCCCCTTTTAACCCTACAGAAACTTGAGCTCCCCACAAGTCCTCTCCAGAGGTGTCCTGGGAGGTCCATGGACTAGGGTGAAACCCATCATGATGAGTCTAGTCAAGAAGTTTTCTGATTCACCTCACTGCCAATTTCCACACATACCCAAACATGGCACTCGGGCTCCTCAGTACAGGAGAAACATGGAGCTCCTGAAACAGGACCAGTGGAGGGTAAAAAATATAATTAAGGGACTGGAACATCTCTCTTACAAGGAGAGGCTGAAGGAGCTGGGCCTGTTCAGTCTAGAGAAGAGAGACAACTGAGAGGGGAACCCATCACTATCAGTAGCTGAAGGGAGGGTGTCAAGAGGATATTTCTGAGCTCTCTTCTCAATAGTGCCAAGCAATAAGACAAGAGGCAATGGGCAAAAACTGATGCACAGGAAGTTCCTCCTGAACACGAAGAAGAAATTCTTTACCGTACAGGTGACTGAAACAGATTGCCCAGAGATGTTGTGGAGTCTCCCTGACTGAAGATATTCAAGAACAGTCTGGGCACATTCCTGTGCCCTGTGCTCTGGGATGACCCTGAGCAGGGAGGTTGGACCAGATGACTGGCTGTGGTCCCTCCCAATCTTACCCATTCAGTGATTCTGTGATTACTGGTGCAGAAGAGAATCTTGGGATTCTATGAGGCTTATTATGGTATGTTTTATGGGAAGAACAAAACATGCAGAAAGAGAAGGATCCAGGTAGTTTGTGGAGGAACAAACAAGGATGGGAAAATAAATAAGGGGCTTAAGGAGGACAGTCACATGTAAACAGGACCTGGTCAGGACACTTGTCTGACCATATATTTGAACAGACAGGGCTGATCAGTGCAGCCTACCCTGTCTTATCAAACTCTGTTGGTTTTCCTGGATAGAAGGACTCTATACTCTGCATGTATGCATGGGATTTGGGAGACAGCTACTGAAGCAGCCATAAGTCTGTGCTGGATAATGGAGAGACCAGAAGATGTGAGATATGGCTACTGCAGGGACTAGAGATCCAAGCCAAGGAGTGATGAAATGATGTGTCTGAATTGTTTGGTTGAGACCCACCCATTTGCTTGAGTATGTCTGTGAGAGGCAGGTGGGCCATGAGGTTCCAAGGGCCAGAACATGGGTAACTGAATCTGAGGCTGGTTATGCTCAAGACTGCTGCTATGTTTTATTACATGGTTTCTGTGCAATAGCGATTTTCCTTCTATTTGCCATTGCATTTTTGCACTGTGTGAAAGATATTCCACCCACAGTCTGACCACTGCCATTGACACAAATGCTGCTAAAGCTATGACATAGAAAACTTGCTTCCTCTGCTTTGTTTTATATTCTTACATCTTAATGCCAGTTTTTATTTTTATGAAAATTTCTAAATTTATTAAAGTTGCCATGTTTCTTTCCTTCCCCTTAATCTGTATTAGAGTTGAATAAAATTTTGCTCTCACAGCAGGTCTTTCTCAGTTGCACTGTACTTTTCTGCTCTCTACTTATTCTCCCTCTTCCCAGGCACTTTACTTTTTTAATAGCTGCAAATCTGAGGTTGCTACACACCTCCATTTAAAAGCTCTGTAAGGCTGTTCTTTTGCTGTTGCATTCAATCCTCCAATCAATCTAACTCTTGATCAAACCTCTTTGTTTTATCATCTGCCCAGTGTAACTTTCATCTGCTCTTCAGCTGTCACATACACCCTGCCAAATAGTTTTCCTAAAGTCAAATTGCCCGTAGTTGGTCATTTTTCCTGTAGTTATTTTGAGCTTAATCATATAGAGAACTGTTTCCTCAGCTTGCCAACACCATCAATGAATGCAGTGTTCTCTTATGAACTGCATTTAGAGGTAAGCTATTCCTCAGAAGTTTCATCTAAGTGTGTCTTTCTGTGGAGTTACTTTTTCCACATCCTGACATCAAAAGTGTCAAGTAACCTGTCTAGAATTTGTTTTCTATGGGTTTCCTCAAACATTTCTTCTTTGGTACTTGACTTTGCAACTGTTTGAGGCTCTGCAAGGAGGAATTTTGTTAAGTTTATTCACCAGTCTCATTCTTTGCACTGTTTCCAGTATTTAGTTCCATAGACTGACCATTTCTGGTGTCAGTCTAAATATCAGGCATGCCACAATTGCCTGTCTTGTACCAGACTGATGGCAGAAATGGAGACCCGCAGAGGAAGACATAAACTAAAAAGAATCTGATTAAGACCCTTTTAAAGCATGAGTTAATCTCAGAAGTTCAGCTAAGCAAAGAAAGAAATATCTTAGATTTAACTCCTTCATTGTTTTTTAAAGGCATAGATCATTACTTACCTCACCCTTCATGACACTATACAAATAGTACATAATTGACAGTTTGGACCCATTTACCAGATAATTATAATCTAAATATTTATTCTCAAGTCATACTAATTTTCCAGTACTGTTGAGAATGTCATTCTTTTTGACCTCTTTATGTGATGCAGTTAGAGAAAAGAAACTTCCACCTCTTACATCTCAACATATATGTCCAAATCATATTGTTTCATTTACATGAAATTTAAAGCTCCATAAACTGTGCAGACTTTCATGTTCTAAAAATATATTTGGGAAATTGAATTTTATATGTTTAGCGGTTTTGTGTGATTAATAGGCCATGACTATCTCCATTTATGATCTTTCAAGAATATTCCAATGAAAATTCAAAAAACAATATATCTGTACCCTACAAGACATTAGTACTTTTCTTTTTCTTTTTGATCTTTTGTCCATCTGAATTTTAATTTCATATGTTGCCATTTAAATGAAAAGTACTCTGATACCTCTGTGAGGAAAAAGTAGTTTTACATGTAGTTAACAGAAATGTAGCTCAGACTCTAAAGCCACATAACTGCTGTCAAATCAGTATTAAATGAAGTTAAATGTTTAGTCTGTTCACTTCTTACCCTGTTATCATCTCAGAATTCTCTCAAACAACACTTCTATACATGCTTCAGGTGGATTCTATGAACTGAATCCAATTCTGTACCATAAACTCTGGTCGACTGGTGAAAATGAAAGATCAGATTTTTTGCCCCCAGGTGAAATTTAAAATTCCCTTATTTAAGCCAATTTCCTTTTGATTAAAATGGCACATTTAATCTTGCCAAAACTCTACTGGAAAGGGGAAAATAAAAAGGGACATGAAAATTTTGGACATTATAACAAACAGGAAACTGACATTTTCAGACACAAGCAAGACAGAAGGAGGGTTACACTTTTTTGCCAGTTTAGATAAAGATTTTCACTGAAGAAATCACACAAGGAATTTAAGGACCTTTAGTAGGTCTGAGAAGGCATGAGTACATTGACAGATTTGCAAATCACTGCTATCTGTTCACTTCAGTTAATATTATCTCAGTAAGGATATTGCTCACTACCCTTTGGTCCTGCTCAAGCAATCTTTATTGGTTTAGTCTCCAGTTTCTGCCTGGCAAGCTCTCCTTCGTGGATGATTATTCCTTTTGTCATTCTGTGATTGTGCTGAATTCAGTCTCCCTTATATTTTACCTTTATTCAGTGCCTCCCCTTGCTTCTCTCATTCCCTTTCACCCTCATCCTCACCTTTCTGTACTATGTCTTCTGCTCCTGTTCTAGTCTCATCAACCTGTTATCTTCATGAGCCTTTGCTAGGGACATAAATAGAAGATAAAATTTATTTTCTTTTTTTTTGAGTCTGATAGAATATCAAATCTGCCATGGAGTTCAGGTGGAAGAGGGTATACAGATGAGATTTTAAGAAAATTTTATAAACAAAACACTTCTTTCAAAGAGCTGTGATCCATGTCCTCTAAATTACTATGTGTGTGCTCTGGTGTTGCTTAAGCAACAGTGATGCTGGTTGTAAATGGGAATAGTCAGCTCCTTACAGGTGTCAATTACTGCATTGATAACATCAAATCAGGATGTTCTTGCAGGATGATATGATGATATTCAGAAAAGAAATCATCAGCATCACTGAACAGAGCCAGTAGCAGGTATGGTACATGGCATTTCAACAGAGAATTGCCAACGGCTCCCATTTATGCAATAACATCCAGCTTCTCATACAAGCTAGTCTAAAAAAAATACCTGGATTCTGCTTCTTCCATATGCCTCCCTGCTACACACAACCCTATCCAAGAATGTGTGAAAAGGAACATGTTGGATCTCAGTCATAAAAGGCCCTCCGCACTTTTGCTGGTAAACATGGGGTTTCATTTCAAACACTCATTCTCCCTATATAATCCTGCTGTTATATTTCAAGCCTGATTTATATCAATATAGTCATAATCAAAATTATTGCTTAAATCTGAGAGTTTAAAGCATTTGCTAAATATAGCTGTTGGTGCACTGCATGAAAGCTGAATTCTTCATGTTATACTTCAGGTAGAGAATCTGAAAGCCTATTTCAGTAATGGTCCTAATGCCAACACACACATAATAAAATCTTTCTGCTTACTGCTAACAGCAGTGGTTTTAGAGAGCAATCTTTCTCTCACTAAATTAATAAATAAAAATACTTTTGGCTTCAGTGATCATGGTGATTCCAGTTATAAACTGGAAATAATTATAACTGGATTCCAGTTATATACTAAATAAAAATGTCCTTCTCTGGACTAAAATAAGACAGAGAGAGTGAAAAGAATTTCTAAATTCCCATCCCCTAGTGTACTGCTGGGAAGGTAAATTCCTCTGAGACTAGACAAGACCATGTGGGAACTGATGAGGAGAAGGTCCACCCTAGAAATATAATCACACTTGAAATCAATTAATCATAATCAGTCAATCACTGGCAAACAACCACAAATGCAAACTATGAGGAAAAGGGGTTTTTTTCCCCAAATCCTTCATAAAAGTAAGTGGCAAGTACCTCTTAGTGTATAAATAACTATTTGCATGTTTAAAAGTCTTTACGAGCATGTACAAAAATCTGTAGCCAAGTCAAGGAGCTTACAGAAGAGAACAGTGTACTGAGCAGATGATGGGTCCAAGGACTTGCCTAAATCCTTGCTTCTTCCCTAAAGTGCAGCCTTCTGTTTACACTGCTTTCTTGGTATTCCACTTCAATGGATAGACACAGTCATCTTCAAATGGCAACGTGCCCTGTCGTGAGCCAGAAGCCAAGATTCTGCATGCTGTGCTATCCTGGGGCAGGCTTGTCTCTGCATTCACAACGGGCAGAGCTTAGGCAGCCATCCAAGAGTGCTTGCCTTAGCTTTTAGAAGGCTCAGGTTTAATGAGATGAACCTCAACCCTATTCACAAGTTTGCAAGACTCCAAAAGAACAAAATCTTGCTGAGTTATTTATTTAAAGTCAAATTTGAACCCTTTACTACCAATACCTTTTTCAGTACCTGACTTTCAAACTGTAAAGTTTCATCATGTGTGTCCATCAGACAAGAATATGACGTTAAGATCACTGCAGCTGATGTTAATCAGATATTTTATGACTACATGTTGGATATTTAACTAGTACAGAGAATAAAACACATGGTATGGCACAAAAGAGAAGCTGTAATACTCAGCTTAAAGGTTTGTTGAAAGTTTGAAATTCTTCTCAGGTTCATAAACATTTTCAAGCAAACATGAACCAAGAGATGGCTCAGGTTTAAGAAACACACAGCCAGTGCTGTAAGCAGAAACAAAATGCTGCACAACATGAAAGATGATATGGTATGCACCGTTCCTTTTGAATAAGAATTCTATTTAACTTCAACTTTGAACAGTTTATTATTGTTAATATCAATGTCTGACAACAAAGAGAAACAGCATACTCCCAAACAAAATTTTCCCATCCCTGTCTCCTCCAAGAGGAAGATTCAGAGAAGCAAAAATTAAAATATAAATCAAGAATTAGGCTTTATTTTCATATAAATGCTAAGAAAAGATTCTCCTTCTGTTGATATTATCTCAAAGACAATTCCTAAAATTGTCATCGTACTCATGAAGTTAAATTGGTTTTAAGCTGAAGTAGCAGATATAAAGTGACAAAAAACCCCATAAAGATAAGCTTTACTTATATCTGTCATAAGAACACTGTAAAGCGGAAAAACTATTACAACAATTTTATAGTGATCACAAATCAAACTAAAGAAAAAAAAAATTTTTTTTTCGCTTTCCATTTAATTTTCAGTTTCATTTTACCCATGACACAGCCAACAAGAAGTTATATCTTCTGGCACATTAGAGTGTTTTGTGCAACCATCCATTTGGTCTCTGAGGAAAAAAAGGTTTAGTTAATTTTCCATACTTGGATAAAACTATTTGTGATAACCTAGTTGGGAATGGGAGTTGCCTAGCACTATTTCTGCTAGTCTGAGAAACTCTATGCAGTTCCAGATTTCTCATTGAAGAAATAGAAGGATCATTTAGTGGTTTTTTGTATTGCTCAGGTCCAGACTGTACCAAAGATGGGAGTCAACTTCACATCCAGGATGCTTGGAATACTATTGGAGTACAAGGAATGTGCAAGATGGACAACTCCATGCTCTAACCTAATTCTAATGTATTTCAACATCACTCATTACCATTTACTTGATAGTAAATAATTACACTTTTTATTAACATAGTTACATATGAAAATTTCATACAAAAAAAATTTCAGATATTAACTGTGTATTCCACATAAGGGACTACGTTTACAGAAAAACAACGGTGAAGTTCAAAGTTACATGTACTGTCTTTCACCTTATTTGCATTTTCAAAGAGATGTCTTTTAGTCTATTTTGTTATGCTCCCTTGCACATAGTCCTAATTTTGATATGTAACACAATTTGGAATCATTCATCAACACATTTAATGAGGTAATGAAATTTAGTATTTCCAAACTTTGTATTTTATTCTTTGCCCAACTTTTTCAAATAAAAACTGTTTTGTATCATTTTAACTGCATGCATAATTAGCCATTTGCCCAATTCTATATGAGGTTTGCTTATAGGAAGTCTTCTGCAAGCAGTCTGAAGACATTGATGGAAACTAAAGATGAGGTACTAACTTTTCGTGTGCACCGAAATAAAGGAATTAGTCATTATATTAACACCAGTTAATATGGTGTTAATCTTTATGGTGTGTAAAGAATGCAGTGTTGGAGAGATTCCCTATCCCACTTTATTGCAGGCAGTTAGACCACTTAATCCCTTTCCAAGGCTGATGAAGCTATAGCCTAAGGCCATGATTCTGCTCATGCTTTCTCAACTTTTATTCCTACTGTACCAGGCACAGGAATACAGTGAATGCATAACAAGAGAAATGAAATAAGCATCACTTATTTCAACTGGCTTAAAAAAAAAAAAAAAAAAAAAAAAAAAAAAAAAAAAAAAAAAAAAAAAAAAGCATAATCTGGGGTTCCTAGGGTTTAGGAGATGTCTCTACTTCTGTAAAATGCAGTCTCATAGAAAATTTTATATTAAAATGTGACTTTGCTTTAAATTTTTGCTCTGTAAGATGGCTATTTTGGCTCTGATTTGCTGCATCCCACTTGCCTTCCAGCACAAACATGGACACTGCAAGTAAAAATATTTTTTCCAGTTGCTAAGATGGCAAAGAGTACAGGAGCTGAAAACTCAGGGTATTGGAGACATACTGTGACTAGCATTATGAAAAGACTCATTTTATTTTCTTTCCCCAAAATTTTTTACCTCATACTTAAGAGTTCAGTTGTGGTCACTGAACACCAGATCTTATAGTTCTGAAAAGGTTGTTATAATAAAACACGCATCAAGACATACATTAATGAAGAATATATAACAGAACAAAGTATCAGCACAAAATAAATACAAATGGTCATGTAAAAAATAGGAAGAGTTGCCTCTGACAAAAACCCATTCTGTCCTGTCTTGTGTTGCAATATGTAACCAAAAATGTGCATTCTATTTTCCATCTGTTGAAACTCATATAACCCATTCCTCATAATTCTGGGGGGAGAGGGCAGGTGCCTTCTGTTAATGGGCCAGCTGTTAAAACCAGGTGGAGCAATGTTCCTTATCTCTTCCCTGACCCATCCTCCCTCCAGGGGATATCTTCTGTTAATGGGCCATTAAGGCTCACCACATGACTGATATAATTACATCATCCCATTGTGAGATGCTCCACCCAGCGGAGGGAGCCAACCATTCCTGCCTAGATAAAAACTGAAATTCAGCACAGCAGGACAGCCTGTTTTCTACTGGATTCCAGAAGAAGACTGGACTTATCTCACCAGCTCTGGACCCTTTCTACAGGATTATCTCTACTCCAACAGAACCACATCTGTTACTCCAGGAGGATTTATTTGGACTGCTTCCAACACCCTGACCAACAGGATGTCAGATGGTATTTCTGACTCTGATTTTGTTTGTTTACTTGTTTGTTTTTTTAGTTTTTTGGGGTTTTTTTTGTACTACCACATTTGTATTTTTAATATTACTAGTAAAAAACAGTTATTCCTATTCCCAAATCTTTTCCTGAAAGCCTCTAATTGCAAAATTATAATAATTTGGAGGGAGGGGGTTTACATTCTCCATTCCAAGGGGAGCCCCAGCTTTCCCTAGCAGATACCTATCTTTCCAAACCAAGACATGTCCTTTCTAAACATTCAGCAACCAGTCTTCCAGCTCTCTCGAATTAGGAAGATCTCATGTAATCCTTCAGGAATTCTAGAAGGTCGCTTCTTTAGCTTACATTCTTCTACATAGGGAGAATCTCATAGAAACAGCAGTAATTTTTTCACATGACTGTTTTTAATTAGAGATAGCATTTATTTAAGACCCATCCATTGATATAGTAATTTATAGCTGAGGTTAAACCACAAGACACAATAAAGTTCATTTTAAGTCAGAGTTTCTGTATGGGTTTTGAAAGTTTCCAGCCCAAATATCAGTCTGTGTCTTCCGGTATCACCTGGATGAGAGGAAGCATTTGAGGTAACAGACTTTGTCCTGTTTACAGCCCAAAGCTGGGGGAATTCAGGCTAGTTTTTTGAGGAATTCAACAATGTACACATAAAGAAATACATGGCTACAAGCATTTAGGAGGAAAAAAATAATGTTATTATTTCTGTCACACATACTATTTACCACACTTGCTTGTCTAAGCACAGTTTTGTCTCCTCAAAATCAGCCTAGACTTCTGACATATCTATGTAGTTATTTTTTAACACTATAGAAGTGATTCATCTGGAAAGATAATGAAGTAGGGATCATGCCTTCACAAGATCTATTGTACAGATTTTTTTAATACTGTTTTTACCTGTACAGACTGCGCTCACCAGAAATCTGCTTGTACTGCATAAAAGATGCTGGAAAGCACATCCTGCTGTGAGTGATCAGACAGAGCTATTTCTACAGTCCTGATACCTTAGTTCACATGGGATTTTTCTTGTTTTATGGCAAATACAGCCCTTCAAGTAAACAAAATAAAAATTGCTGCCATGGACTTAACCTGAGTTTCTTTATGTGTTATGTTAGTCAAATATCTGTAAAGCTATTGTGCTCCTGAATTTCCACAGTTCTACTCTTTGGGGCAGTTGTGTTCTGAAATCAGGTTTTGCATTGTTGTGCTGCTTGCTCTGAGCAAGTTTCTTCTTTTTTCTAGAAAGGCTTGCTTGTCTGCTTGTCCTTCTCCTTTTAAATTTTTGCCAGTATTACTTCTGTTTATTGGATTTTTATTTGAATGAAATTTGTAAATGCCTGAGATTGCCAAATCTCTTGGTTGAGACACAGCCTAGCACCAGCTCAGATGAAATAGCCAAAAACATTAGAAAAGGGATGGGTAAGCATAGCCAGACTTAAAGAAATATGATTTTATGGCACTCCTGCCTTTTCATTGTGTGTCCTATCTCCTTCTTATTACATATCCTGTCACATTAAATAATGACTCTGAGCAGTCACACCTAGTATCTCCAAAATAAAGGTATTTCTCACTTTTGTTTCATAAAGCCAGGGAAAAGATCCATCAGGATGCGTTATGTCAGTAGGCTTCATGTATCAGCTATTACTTTCAAATTCTGTCTTTTCTCAGGATTTTATGACACTTGGTTCCAAATGAGCTGCACAAGAACGACATGGCCTTTTGGGAGCTTACTAGGTTTTTTGGTGCAGTAAACATTATAAAGGAACACAGTAAAATTTCCCAATATTTATATGAGTAAGTATTAAACATCGGGTTTTGTCATTCAGAAAAAAAAACAAGCTACCTATAACAGGTAAACTTCTGTCATTTTTTAATAAAGCACGCTCTCTGTGGAAGGCTTTTGTGTGGAAGGTTTTATTTTTTCTAATATATTACAGTGATACTTTTTGTGATTCCTAATGTAAATATTTGTGTTTCACATCAGCAACACTGGTGTGAAACATGTACTGCAAAAAAAATAGTTTCTCAAAGTCCTCCCCTTGACAGCTTTTGTAAGCAAAACCATAATTTTTTTCTTATATGTACAACACCAATGACTATCCCCCTATAAAAATAAACTGTGTAATTCTTAACAGAATAAACTTTGAGTTTCATTTCATTTTTTTACTTTCAAATTATATAAACCATAAATATTTCAGTCTCTTTCAGAGCCTGATAAAACTCTGAAATTTCTTCTTGTATTTGTTTCTCCCTCTCTTTGGGTGTATTGGTGATCAGTGCTTCTCAGCATGAGATATGTAATAGGTATTGAAGGAGGAGCACCCCAATTTGTAAACAGCAAATGTTTCTTGTCCTTAGAACCATAAAATTTCACTTGGAGAAATGTGATGACAAAAACATTTCCTATTCATTCTGACAGCAATATTTCTAATATTTCACAAGTTTCAAAATAAAAAAGAAAATTTCAGCACTGGATAAAGCATCACAAAATATGGCATGTGTTCCCAAGAGATGCTCTCTCTTAACTGTGTTGTATTTTAAAAGAAAATACAGAAATCATATGGGATTTAAAACATTTTCCTGGAAACAGTCATATCAGAAGAGCAGAGCAGTTGTGGAGACATATTATCAGGAGTAGACAGTGGAACATCGCACCCCTTTCAGCCACACTTTTCAACAAGACCCATAGACTGATGGGGGATAATTGGTCCACTTCCTATAATGTCTTTTTTTCTGCATAGGTCTTTCCTGTTAAGGCTGATGTTAAAAAACAACATGGTTTTCACCATCAATAAAAATGTGGTGAAAGGCAGGTTTGTATTTTTTTTCCAGATGCAGACAGTACCACCGCAAAGATACCCCAGAGTCAGCTAGATATGTCTACCTAAATAAACAGCTTCCTGCTCCATGTGAAACCAGACAAGACTGAAGACCCTCTGTACTAATAAAAAGCATAATATTCAAGAAGATTGTCAAGAAACTCCTTTTTCCATCTTAAAGCATCAATAGGTTATTGCCAATGCAGAGAATGGGATTGCATTAAATTGGATACCATAAAAAGCCCACAGATCTATCTCATAAGATCATTTTAGAAGACTATATTTTTTTTTGTTCAATCAGAATACAAAATGAAACTTGAAATCTCAATAGCACTGAACATGAAACATATCCTATTTTATAAGTTTCTTCTCATCTTCCAAATGATTCAAGATTCATTCAGTCTTACATGAAGGGTAAATTCATCTATCAGTTCTTTCTTAGTCTCATTAAGAAAAAGAAGTAAAAACTAATCCATTTTACTGAAGTAAGACAAATTGAGTTCAAATAATAGAACAAACTTCTTTTAGAAATGACCTGAAAAAATTACATGGTGATGTGAAAATATTTGTTTAACCTCCTTTGAATCTGTTTTCTCTTAACCTCTAAACCACACCAGAAGACTGTGCATGGCATTCCCACCAGAAAATCAACATGTTTTCTTTAAGAGACAAAGGAATGTGACATGAATATGCAAATAACAGAAGGCAAAATTTGGCTCTGTGTATTATTTTAATAACAAGACATTCCAGTGATGAGAAGGAAGAAACAATGACTATTTGATAGTTCTGTTTTCATTTACTGTGCTCAACAAAGGAGTGGAGATGTGGACAAGAAGCAATAGTCAAAGCACAGAAGAAAACAAGAAATTTCACCAAGTAAATAAGCCACAGAGGTGGCTCTGGTACTCAGATCTTCTAGAAGAAGGGTTTATGCACATGCAAGGAGAGCATCTGTTCTTTAAGAATACCACAGATCCATCAGTTATAATTTTTATTATGCATTGTTTATTGACTTTTTTTCCTCTGGTTTATGTCTTGGAAGCCAGTACTAGTGGGAAAACCAGAATATTTAAAATAGAAGTATTCCAAGAACACTAATGAAAAACTTTGGAAAGGGAATATGGTTGGTAGAAAGAGGACATTAGGTCTGTGTACAACAGAATTTTAATCTTCAGTAACACTGAAGACATAGTTCTGCAATTATATTTTTTAATAAATAAAAGTCAAAGCCATCGCTTCTTTGATTTAGGCACTAAATAAATGCTCAGCTATGCCCCAAAAGAGAATCCTGATGTCTATTTTACAGTACTTCTTGCCTCTCAGACCAGCTAATTTTTTTTTTTTTTAATCTAGGTTAGACCAGTTCCTCCCAGGTTAAACCTCTCATCTTGCTCATCTTCAGGAAAGCTTTGTTTTAGGGAATAAATGTGTGGGTGTCTCTGCAGTCTAAGTTTAGGTATCTCTCTAATAGAGCTCTAGGAAGTCTGAAAAGTTAGTTCTGATCACAATCAACACTTGCTTTCTGTTCTGTTATTAAGCTAAGTGAAGCACTTCAAATAAGACATATTAGTTTCTTCTCAACCTGAGGAACTCCAATGATTTTCCACAAGGTGTACTAGCAACAGTCTTTGCTTGTATTAAAGCAGGTCAATTCTCCAGTCAGACACACACAAGTGCCATGGTGATAAAGATCCTCAGCTTAACAAAGAGATCAGTGTGCTGGGCAGTACTCTGTCTCCAAATGATGTTTAGGAGGAGAAATAGTGTTCTGAAATGAAAGTAATTGTGCAAATAGTTAAAGACTATTAGTTCACTGGGGGCTTGTTCAATGTTTTACAACTTGGGCTCCCAGCATCCACAAGGGAGTAAGATTTCTTCATTGTATTATCTCTAACAAATAGCATTTTAAATGATGCTGAATCCAAACACCATTCACACTGAGGTGATAACAAATCAGTACCTCCTGATGCAAAACAGCCAACATGGGAGTGTGGTGTAATGGAGCTTCAGAAAAGGGAGAAGGGGTTGGTGAAGCAAGATGCTGGTGAAGTAACTGTGAAAGGGACGATCAACAATGAGGTGAGTAGGTGAGCAGGAGATGGGAAAGGTTAAAAGAAAAGCTCAGCGAATCTGTTGCAGCCACCATAGACATAAAGTAACTGGTAAATTAAATAAGGTTAAGATAGTTGAATTATGTGTGACTTACAGTCTGATGCAATAACAAGCATGTTGTGAACTAGTCTATCAAACGTAGTTTTAGGAAATTGTTTTAAAATTTGAATCATAAATTCAAATATACTTCCAAAATGTCCAGGATTAATGCCAAGAAGGAGATTATTTTCTACAAGGTGTCTAAAATCCAGACAGGAAGGCAAAATACCTTCCGGAAGACTTCCAGGCTGAAAGGCAAAGTGCCAGCACAAAAATCAGGTCAATACTGGTTTTTCACATAGCTCCTCATCATTCCCACTCCCACTCTTCCCTCTGATGTGCTCATATCTTTCCAGAAAGGAACACAATTTAAAAATGTGCAAAACTGCAAGTAAACAAATACTTATTTTTGTACTGAACACTAACTAGATCACATACCATTGGTATGGCATTAGTTGCCTTTAGAGTCCCAGTGTAAAAATATTCCATTCGATAATCAAGACAAGCATAAACAAGCAGAGTAACTCAAGAACATTGTTAAAAAAGGAGACAATGTTTGTATGCAGTTTGAAAAAAATTACTATTTTGTATTCCAGACAAGATTCCCAGCTACGTTAGGTAAAAACAGTAGAGATTTTAGTTCCAGAAAACTTCTGGAATGTCTCAGGTCCTTCCTGAGGCAACACATGCTTCCACGATACTATTTCCCCATCTTCTCACTCCCCTATGCTAGTGAGGTCATGGACTTTTGACCATACAGAGCAATCAAGGACCAGTAAGTTCTAACTCAGCCCTCTGTATAAAGTGGAGGTTTGTGTGGAAGGGTGCATGGATGAGGGAATTAAGGTCAATTGGCCAAGATCACTGGTGCCAGTAGTAGCCAAGAGAGGTTATCCCATCAGGGTAGGAGGCAGTCACAGGGTGGGTTTTACACTCTGATGCCTGACTTTATCCTTGTGTGTTGCACCTGTGGGACTGGTGAGATTTATACTGGCACATGTGGAAAGACAGTGACACTGAGCTGCATCAAAATGGATTTCTCAGTCTTTTTGCCTGTGCTGGAAGCCTGGCAAGGCTGCTGGCTGCAGCAGCAACAACTTCCAGTAGGCAGATTGGAGTGTATATAGGTCTTGGAATAGCAACAGCATATGTCGCTTGACTGGCTTTCACCCTTCTTCACCATCCACTAAGCAGGAGGGTCTCAGCTGAACTATGATGGTAAAGTTTAAATTTTGTTTCCAGTGCTGAGGAGGTCAGAGCTGCTCTGAGCTGCTCTGCTGGCAAGACAGCTTTCTGTGGGACTGCCTGGTGACTAGAGGCCAAATGACGCTATCTCTTATATTGAATTTGCCAAAAGCAAAGTGAAAACTAAAAGAATTCTTTTTTAAGGGGATTTACTGCAATTATAACACCACAATGAATTTGGTTGGGAAGTGACATTTAATACTGAAGAAGGGCTTTAAACTCTGTAAAACTGCGATAATAATGGAAACAATGAAGACTTTGAGCAATGTGGTCAACTGAAAGGTGCTCCTGCCCATGGCAGGTTGGAACTAGATGATCCTTAAGATCCTTTCCAACCCATACCATTCTGATTCTATGAATATTCCCATTCTCTTTGGAACTGACACTCCCAAACAGTCTCAGAGTTCAGCCATCAAGACCTTCACTTCGATAGGTCAATCCAGGCAGGAGTCCTGTAAAATGTGTGACTTCTAGGTGTCTGTTTCAAATTTATTTTTATTTTCTGAGTAGTCTGAGCCAGTACCTTTTCATATTAAAATAGCAACTAAAGCAGGTTTTAACTATATTTAGACTTGTATTTCTGACAGCTTAATCCCCTACAGTTCTGGAGGCTTTTTTAACTGGTTTACTTTGGAGGACTGAGAAAAAGTAACCTATCTGGAATCAGGAAATGATCATCTGAAATGGTTACAAGAAGCATACTTACAAAACTATTTCCTCTTAATTGACAAAAAAAAAAAAAAAAAAACAAAAAAAAAAAAAACCCCCCAAACAAAAAAACACAACCAAACCTAAATATTAATTACTTTATTCTGTAAAAATTGATCCAAGTACACAAATTTCCACCGTAACTTTGTGTCTCGTTGATTGTGCAATGATTTGAAGACAGTTTTTTAATTTTAGTTTTGCATAAAACCACATATTTTATAAAACAGGAAAAGCACTCTTCAAAAGAAAGTGCTATAGATGCAAATTTGAACATCAAAAATTTTTAAATGCCAAAGTCAATTTTACTCAATTATCCTTAATTTATTACTGTCATATATGTATGCAGTGTCATCTCTCTAGTCCCCATTACCAACTACTCAAAGGCCAAAGTCTCCTAAAAGCTTTTCAGCTGGAAGTTTGTGAGAGGCAGCCAGCAGGATCAAGAAGCCACTGTGAAGATGGTAGCAATGGAAGGAATCCATTACCTGCCCTTCTGGAGGTCAGCACATGGACAGTGTTGCTCTGAAAAAGGTTGTTGTGATTGAGGCAAAAACATTTTCTGATTCATGGTGTCCCTTTCAGATCTCATTGGATCCTAGACATTTGTGTTGCCTGTTATAATCTAAGAGCTGCTTCCATAAAGAAGGGTAGAAACCACATGGACCATTTTACAAGGTGAGCACATCTTATATTGTCAATGGCTTATATTTGAAATTACATGTAGCGAATGCAAGCTGATTAGAAACAGCTCTTTGGTCTGTTTACTGGGACACACACTGTCCTAGACACACAGCCTCCAAGTGAGACTGGAATTAGGAATTATGGTCCTTTGCATGGCACATATCTTTCCTGAATCTGCTTGCTTGCTTAAAGTAAATCTATGTCAGCATGATGACGGGTTTTAAATAAATATTCAGAGATAATTTTAATTGCCAATAATGCAGAGTAATAAGACCTATTGAATCTCAGGATGTTCCAGAATACGTTTCCATCTTTCTAGTGAGCACAGCAGAAAGAGTGCTTCCAAGAATTAGACTACATCCTGTTCCACATATTAATGCAGTGCTCCAGAATTAAACTAATGGTTGTTTTCAGTATACACATTGTACCATCTCCAGTTGGCCTTTACCCCTAGGCTACAGCTTTTACAATCTTTGTATGACACCTCTTTCAAACTTAGTAAGTTAGTACCCAGCAATTTTCCCCAGCAACCATATGCACATTGGATTTTTTCCAAATATTTGTCCACAGTATTGAAATTGCTTTCAGACTTTCAGTCTATGTTTTCAGAGCTGGGATACTGGTTTTTTTCCTAGATTAACTGAGAAACACCAAGCACAACTTTTCTTCTTCTTCCCTCCATTTCTCTGCTTCTGGCTAGAAGCACAGACCAGTCCTTTCTACAAAATGCTGCCTGAAGGTTTAGAAGATGACAGGCCATACAGCTCAGATCCTATGGTTTAACAGGTTAAGTATCCCTTTCTCAATTATTTATGGTGAAAGCCATAAATAAATAGCAAGAAATAAAGAAAGAACTTCTGAACCAGTTGCTTACTCCCTGCAAGTAAGTCCAGCATTCAGCTGACATGTGAGCTATGTTTATTAGGAGTCCCTCTGCCCACCCCAACTGGCAACTGTCCTTCCATCTAAGTGATTTCTAAGCACCACTCTGCTTCAAAGATGGGATGTCTTCACTGCCGAGACCAACTCCCATCCTACAGAAGTTCTATGTACTCACAAGACTAATTTAATTCCCTTATTGCTCCACATGCTATAGACAAGGTGCCAGAGGTACAGTCCTGAAGGTAGAATAAACTTTCAAGAGAACTTTCACTTGACAAGCCTGACTATAGTCTTGGATAAAGTCTAATGTGGGAAAGAAACTGTTTTGTATACATTTCCCCCATTGGGCTTAGGAAGACCCTGGCACTTTAAATGTTGCCACACAGCTTGCCACAGTCACTAACATGCCAGAAGCAATTACGGGATCCCTTCAGAAAAGGAAAAGAAAAGAAAAAAAACCTGAATGTTGTCTGATTATGACCATTTCTTCTATGCCATCAGTAACCCCAACTATTCTTTTCTTTGTTAGAGCATTTTTTTCCATTCTTTCCTTACCTGTTTCTAACACAGACCGCAATCCAGGTTTTCCCTAAGGAGAGTCCAGTCTAGCCTTTTTCTATAAAATCTGGCTGTAATTTATTTATTCCTCTCCTAAGTCCTCATTTCCTCCCTTTTCCCACTACTGCATTGTGCAAAAGATGATGTAACATGTCTATTCTTAACCTCAGCTATGTCTGTGACACAGTTCTTTTTTTCATGCTAGGGGACTAAGCTATGTATGTTAGCTTTTTCCAGACATAAGTCTATTTCCTTTCCTTCTTCTGCCTCTCCGTATTTTCTCAGAAACTAGGAATGTGACCTAAATGCCTTTTTTTTTCTTGTCCTTACTGAACTGTTGCCACATTAAACTATTTGGTATTATAAGTCTTACAGTAAGCCACAAGAGCTCACTGAAAAATAGCTTTGTTCAGTACAAATGCAGCTCCTTCTCCAAGAGGCTTTAACTGCTCAATAGACAAGCGACAGAGGGCAAAAAAAAGGACAGAACATGCAGAAGACTGAGCTCAGTGATGGTGTGCAAAAGACTGTTAGCTCCTTTTCTTTGATAAATCCAGATGTGTCTTCATTAGAAGGGGAATTGGTTAATAAGAAACAGGAAGACATGACAAGACAAGGCAAAGTTGAGGCAAGGCAAGGAAGAGATCTTCAGGTGAAAAGTGTATGTTGGGGATTTCATTCCAAAGAATCTGATGGGATTATACAGATACTGATTCTTGGAATAGGTACAACAGTCCCTTTCAAGACTAAAAATAACTTCTGAGCTGAAGTTTGCAGTTTCAGACATGTATGCTTATGTTGCTTCCATGCTGATGTAATCTTTTCTCAAGAAGGATTTGATCCACAAGGGATACAAAGTTCAGCTGAATTTTGCATTAGAAACTTTGCATGCTTATAAATTGCAGTCTGCCTTCTAGCAGCAGTGCTGGTGTCCAGTACAGGGTGGTAACAGAAGTGCTTTAGGAGATGATAATGGCTGCAAAGGGGTTGTGAAGTAGCCATAACAGCACCATTTGCTAGTAAATCAAGCATAATGGTCTCACATACTTGCTGAAGTTTCTACAGGTAGTTTCTGTGCACTGCTATAAATCTTCACCAAATTTACCACACCAAAATCATCAACTGACTTTACAGAAGTGCATAACATTGCTATTGAAGTGTTCACGACTGACTGCATATCAGCATTACCTGTTTTCTTTCTTTTCCAAGGTTCCCTCCAAATGCCTGAGCACTCCTGGCATATGGACATTTCAGAGCATCTAACGGAGGGAAAAAGCACAGATTCCCTCCTGAGCCAAGTACAGCCCTTTCTTCTTGGTTACAGGCTTGAGAGAAGTGTGGAAGGATATGCTTCTTCTAAGGATATGATCAGTCCCATGAAAAACAATGCTGCTTATAGCTAATCATAGTTTCAGGTTCTTTGCTAAACCAAATGTTAAGCCAAGGATTTGTCAGTTCAAATATCTAAGATGATCTTCAATACCAGTGTCTCAGGAAATAAGAAATGACTTCTCAGCAAAGACAATGATTGACCACACAAGGTCAAATTTTAAGTGTAGTCAAGAGAGTGCAAGGAGGCAAGCCACAGAAGAATGTGACTGGGTATAGATGAAGTCAAAACAAGTTTTAAACTCATACATGAACAAAACCATCATTTTTTTTCTAAAGCTCTACTCTAATACTCTATTGCTAAAACAAAATTCACTGATCTTTTATAAAATTGTTGTAACTTTTAGAGTGAAATGCTATTTTTGCTAGTTTGTAACTTTGTGTGTGCCAAAACCAAAGTACATAATGAAATAGAAGTCCTCTGCAACAGGAAATAAACCAAAATAAGTAAATAAAAATAATTAACCAAATCAATAAAAGCAACAATGACAGTTAAACGAGCAATCTGAAACCATTCCAACTCTTAATCATACTAACATTTTACCAAATACAAGTGTTTAAAGAGTTGACTCAACTGCCAAAACTGGTGACAGAAATGAAACAAATAAAGTTGGAATGGAATAGTGTGCATTTAATCTTTCCAAGAGAAAAATCAGCTAATGTACAGTGGGCATTTCGCCAGCCACGAAGCATCTATGCTGCCCTCAGGCCAATAGAGTAATTTTCCCAACAATAAATACAGTATCTAAGTAAACATGTTCTTATAAACTGAACCTTCAACTTTAGTGCATCATTATCAGTAACAGGAAAGTTCAAGATGACTATGATTAATATGGAATAGTTTAACTCAGCCAGCATAACAAGATTGAGGTCTGCTGTTGGGAATACGTGGAGAGAAGATGAGACAAAAGTTGAATCATCCACAACACTTCTGTGAGGTTTACCCTGTAGACAAATAGACATACTCCAACATAACATACCTTCTGTTTGCCACAAGCCAGACAATGAAAACATAAACAGGGCTTGGAACTAAAGAAGGAATAGGGGATATATTTTTAAATTTATATATGGATTGGAAAATAAAGTTCCTCAAGATTAAACCATGTGTTCTGTTGGGATTTCAATGCCTGGACGTAGCTTCCTGGAGGACTTTCTCCACAACTTTTTACAGGGTTAGGCTGACTGGATACAGTCCCTGATTTCTCCTGCTTTGAGGATGGTTCACCCACGTTGGAAGATGGGTGCAATGCTTTCCTTGCTGTTGTTCTGTGGTAATGGAACCCAGCTTTGTAAGTACCTCAGCCAGCTCACCATGCTGCACTCCACCTGGTCCCATGGGCTTACATATGTTCAGTTTATGCAAGCTGTGCCAGTACTACTCACCTTAACCATGAGTAGTGTTTCTCTCCCCCAGATTTGCTGCCAGGCACAGAGGTCTGGCATGTCCAAGATTAGCTCTGATGTCTATCATGCATTCCTGTGGCTGTGTTGCCTTTCCAGTCCTCAGTGGGAGAGAAAACTTTGTCAGCATGTATAAATAATGTCTTCCTGTCTCAAGGTTATAGGATTCTCTCTTTCATTTGACCACTGTATATCTTCTATCTCACCTGTTGTGTCTTAAGATATGGGAACTATTCTGCCAAAAGATCTAGCTTGTGTTAGATGTGATATATGAGTATCACCTTCAGTGTCAGTAACTGGAAAGCTATTCAAAACACAGTAAATACCTCACTGTGGGGATGTCTCGTGCACTGTTGCTAGACAGTCATTTATTTTAAATGTTATATTCTGACCCATTTGAATTAATATTCAGGTGCTGAAGTAGCATCTTGATTTATTCTCTAAGTAGTACTTTGCCTATTCATTTTTAAGAAGTTAATTTTCAGTTCTTTTGAGAATAAAACTTCAGTTCTTTTGAGAATAAAATTTGTAGTTCAATATGGAAAACCAAGGGGAAAAATCCATAGTTATTTCATGCAGAAATTAAATAAAATATTTTCTTTTCAATAATAACTAATAATTTTATGGTTCTCATAACACAGCAGAAAACTATCTGTAACTAGGGAAGTCTGTGATTATGTCAAACTGCCCATTCTGAAAAAGTGAAGATGACATACTAAGGTCAGTATGTGAGTCTCAGGATATTATTATAATTAATAACATATTTCTGAAAAATTATTTTTTAAAAAAATTCACTTCCCATTACACCCCAAATCAAATTTTGGTTCAGTTGGAAGCAAAAACAAAACCAAAGAAAAAACAAACAAAGAGAGTTTGCATTTTTACTAACTATATCATGTGTGGTTACATACCTGGATGTAGATATAGTTCATGATCTTCATGTGTACATGCTTACAGTGAGCTCCTGGCTGTAATGAGACAAACTTTAATCATGACTTTCTTCATATGTCATGCAATGAGAACCACGAATAATGCTTACAATGAGTTTAATGTGTCAGGAGTTATAAAAAGCAGAGGTTTTGCCTACACCTCCATTGAACCTGCTGAGATGTAGAGGTCTCTCCTTCATGTGGGACAAATGTTCTGGAAAGAACTAACAGACTTATGCAAGTTCTATACTTGAAACAGTTTTGTTGCTTTAGTGTATCTTTACTTACTTACACAGGCAAAGTGAGATCATAGAAGCCCGACGTTTTAGAAGCTAAGTGGTANAGGGCTGGCCGAGCCATGCGACACGGGGCACCACAACAAAGTGGTAAGTTTTTTGAATCATAAATTCAACATCTTACCGGAGTCATCATCCAAATTTGAAAATGACCTGTGTTAACTCCTGGACAAGAAACTGGGCAGGAATCTGAGGAAAAAAAGGCAATATCTACTACAAATAAAATCTTGTTTTATGTGAGTGGAGAGAAAAAAATATAACTTGGGTAGGATGGTCTCATTTGCCATAAGAGGACACTGTATGAATGAGATGTTTCATTTCTTTGCAGCAAAGATCAGCCAGAAAGGTTTTACAGCTATCTAAATAGAGAAGAATAATAATAACATTGTCCTTACAGGACATACACACTAAGATATGTACACAAAATTTGTGACCTCATAATAGCCTAATCACAGAAGGAAGACCTCTTTCTTTAATGTCCATATAACAGCACTGGGAATCTGGGCTGTGTCCATGGTAAGTGGCATGGAGATGCTCATGTGCAAGAATGACAGACCAGGTAGTGCTGCAAAGTGGCAAAGTGAATCTTAGTGCACAAATATTGCAACTAATCTTGTAATTTGCTTTTAGAAAAATAGAATGATCAGGAGAGGATGACGGAGAGGAAGAAATAATTCACACAACAAACACAACAAAACCCACAAAAAACACTGCAGTCACAGAAGGATCAAAATATTGTACTATGAAAGTTTATGGGCAGAAGTTCTGGTTAACGAAACTAAGGAGAGTACCTTTCTATTGCAGTGTTAAACTTTCATGCTCAGTGAAAACTGCTTCTTAACCACAGCTGAGATGCAATAGCAGGAAAACCAATGTTGTCAAGAGTGATTTCAAGTCAAGGGGTGTTTGCTGGACAGGTCAAGTAGCCAAGACCAGACAGCATGGGATAACTTGATACCTGGACATTGTCACTCCTGGATGAAATACAGCAATGACTTCAGTAAAAAAAGATGGCAGTGTTCTTAATGTAGTTAGTGAGTACAGAACACAGCACTAACCCATTATCAGCATACCTGAACCCTGAAGTGGTCACTTTTAGCAATTGTGAAGCAATTGTTGATAACTGACAAAGCACATGCTTTTAATGAGGAGTGTTTTTTAAAGAGGCAGAAAAAAAGGTTATTCTGGATAGGAGGCCAATGTAGTCAAAAGGAGATTTTGAAAGCCTGTTGAAAGAGAATGAAAGCTAATATTGAGAGGACTGGAGTACAGGTACATATCCATCTAGATATCTCTGGCAAANAAAGAAAAAAAGGAAAAACAAAACACAGTGCAAAACTGTCTAACAGATATCTGACACTGTGTGTGGAAAGAGGCATGAGATTGTATGTATCCCAGATGCTGTTGCTGCTGTAACAGAAACTTTGCCATGTGTAGCAAGGAAAGATGTAAAGGAACATCTGTTGAAATTATACATTTGCAAATCAACAGGCCCAGATAACTGACACCCAAGAGCCCCAAGAAAACCAGCTGGGAGCTTTCAGAACCCTGTATGGGAAACTGAAGAAATTCCAAGTGATTGGATAACTACAGATGTAGTTCCAAGATTTAAACAGAATAAAATGAATAATCCTGTGAATTGCAAATCAGCTAGCTTAACTTGCAGAAGGACTAAAATAAAGAAATTTAAATGGATTCATGGATATGCACAAGAAAAGATAAGTCCTGAAATTTAAATAAGACAACTTTGTCCAAAGACAAAGGTCTTGTCAGAAATAAATTTGTGGTCTTTATTGACAAATACAAATCTGGTTTCCAAAAGAATTGACATAGTATATTTGGAAGACAGTATATTCCAATGGTTTTCAGTCAGTACTTGACTTATTACTTAATGCCATTTTCAATATTGCATTGCACACAAACAGCAGGATATAAATTAAACTACTTGAAAACTGTCTTGTTGACAGAGCTCAACATACAATTTTAAAAGCTAATATGTAAAAGAGAATGGATTAATAATATGAAAATTTCTTGGACCAGTTCTATCAAGTATTTTTAGCTTATAAAATCTTTCTGGTAAAAATAAAAATTTAGAAAAAGTAGTTCATGACAATAAGTACTGAGAACAAGGAACTGAGATAAAGCATTCTAAATCATTTTCTGAAATTGTTAGCATGAAAACAGATGTGTTCAATAAAGCTAAACAAAAAGTATTACCTCTGGGAGTATACCATGTGAGTATGGAGTGGAGTGCATTGATTTCAGAGCAGGAAACAATGATGTAAAGTCAGATGTACGGGACCAATGCATGGGAAGTGCTCAGTCCACCTCCAACAAATAAATCAGGATGGGAGCAGTTTGTTGATTTTCTAATCATACATAAATAACGAGTCATCAGTGGACTATATATCAGTGTCAGTTGTGCTGCACAAGCCGCAGAGCCTCACAGGGAGGTGTCCATGCTCCAGCTGTGCTGGAACCCTTGCTGCTGCCAGCACCCACTGGGGCAGCACTGTGGGCAGGTGCCCCATACACACTCCAAAGAGGGGTTCCCCCATGCCACTCCCATATCACCACCCCTATGCTGTGACTCCTTGGCTGGCTGAAGGCTGTCTGTGCCCCACAGGCCACAGGCAGGACTGGAGATGCTGTGGGACAATGCTTGGCTACGCTAACCATAACTGCTCCTCCTCTCACTCCAAAGCCTCTGTCAACACCCCCTTCCAGGCTTTAATGTTCCTGTGCCATTGGCTCACAGTGCCTTCACTTTTTTTCAAAGTCACTAGAACTCACTAAATACTCTCTCATCGGCCTATTTTCATCCTGCTCTTCAGCATAATCAGTTTAGCGTGTTCCTGTCATTCTGGGTGTCCTGTTCCCTCTCAGTCTGAGTGTCCCATCATAGATACTGTTACCCATCCCCCCCCCACATGCCCCCATTCTCCCATTGTTATCAGGACATTTTGACACAGATTTTGTCAGGGATTTTAAGAGTAGCATAAAAATAACCTAGAAATGTAAAAAATATTTTGCCAGTTGTGCTTAAGGCAGACGGATGGCAGATGTGGATTAAACATTGAAAGAGTTGTCCAAAGGTCTTAGTGAATGGACATTTGGTTGGAATTTTTTGGGAAAAATAAGCATAGTGTTTCAAAATACATAGTCTGTTTTCTGTCTGCATCAGGGAAGGCAGAGTTGGTATAGCTGGCTATGACAACCTAGCTCTGCAATACAGCATTCACGACTTTAGAGCCCAATAATACTTATTTATAAATTAAGCTCAAGAGCTAGTAGCAATTGTATAAGGTGACTTATAAATGAGGAGAATTTTGATTAACAATTTTTATCTCACTATACATCATCAGACATTGATCACAGAGTGCTGATCCTAAAGCTGAGGACTAGAGAATCTTGAGAATGTTGGATCAATGTCCAGCTGTGCATACAGAAGCCTCCCAGGTGCCTGAGTGAAGTATTCTGCGCAAAAATTTATCTTGACCTCTGCTTCTCTTTTTTTTGGCATGAACTTTTTTCCTTAGCAAACTTTACCCTCCTTCTGTAGCCTAATTTACCATTCACTGATAATCTGAAATCTTGTATGACTCATTGATATAATTTGTATTGGTCTCACCTTTTTTGTCACTGTTAATGAAATATAGGTCTCTTCTAGTTTTTGTTCATTTCTACCAAAACATTGCCAAAGAGTGCTGCATTTGTGTCAAATTACTGGTCTTTTTTTTACAAATTAAATTTAAGAATCTTTGGAACTTTTCTTAATATTAATTTTTGGAAAAAATTCTACACAAAAAAAAAACCTCTTAAAATCATAAAAAAATTAAAACCTTTATGAAAAAGTAGGCTCTATTTCTAATGTCACAAAAAAAAAAAGATATTAGGAAGACTGGAATCCAAATCAGAAAAAGAAACTGCTTTGTTTCACTTAAATAAGGACGGATGGTCACAGTGAGCACAGTTTTGTAAGAAAATCTTTGCCAAAAAAATAGTGATAAAATACTGCTTACACTATGATAGTGGGTGGCTTTTTTATTAATTCTGTGAGAGCATATCCTCATTTGAGAAATTACCAACAGACCATTAAAATGAGAATCCTTGCATCAGTCTCAAAATCATTTGACATAAATAGCAATATTTATTATTAACCCTGAAATATTATTTTGTATTTAAGTAACAAATCTTGAATTGGGAAATGTCAAGAAGAAACCAGAGATCTCATGAGCTGTGAATCTAGTGAATTGGAACAGGGAGGGGAATTGCAGCAGTTAGTAGATAACAAAGAGCAGGATAACTAAACAGCAGGTAAACAAAGTATTTGAAAGTGGAAGGAAAAAAAATCAGTTTTTACAAGTCAATTAGCAATGCTGGAGTGAATTTGCATAAATGTCTGACTTTCAGTCTTACACTTTTAGCTGAGTTTAAATAGTTTGTACCTTAAAATATTTCTTTAAATTTTTTTTCTAAGGAAAAAATATTTACATAAGTAGCAATTCTGTATTAGTTTAAACTATCTGTGAAGTTATATGATTAGTCTACAGGGGCCTAATGATTTGAAAACTTTTAATCTGAGCAAATAGAACTTCAGAGCCGTCATTAAAATATTTCACATCAGAATTATTATCTGTTGAATTCCTCCCATTAAATCCCAAAACCATAGATAAGCAACTGATGGGGCATTTCTTCCTATTCACTTACATTTCCCTGTAAATCCTTGAGGTTTTACCTTATTCTAAATGTATGTTTAAGATTCACTTTACTGTCTTTTGCTGAATCAATCATCAGTATGCCGTCATGTTCCTCATTAATTACCCTATAAATTCACCTTCTATTTAAATTCTTTGATATCTTTCTTTCTCATTCTTCAGATGTTCATTCTTCATATTCCCCTGTCTCTTTTTAGAAGGATGGCTTCTCACCCAATGCAAATTTTTGCAGTCCTGGATTTTTGGTGTTTTTTAGGATAAAATGGAAAAGACTTCAGGTTTCAATGTTTTTTCTATTCTAATTTTAAGAACTCAGTTTTTTGTGCTATATGCTGTGCTACAATCTATAAGCAGCCCATACAGAGTTCCCCAAAAAATTTACTGTTCAGTGATGTTAACAGATTTTTAGTTCCTTTCTCTGCAATGCACATAAGAGGAAAATCTAAGTCTGCTTCTACTCTGCTGTGAAGTCCCAACACTGGATCCTATTAGCTGACATTAACAATTGTGAATGTAAGAGATATTGGTGGTAGGAGGCCTGCATCCATTCAACCTACCCAGAAGACCTCAAAGCCACTTAGTAACTATTCCAGATGGTTTTCCTCCTCTGCAATGCTCTTTATTTCAATTTAAGTGACAATATAACTACAATTCAAATTCAACCAAATTCAGCAGCAATCCTGATCTCCTGTACTATGTGATCTGAAGAGTCTTGCTGTGGATGGCTTATGTGGAGAGCACGAACAGCCTTGGACTTTGTCTCTCTATGGTGGTTTAAAAAAATGGCAGGGAATTAAAAATAAGCTGCTCCTCCTTCCCCCCAGCCCTCCTTCAGAGAGGTAGAGACTATGCATTGAGAAAATAACTTACTGAAAACAAACAGCAAAGGAATGAGAAACAGACAGTAACAGCAACAATATTAATAATAAAAGTGCACAAAAGAGAAGGTGCTTTACACAAAAAAGTTGTTCACAACATCAGTTCTGTGTTGCCACTAAGACAAAGCCAAAATGGTGGATGCTCTCTCCACTTTCTCTGCCCTTGAGCCCAAGACAGAGAAGAGTGATGAACAAACACCGGAAAAACTGTAATTGTCTGCATTGCCCGCTTTCCAGACGCACTGGGCTTGGCTGTGGTTGGTAGGATTCAGCCTGGCTCACCTCCACCACTCCACTCCCTGCAGTTTCTTCCCATCACAGTGGTGCAGCTCACACACACCACTGGGCTCAACTGTGTTTTCTGCTGGAGTTGAGTTATTCCTGAGGACAGGAAGGGATGAACAGTGATGGGAGAGGTCCACACCATTGGTCCAAGCAAGGTCACCTAACAGGGAAACAGAACAAAATGTCACCTGTTCCAGGGTACATGCACCTTTCCTTCACCCCAAAGCCATGCCACCAGGAATGATTTTAGTGGTATAGAATAGCAACCTAAAACCACTACCACATGGATACAGGCTCTGCCCCCTACTTGGCACTCACCAGCAAAACTAGGACAGTCACCTCCCAGGTCACTTCTACCCAAGAGAAGCAGGCAATCAAGCCATTTTTGAGGAAACAGGCTCAGATTGCACAAGGGCACAGTTAGATTGGACATCAGTAAAAAAAAATTCTCCACTGAAAGGTGTGCCATGCATTGAAACAGGCTGTCCAGAGAAGTGTCAGAATCACCGTCACGGGAAGTGTTTAAAAAGTGTGTAGATGTGGTGCTTAGGGACATGGTTCAGTGGTGGACCTGGCAGTGTTAGGTTAATTGTTGGACTCAATTAGAGGTCTTTTTCAACCCTAATGATTCTAAGATTCTATAAATATACTAAGAAAAGACAAGGATATCTAAACAGCAACATTTCACTTTCCCATCCAGATAGTGGTTGCAATTTTGTGTCAGAAAGAGAGAAGTATTCCAGGCAGGATTACATCATCCTGTGGAAATGAGATGACCAGGAATGGGTCCAAAACATCTGTCTATCCTCAACAGTATCCCCAAGGTCATAAAAGAGTTCACTAACTGTAGCAGGGCAATAGGCAGGATATGTGTTGTCTGGCACACAGCACAAATTGCTGCTTGAATTGCAAGGATACGCAGTCATACTCCAAGTCTCTGTTAAACATCAAAAAAGTTTCTTACACAGCAATAGATTGGACTGGCTGAGTAGCTGATACCAGTTTCAGGAACCCAGGTGGCTTCAGTACCACTAATGCAACTTTATTCCATTGTGAACATCTTTATATACATGTACATTTCATTTTTTAAGTACTTAGTCAAAATATTCCTGGCAGATACCTGTTTAAACAATTTTTAAAAGCCTGTAACAATGTAGACAAGTATTACACAACCTTTTTAGGCAATCTGTCTTGGTATTTCACTATTCTTAGACAGTTTTTCCAACTGTCTAGCCTAAGTCTCTTTTGCTATATTGTAAGGCAATTATTTTATACACAATAATGTTGTTCCACTGGTAATAGATTCCCTTTTCCCCTTCATTGTGCAATAGCTTTTTTAGTATTTGAACTCTGTTATCATGCACCAGATCAATCTTTCCTTCTCTAGACCAATCAACAATATTCATATCTTTCCTCATCCCCTATATTTTCCAGCCTCCATCTATGCTCACTGACCTTCTCTTAAAACCAATATAAACTTGTATTAAAGTATAGTTCCTAAGACCAATATACACCTGCCTTAAATATAGTCCTTTAACTGGAGACAGTGTTCCAGCTAAAGTGGTGCTAAAGAGCAGATGAGCAGATTAATTTCTTCAGATGTCTTACAAAAGACATCAATTATTATACACTCTGGTGGGATTCAGTTTGTCTTTCTTACTATCTGCAGTGATGTTGCTGTGTCATGTCCAGCTATGATCCACTACAACCTTGGGATCCTTCTCTCCTGAACCACAAGGCAACCAGTTGTTTCATATCTTGCATTTACGTAGCGGACATTCCTGGCTAAATATAGAGCTCTTTGCTTATCCTTACTGAATCACATCTTATTTTTCTCATACCTCCTCTCCAATTTGTCAGGGTTCCTGGCTAAATACTGGTCTTGTCCTCTGTTGCATTTTTCCAGCTTGGTGTTGCCTGCAAACGTAATAAGGATATTCTTTCTTCCATAGTTCATGTCACCAATGAAAATCCTAACTGATGCCAGAAAAACTGCATAGTCCTGGACACAGAGCAAAAATTCCTTCTTTATTTGAGTGGATTGACAGTCAGCTTCTTCTGCCTTCTGTCTAGGATAAATCACCGGAATAAAATAAGTCATATATTGTAAATATTGACCATGCTATTAGCACTAAACCATACAAAATCTCCTAAGCAGGATTTTTTTTTTTTTACACTTGCCCAGCACTGGCACTATATCTCAGCACTGAGGGCCCTGAGTTAAAACTTTAACCTCGCTTAAACCCATTATCAAGATTTGCATACCTCACCGGGTGGACATCTTTTCCATTCCTGAGATCTGAATGCCTGTGTGGCTGGCTGACATCTAGGCCAGACACTGAGTTTTGTCTGATTGTGTTTCAAGGGAATATTTTCACTGCTTCCTTTTCTACAGAGGCATACCTCTACATGTCTAAACCTCCAGGTAAATAGTGGTGGATTTTAATAAATTACCTGTTTCACAGCTATGTTTATTTTGCCCTGCAAGTATCACAGGTTTCTTCAAATTGTGGCTCAAGAGATCAAACTACCTTTCAAAACTAATCAAACCAGACAAAGCTGCTTTGCATTTGGTCAGCTTTTCTTCTCTAAAATAAAATGCCATCTATTCAGACCCACTATAAAATTACAAAAGTATTTTGGATTTTCTATTAAAGGATCCAGGGCCAAAGGAATTCCAGAAGGATTTTCAGGAAAGAGTGATTTCCAGTTTGCTAAGAATACATCTCAAAAAGCTCAGGCAAAATATTTGACATAGACCATCTCACCAGATATATATTCTGCTTTCTCTACTGCATCGATTTCCAATCTCTGTATTTTTTCTAGTATTTTGAAGTGAATATATGCGTATGTATAAACATCTAACCAAAGGCTTCTGTCTTTTGTTTAAATAATGCCTACCAAGTTTATTGACACTGTGGGTCTTGTGTGTGCTTCTTTCTGGCATCTAGCTCAGTATAAGCTTTCCTCCTTGAATTAGCTGAAATTTCATAAGATTATTTTTCATTTACATATTTCACAACATCCTAAAACTTTCCTACTCATCCTAATCCTTCCTCACCTCTTCTCCNGCCGCAGCTCTTAGACATAACAATACAGAAAGAATACAGAGACAAAGGGCACGATTGGGATACGAGGCAGCGCCAACCCAGGACAATGAGTCACAATTTGACCCAAACAGTAAATACCTTTTGTCCCAATACTGCAACGAATTTGTTGTTTCTCATTTGCTATTCCCAGCCTGTTAAGCTGGTGGTAGCAGAGACAATTCCAGTGTTGTGAGGTGCTGGCATTCATATGAAGATTTATGCAGCTCTGAAAAAGACATACAGATGCTAAAAGTACATATAGGGGATGATGATTGGTGAAAAACTCAAGATGAGCCTGCAGTGTTAGCTTGTAACCCAGAAAGACAACAAAATCCTGGGCTGCATCAAACGGAATGTGGCCAGCAGGTTGGAGGAGGTGATTATGCCCCTTTACTCTGCTCTGGTGAGCCTCCACCTGGAGTGCTAAGTCTGGTTCTGGTACCTCCAACAAAAGAAGGACATGGAACTGATGGAGCAAGTCCAGAGAGGAGCCATGAAATTGACAAGAGGGCTGGAGCACTTCCCTACAAAGACAGGCTGGGAAAGTGGTGGCTGTCTCTGAAGGGGGCTATCAAGAAGCCTAAGAGGGACTCTTTGTCAGGAACTAGAGTGATAGGACAAGGGGTAATACATAGACATTGGAAGAGGGAAAAATTAGGTTAGATATTACTATGAAATTCTTTATTGTGAGGGTGGCGAGACACCGCAACAGGTTGCCCAGGGAAATTCTAAATGCCCTGACCCTGAAAGTGTTCAAGGTCAGTGAATAAGGCCTTGAGCAACCTGATATAGTGGGAGGTGTCCCTGCACATGGAAGAGGAGGTTGGGACTAGATGATCTTTAAAGTCCTTCCAATTCTGTGATTCTCTATCAAACTACAAGAGGATAATCCCAAACCATAATCAGCAGCTCAGACTACAGCAAGAGCCTTCTTCATGATGAAACAGAATATTAAAATTTTCACCTGAAAGTTTATGGCCTGGGAGGCCAAATGTCCATGATGTTCATCCTATTGAAAGGAGGGCTTTACCAGCATCTGGTCAGCAAATAACACAAATGACTAGACATTCAGAATGTGGCTGTGGACCAAATCATGGTAAGAATATTGAAGAGACATATGATATTGAGCAGACCTTAAAAGCGTAACCAGAGTTTTTCCCAGGATATGGGTCTGGTGCTGAAAGATTCAGAAAGGAAAGGAAATTTTAAAACAACTAATGACTCTTTCCACTGCTCACAACTTAATATGATAAGGGATAATGAGATGAACCACACAGGAGTGCAAGGAAACCTGAAGCTGGCTGCAGATTTATTTTATTGGTCTCAAGCAGCATGAGCAAAAGAGAGGAAATGTCAGACAAGTGAGAATTGTTTCAGAAGAAAGTCTAAAAGCGAGATGGCTGCCAAGCAATTTTCACCAGAGAAAGCAAAAGTGGAATTACTGAAGGAGGTTCATACAGGTGGGATAATCCCACAGATGATAGCTAGCACATAAAAAGGAAAATTCTTCTCTTGATTCAACTTTACAGACTAGATGGAGAATTCTGAAACTCAGCTCGCTTTACATTTACAGGAAAAAAAAGGATAGCACATTCTGAAATGATACCTCTGTAACCTTTTGTGCAAGTTCACTGGTTCCTAGCACAAAGTCCAAGATTGGTGTGATAGACACACATGCTGGATACCAGAAAAGAGGGGCTTTACATAAAGCACTTGGGAAGTTCTGCACCTACAATGAAGTGCACTGTTTAAATTTAAACTCAAGTGAGTATTAGCTGCCAGCCAGGTCTGCCAGACCCTACATTTCAGACTGAGAAATTTTCCAGTGGCTGAAAGACAAGAACTAGGAATTGTCAGTCTTAAGCCCCTCCCATAGAATCATAGAATCATTAAGGTTGAAAAATACCTCCAAGATCATCAAGTCCGGCCTTTGACTGAACATCACCAAGCCTAATAAAACATAGCCCTAAGTGCCATGTCCAGTTGTTTCTTGAACACCTCCAGGGATGGTGATTCCAAAACTTCCTTTGGCAGGCTGTTCCAATCCTTAACCACACTTTCAGTGAAGAAATTCCTCCTTATGTCAAATCTGAACCTCCCTTGTCCCTGCTTGGAGCCATGTCCTCTTATTCTGACCCTATATGCCTGGGAGAAGAAACCGACCCCTGCCTGGCAACAACATCCTTCCAAGTAGTTGTAAAGAGTGATAAGACTTCTCCCCACCCTCCTTTTCTCCAGACTAAACAACCCCAGCTTCTCACAGGACATGTACTCCAGACCCTTCATCAGCTCCATTGCCCTTCTCTGAACTCCCTCCAGCCCCTCAATGTCCTTTTGGTAGTGAAGAGCCCAGAACTGGACAGAGAATTTGAGGTGTGGCCTCACCGGTGCCAAATACAGGGGGACAGTCACTGCCCTGGTCCTGCTGGTCCCACTATTGCTGATACAGGCCAAGATCCCATTGGCCTTCTTGGCCACCTGGGCACACCCTGGCTCACAGTCAGCTGCTGTCAACCAGCACTCCCAGGTGCTTTTCCATCAGGCAGCTTTCCAATCACTCTGCTCCCAGCCTGTAGCACGGCAGGGCATTGTTGTGGCCAAAATGCAGGTCCTAGCACTTGGCCTTATTGAACCTTGTAGGATTTGCCTTGGTCCATGGATACAGCCTGTCTAGATCCCTCTGCACAGCCTTCCTGCCCTCCAGCAGATGAACACCCCCACCCAACTTGGTGTCACACATGAACTTACTGAGGGTGCACTCAATCACCTCATCCAGAGCATCAGTAAAGACATTAAACAGGACTGGCCCCAATACTGAGCCCTGGGGAATCCCATTAGTGACCAGCTGGATGTGACTCTATTCACCACCGCTCTCTGACAGCTTTTTACCCAGCAAAGAGTGCACCTGTCCAAGCTGTGGGCTGCCAGCTTCTCCAGGAGAATGCCATGGTGTCAAAGACCAGGTAGACTATGTCCACAGCTTTTCCCTCATCTACTGAGTGGGTCACCTGGTCATACAAGTGGGTCACCTGGTCATACAAAGAGATCAGGTTGATCGAGCAGGACTTGCCTTTCCTAAACTCAAGTTGGCTGGGCCTGATTGCCTGGTTGTTTCCTGCAGGAAAAGGTATTTAAAAGCATTATATTGCATTTATTTCCAAGAAAAGGCAGAGTTCATCAGAATATTCTGTAGAAGAGCTAGAGGCGACTCTCCATCTCCCTTGCAGAAATTGTGTAGCTCTGCAGAAACAGATAAGAAGTAGAGGCACAAAGTGGAAATAGAGGAATACTCAGTGATGAGCATACTCTCCAGGATTCTTAAGTTTTTATGGCATGATCTTTGCATCAAAGTCAGTACACAAAAAGACCAGAAGAGAATCACTTTGCAAAGTTTTACTGTACTTAAGGCACATACTAAGCTCTTATGCTTTAGTATACAGCAGAGCAGAAGCATTAATAAACACAAATACTGGCACAGCTGCTCCTCTTTCTTATATCTTTGACTTGTCAGCATCCAGAAAATTCAAAGGGAAACTCTAGGTGGTTTCTTGCAGATTTTTTGCTCTGGGATAAATTACATTTAGCTGCCAGCAGGAAATATCTGTGCCAAGCGGAACAGTGTTGTGAAACAGCGGGAAGTCAACAGAAAGACAATTAAGCTATTGTGATTTTATGGAAGAGTTCTGTATAGATAAAATATGGCCTATCTATTGGCATTTTTGTGAAATGCATGTTGCATTTTTGTTCTTTGTTTATAGTACTATGACTGATTTCAATTAATGTTGACAACATGAAGACAATTTATTCAGGCTTATATAGATAGGCCTGAATAAGATATATAGAGTTTTGTGCTGGTTGACAACTTCTCTTCTTTTTCTTCTTAAAAAAGAATTTACCTTGAAGTACACTCCCTAATACTTTCCTTTAGAGACCTACAAAAGCAAAAAGTCATACTGACTTTTTAGGATTATTGCAACAGATTCCTTTAAACAAGGTATTTTTCTTAGTGAGTTCCTGCATACTGGTGTTTTTTTGACTTTGGCTAGTATCTTTTCCAAGTTTAAATATACTTTGACTAATTGAGATTGATAATATTTGACTAATATGAGATTGATGAGTAAAAAATTCAGTAAGGTTGACTTTGCAAAGCTCAGATTGGATTTACTATTCAAAAAAAATTTGATCTATTTCAGATCAAATGCACTCTATAGGTGTTAGTTTAAAAGAAAAGTCTAAAACCATCAACAAAAGAGATAAACAAATGACCAAAACAACAAAAAAACCCAAATCAGGGGGGTTTATGTTATACTAGTGTATTTCCATCCGTTACTTTTACATGAATTCAAGTTTACCCAGGTGCACTAAATTTCACTACCAAAGTTTAATTCTCTTTGTATTGATAATGATACCCCCCCAAAAAAAATCAGTGAGAAAATCAGTAGAAATCAATTCCTGATCCAACTGCCTAAGTACTCCACTGTGATTTCTGTCCTGCCTAATTTTTCCCCAGACAACATAACCCCTTGAGAATTCTCCTGAAGGTACTTCTTTTCAAACTCTGGCTCAGTGCCCATATTCATCTTTGCAGAACCGTATTATCTGTGTTAATGAAGTCCAGAGAGTTTATATTAATAGCTGGAAGGGAGCGTCTGGAATGTTTGTTATCATGTCAAAGATGCTTTTGGATTAGTTCCATGTAAATCCATGTGTCTTTAAAGCCCATTTCCCTGTGGCCTTCATCCTTTCTTTCAAAATATTTTCTGTTATCCAAAATCCAGTTTCTTCTTAAATATAGATATTTCAATTAATTTATTTCCTAAACCATTTGCTAAAGAGTCTATATAAGCACAGATGCAGATATTCCTCATATTTGACAACATCTTAAGAATCTGGTGATAGCATTCACACTTCTCATGAGTGAATTCTTACTGTAAAGACAAAGACTGTAAGGAATTATTGTACCATAGCTAAAAGTAGTTTCATTTAAGTCTTGCAAAAAGTAATAGGAACCACTATAGTTGTGGAAGATTTCATTAGGTTTGAAACAATTAATTTGGGATCATGTGAGCTTAAGAAAAGCTCTCAACAGAAATTCATAAGACATGTAATAAAATAACAAGAGTTGGCAACAATCTTGGCCTATCTCATAAACTCTAGATAAATATGAAAATATGTCAATAGTGTAATTAAGTTTTTTGAAGTTAATTTCCCAATGAAAAATTTTGTGAATCAGAATTAGACACATAAACCTTGAAATCTAATTGATTTTTGAAACAACTCAAAAATGCTTTAAAGGATTTCCCCCTCTAAGTTTTTTTCAATTATACTTTCATGTTCAGAAATACTTCATTTTTTTAATACAGTCCCCTTATGAAAATATATTTTCACTTTATCAGTAATAAAGGAGAATAGCTCTTCTGAAGAGCAAACTGTGAAGCTGAGTGTAAACAGACTCCTATCTAATATGCAGTGGAAAATTCCCTAAAAACAAGGGAAATAAAATTCTGCCTTAAACACAGCAATTTTAAGTGTAACTCAGAGACATGGTTAAAAATACAGAGCTTCCTTTAAAAGGAGAAGCTAAAGAGATAATAAAGAATTAAAGAAATCAGAAGAAATCAGGAACACACTACAGAGGCCACTGGATCAATTTTCTGAAGCTTGTTGTGCTATTGAGGTTTTCTTCACTCGGATCTGGAGGGCATTCATTTCTTAGGAACAGGCAATAGTCCAAAGACAAGCTATTGTAGCATTATGTAATGTCAAAAGTTGGGAATATTCCTTGATTTAGCTGTTCCAGCAGTTCAATCATCCTAAGTAAAATGTTATTCCATAAAAAAATGCTTTCACTATTTTCCATATGCTTACCTGTTTCATATGTTTTTTATAGTTTTTTTTCAATTGTGCTACTTCTACAAAAGCAGTATCTATGCAACTAGAAACAATCATCATTTCAAATGTCATGAAAATATGAATTAAAAAGTCTGTAGCTGAATGTCAGCTTCTAATGAGCATAAAAGGCTCATCTTGGTGAATAAAGAAAATCTAAGAAAGGTGGGAAAATTGTTATGGTTTAATTTCCTCCAATCTTTCTCTGATAGATCAGACCAACACGGGATCTGTTCTCAGGCTGAATTTTATCAGACAAATGATTAAGAAATAAAACTAAAAAAGACTGTACCCATCCACTGGGGCACCTCTGAAACCTGAAAAAAAACATTCACAGCAACTGCATAAAATAACTCTTTACTGGCAAAGTTTCAGTCAGCATTATATGAAACAAAAGAAATTTAGGGAAGGCTGTCTATTCAGTAGAGAGCTTATGTACTTAAGGTATCCTTACCATCTATAGTTTCTAGCCTTATCTAGTTATCATGTATTATCATCTTTTGCAATGATTTAAACTCCCTCTCCAACATAAATTTGCAGAACAGAAAATGATTAATGCAATTTTGTCTCTTCTGCTGCCCCACATGTAAGGTGTGCTTACAGCATATTTCTCTGAGATCAGCTGAAAAATCCATGAGGCATTTCCACCTTTCAGGCAGCATGGAGAGCTGGTCTTCTTGCAAAGCTTATATTTTGTATCTGTGATCTATTTTGTCTGAACTACTGGAAAACACTCACTTTCAGTATCTCTTCTTGATGTTGGAGCCATAGACAGTCAAAAACACAGTGGAAATGGGTGCTTGACTTAATATTGTAATGACTCAGGAGCTTTTCTGGAAAGGCAGAGAACTGAGGTTCCAGTCATTGTTCTCCTCAGCGCTTCTGGGTTTTATCTGGAGATGATCTGAAGCAAAGCGCACAAACAGTTCTGGGCACGTGGCCCGGGAGCCAAGCTTCTCCAAATGCAGAATTCTCTAAGCACTGTGACACAGAGCCAGTCTGCTCTCCTTAAGTTCTCCTGTCTGTAGCATAGCCCAGCATTACCCAGAGTGAGGATTACTTGCTACACAAAATGTTGGGTATCAATGCATTTCCAGCCTGGAAGACAGGTCTTCTGCTTTCTGCACAAGTACTTTGTCAGACCAGTATCCAAAAATTCTTAATTAGATTCTGAAATCTGATCACCTAAATTCCGTAAGTAGTCTCACACAATGAAGTACAGTTTGCTAGGCTGTCAAAGTTCATACAAAAGGTGAGTTTTGGGTACACCTATTTTGAGATTTGGGGGGTTGACATCACATACTAAAACACAAGAGGCTAATTTCTTCGTGTGTAGGAATTATGCCTCTCATTGATGGCAGGCAGCAGAAAAAAACCCCGCCACACCTAGGGACACTACTTGTTTCAGAAATTTCTGCATAACACTATAACCATCCTGTTATAAGTTTCATGCCTTAACAATATCACCTTGCAAAATCACGTGTGCCATTTTCACCAGCTTTCTATCAAAAAACGATTTGTTCAGACACATAACAATAAAATCATACTAAAGAAAGCAGAATAACCACTGGAAAAAAAAAAGAAAATTAATGTTTTTGGAATCAATGTCATCTGTAGAAGGTGTTACATAGGTAAGTTTTACCATGCTCAACTGCAAATTCATGTGTCATGGTGAACAAAGTAACTGTACAGGTTTGTCTCTCCTATGAACTGTGTTATCACTCATTACATCTCATGACAAAAAATTATTAAATAGTTGTGGCACCTGATAATGTCAGCCAGATTTTCCTTTAACCAGACTTTTCAACCATCTCTCTCATACTTCGTTTTCCACTTGCACTCAGCAAGTCTCTGACCCTAGGAGAATCCTTCGTGCCTGTGGTTATGTGCATGCCACACCTAAGTGAAAGAAACATATAAAAAAATTCCTGGATCCATAACAACAATTCTCTTTTCAGAATGCCTGGAAATGGTGATTAAGAATACGTCAGAAAAGAATCTTTCATCATAACAAGTTTGAATTTCACTGTTTCAAATAAAAAAATCTGCTGGAGACTACAATCACATCCTTCCAGTAACACTAAAAGAAAGAAGGATTAAATGCTCCTTGTTGAGAAAAAAAATAAAGGATATAATGAAAGCCATGGCCCAAACTAAACTGAAGGGAAACACAGGGTCCAGGATTTAATTAGTGCAGGTATTTGTATTTATTTGTCATAAGGAGCTGACAAGCAGCCAGTGGACAGGAAGAAACTGAGGAGGCTTCAAAACAATCAATGATTGTGTGGACTTGAAAGAAAGTAAGACAGAACAGGACAAGTAGTTTCCTTGGTAAAGTACTGGATAGAAAGTTAAGCCAAAAAAGCAAAACAAAGGAATTCTCCTAAGTGTCTTACTCTTCCTGTGTTCTAGACAACAGTATTTTGTATATGGATTTGGCAAGGTATCAGATGAAAGAAATAAATATTTGTAACGTAAATTTATGCCACATATTACCCAATTCCTTGAGCCAAGTAAATGACACTGCAATGCATTTCTTCTAAGGATTTATATTGCATTCCCTCTCCTGATTCTTTCACCCAGTGTGATTGTCCAGTCTACAAGTAATTTTCTGACAAGAGTGCAACTCATGCATGTGTTCTACTGTTGTTGTTCCACAGCTGAAGAAAAAACTGGAGCCACAACACCCTTCTCATCTCCTCTGGTTCAGCTGGATAGTCCTTTAAAGATCATTGTGTCTTTAATTTACCTCATTATATCTATAAAATAGCTTGTCCAAAATGTGCATTGATGAAATTGAAACACTGGGAATTATATAGCAAATGTTACAGAGGAGGATTTGGAAGAGAGGATGAGAGTGACTGTGGCAAGAATAGAACTCTGCATTCCAGTCATCACCACCATGAGCAGACTTATTACTTGACTCTTTGACACTGTACTTGTTTCCATACTTGATTGTGTGATTCTTACTATTACAAAACTAAGAAATAAATGTTGCAGAAGTATAAATCACTGCCCTTGCACATGCTATTGTGAAAAGCAGAATAAAAAGCAGAATAAATTTTTTAAAAATTAAGTTAATTTTGGGAAAGGTGCAATTTTTTTGTAAAATTCTACTCCGGTGTTGGTTCTGTGGCTCATCACACCATTTCTATTTCTTAATGTTACTGTCACAATTATTAAATTGAGGAATTTAGTCTGTGGGCCTGTATAGGTAGGAATACCTTAGCACAATACAGGGATGGAAGATAAGAAAGTCTGTGGAAAAAAATAAATATTTCAGCTGGTATTTTGGCTGGTAGTGATGTGTCCATGGTATGATGATTACATTTGCTACTTCACTGTCAATTAGAAATTCCTGATCAAAGCAAGTCCACACCACAAAAAATGTGGTTGTTTGCATCTCATCTGGGATGATAGACAGTTGATTTTATTAAGCTATTTGTGCTTTTAATCCAACAACAAATTAAAACAGAATTTGGTTTCAATAATTATTGGTTCCTGCCAATCACTCATCTTGGTATGCTGCAAAAATTATCCTTTGAAGGTAAGGTAATTAAATTCCCTGCTCAGCAAGCATTCAGGCAATAATGCAATAATTTCTTCCAACTTGTTCTTACTTGTGGTCAGGAAGAAACTCATCAAAATTAAATTTGTAGATATACGTGCTGATTACACTTTCAGCCAAAGTAATGGACTTATGAATCCTCTTTTTTTCTCTATACAAAAGGAACTTTTCCCCATTCAAACTTAAATACTTGTGATCAAATCTCAATTGATACAAATTCTTTTTATACCATGAACTTCCCCTAAGTTTTGGCCACAAGTTAGAGTTTCTGTTGTTGAGCTGAATTTGCTGTTGAAGTCAGTTTATTCCATTATTTAGTTAGATACAGCTCAGCAAATATTTTATGTTTGTTTTTTGTTTGTTGGTTTGTTTTTAATCTCTGCTTATCTGATGAAATTCTAAATCATGATACCAGCCAAAATGGAAAAACACCTTCCCTGGGTTACCACTGCTTTTTTTCAGACACCCTCACATGTAACTAAGTCATTACCTCTAAGACAAATATGATAAATCAGTCTCCATGTATTGAAGGTAAGAATCCAGTGATTTTTTTCTTTTCCTTATTGTCTATTGTTCAATTTTCCATGAGGTAAAGATATGTATGTCATTGAAAAATTGAATACCTCTTGTTGGAACTTTCATCCACAATGACAGACTATTCAAGCAGGATCCAGCTGTGCCATATGAGCACTGAATGTCATTTTAGACCTCCAGAAGTGTAATATCTAGTAACCAGCTCCACTGCAGACTGGCACAAGCCTCTCCTCTACCCCTCTGTTGTCAAATCCAGCTCCATCTCCCTTACTGCAGCACTGGTGGCAAGACAGTTGGTTACAACATACAGAACTATAACAGGGCATCCAGTCGGCCTAACCTAAGAACCTCATTTATATTTAATCTAGACAGTAAATACCTATGTTTCCTGTTCAAGCATAGTGGTAGATCGATTTCTTGAGAGAGGGTACTACTGCTGTATATCTCACCACAAGCACCTAAGCTGTACTCTAACCTAAGTTTCTAAAGTAAGACTATGGTTTCAGTTCAGGAAACTGAGAAGTAAAGGCAGGCAGCAGTATGTTTTGGAAAAAAATGTCAGAAATTCAAAACATTTATGTGAAAACCAGAAGTTGTTGGCTTTCAGAAATTCAAAAACATTTNAACATTTATGTGAAAACCAGAAGTTGTTGGCTTTCAGAAATTCAAAAACATTTATGTGAAAACCAGAAGTTGTTGGCTTTCAGAAATTCAAAAACATTTATGTGAAAACCAGAAGTCTCTCACTTTGGAGAATATGTCCTCCAGTAGTGATCTCAGACTGTTAAAGATGTTATAAAGGATAGAATGTATCAAAGGTGAGCTTCTGCTATAGGCATTTGAAGGATCAATTCCCAAAAAAATTCACAAAATGTGAGGGAGAAGAGCATGTACAATACTTATTTAATTCTCATTCTGGCCACATGAGTATCAAGTGAAGTATTTAAACAACACAGAGAAGTAAAATGTCTTTATGTGCATATATGTAATACAGTATTTTATTTCAATTTTATGGTTGCATGTGACCTTTAATTTTTGCCATTTATTCAGCAATTCAACTATGGCACTGAGTGACAAGATAGCATATCACAAAATTCCTACACCCTAATTTTATAAATCTGTAGCAATGCCTTTTAATCTGTTCTATTTCCACAAACTGAAGGAGTGAGCACCCAAGGAAAAATAGCCTCATCTGATTAAGGTGTATTATTTCTACTTGCATGTACTCAAAAAATCAGTCCTTAAGTGAAAAAACAGCCACAAAAATTTTAAATAACCTTACAAAAAATCCATGCTGTGTGAAATTTGAATATACTAGAATCTAAATACATGGCTCTGAACCCAGACATCCAGATTTAGAAAAGTACTTGTTTCTCTTTGCTGGCCAAAACTCTAATGCCTCTTTAGTGCAAACAATTTTTAAAATGTATTCGACATTTTTAAGTGGAAAAGCATAATGCTTCTTCCTCCTGTTCCCAAGCTATCCCATATCCAATGAACAGTTTGTTTTTCCTAAAACATTGCTAAAAATTTTAAAAAGTCAAAATTCTAATTTTATAGTGAAAAAACCCCAAGCCTTTTATGTCAAAATAGTCTTCCCATTAACATTTCTGAAATCTTTGTTACTGACTAGATGGTCATGATTTTTTTGCAATTTGATACATTTTTCCTAGAAATGATCAGTGATCAAAAAGCATTACATTGCCCCATACACACTGACTTGGTGTCAAAAGCTTGGTATTTGGTTCAAGCTTATGATACATAATTTAGAACACATCTTCATTCAGAAATACTGAATAATTTTACAGAGCCTGTTTGGCACTATATCACACTGTGCCTCAAATTTTTATCTGACAAAACCCATAGGTGCCATCATTAACCAGTGGGTAGCTGAGACAAACAAAATTTCAGTGTGGATTACCCAGGGTGCCACAAACAGCCCTTGGGCACAGCACAGCTCTGAATAATGATCCAACAGTGATGTCTCAGGGATATTGCTGTTGTGTCCTCTGCCTGAACAAATGAAAATGATGTTTTCATTTTCAACTGGTAGAAATTTACACATACAGACATATTTTTGGACGTCTTTTTTGAGGATGTGCTTTGCTGCTTGGACTATTTCTCAGCGATCAGAGAGTCTCTTTACAGAGAGCAGATTCTGTACTTACTTCACTTGCTGTTCCCAGCACTGAGTTTTGAAAAAGTTTGCTGAACTCATGCATACTAATAAATTTTTAAATATAAAATACTATTATAAGAAATAAATGTCACAAAAAAAGGACAGATTAAAAAAAATCCAGAAATGCTGAGTTTATGCAGAGCTGGATTATATTCGAAAATCCACTATTCCCAGGGATCGAGATTTTGTTCCAGAAATGATTGCAACTGCATCCTTGATTTCTTACATCCTTGAAAGGGTGATGGAAATAAAGCTATTAAATATAGTAGCTTTTCTGATAAAAAATGTCTAAACAGATGTTATAGCTATAGAGCTGACAGGGAACACATTTAGGAGACAGAAGAACTCACTTTAAACCAATTAACTGCTGCCACACAACAAGTTTTGTGGACTCAGCCACAACTTAAGTCTAATGAGTAGGATTTTTTAATAGCTTTTTACTAAAGGTGTGTCAATTTCTTTCTTTTTTTTCAAATTACTGAATATAGATTTCTTTTCCATTTGGAAAAATAGCTCTTAGATGTTCAAAATTCCCTTTTGACAAAATACTTTATGACAATTAGAAAAAATATGGTGCTATCTTGTTCTTTCCTCAAAAGATGCTTTATTTTTGTGGTTGCAATTATTCTACTTCTTATTTAGGTCAGTTTCCAATGATGGACTCTTGGCAATGCTATTTTTCACTGTAGGACTCCATTTTTGTGGTGGCTGTAATTGGTACAGACACTTGGCATTTTTTCAGATCAGTGTGGTTAGAAAAGCAGCACTAAGAATACTGTACACCTCCAGAAAAGTTAAAAATAATTAATTTATTTTCCAGTTAATAAATAAACCAACGTGGGAAAAAGGAAAAAACCTAAACCCACCAAGCCCAAGTTACAGAACAAATGGAAGTAGATGCCTTGTTTGGTAATAAGTCCTCTTCATCTGCTAACCCACAAAATTCTCAATGACTGTATCAGACTGCTATGGGTGTTCCAAAACTGCAGTCATCATCCAATTAATTCATTATCTTTGCTCCAACTGAGCTGCAGAGATCCGTCTGGGGCATGTGGGACCCTGCATGTCCAGATGTGTGAAGCCAGGCAGGCTTTATGTGGTGTGCACTAGATACCTGCAAGGCAGCCATGAGTCAGAAGACAGAGATTTATTGATATGAGAAATCTCAAGGTGTCTTACTCTGGCACAGACATTGCCAAAGGTTGTAAGAGCCCTTCCATATCTAAATGCAGTCTACACATTTCCTGGGATTTTAAAATGCATTTTGGCATGACCCTCAACTGGCTAACTCTGAGTTCTTCGATGTGAAGACAGACCAGTGTAGAAGGCACCAAAAGAGTGAATTCTAAAATTTATTCCCTGCCCAATTCCTGGTGGAGTGTAAGAAATGAGAGCAGAAATGCTGTGTCAAGACAGGAAACTGTCAATCTAGGAAAGGCCCAGATTGGCAGCCTAAGAGAAAGAGATACAGGAAATTCCTAGCAGAGGAATGATTCAATCTTATTTTTCATATATGTGAGAATCTTCAAAAGTGGAGATAACTACTGGTCTGAATAGACTAGCTTCTGTGGGGAACCAAAATACACTAATCATTAGTAAGAATGAAACTATGACATCTTTGATTTGATGGTGGAAAAGAAAAGATGGGTCAGTATGGATGTAGTTGATGTTGATATTTGAGTGCAGTAAATGAATTGCAGCTGGAAGCCGTATTGTTAATATTTACTAGTCTGTGCCAGGAAAATAAAATACCATTTATTCCTAAATACCCCTATACATTTTCAGTGCAAATGGTACAGGGTTTCCACCTTGGAGTCTCCCCAGCCACTCTCACCACATCATGTCAGCACCATTTTTGCCTGCCTGTCCATACCTGCCTCCACTGAAAGGTAGGGCAGGATCCTGGCTGGAAGGGGGATGGAGTGTGGTCCCTTAGGTGCCCCAGCCTGGCAGACCTGGAAATTACTTGAGTGTAGTTTCCCATGCCAGCAATCCTCGTATGTGGGCAGATACAATCATGGATTTTAGGGTGCCAGTCCTTTCCAGGGCATCTCAGTCACACTGTTTCATTCCCTGTTAGGTTTGGTGCTACTCATCTGCAGAAAATATGGCCAAGGCTTCTGGATGGCTCACTGTGACCTGGTGATGCCTATTCATAATCTTCTTATCTTCTAAACACCTGTGCCCAGAAATAAAAACAATGATGACTACTATGTAGTTCTTTGGGGTTTTTTCCAGTATCTCCCTTCTTGAAGAAATGCATCACAAGATCTTTTCTGCAGTCTTGTGTAACTTCAGCCTCTTTTCACAATTTATCAGAGAAAATAATTAATGCCTCCACAGCCTTGGGTCTCACCTGGTGAAGGAATGCAAATATGGAAACTGCTAAGGTGATAAGAAACATTCAGCATAGATTTATCATAAAAATTTCATTATAAATAATTCCTCAGACTAAGCACACCATCTGCTTTTCTGTGCCCTGCCAACTTTCATAGCTGTGATGGGAGAGGCTGCCAAGACAAATCTTGGCAGGTCTCACTGATACCTGGTAGACTGCCAGCCAACAGAGTTTGTCAGCTCAATCAAATTTCTTTGACAGAATAAGTGGCTTATGGGCAGGAAGTGGTACATAAGATATGTCTGACTTTAATAAGCTTGTGATAGTGCCTCACGTGACAGCCTCACACACAAACAATGGAAATATAGTCTAGAGTGTTTGTTCATGAACAACACTTAGGGTCATGACTGTCACTAGACTACAAGCTCAAGCAAAAAATGCAGTTGTTTATGCAGATATTTGGGTTGCACAAAATTATTGGTCTGTGAGTAGTTTCTCACAACCGGAATAACTTTTCACATCACTAGACAAAACAAAGTCAGTATAGAATAAGTAAATAAGTAATTGAAATCTACATTGGAAGAGTGATTACCAAGGGCTCACTATCAAACCAGAAAAAAATAAGGAAGAGTGGTTCAAAACAGGTTTTACTTACCTAAGTCAAATCTTGTCATTATACAAAATATTATAATTTATTACAAAAATATAATTTAGTGTGTGTTATTATTCATTACATTGTGTATCATATTGTGTATTGTTATAAATAATATGCAGTATTTACATGAGTGACTTAAATAACAAGACAATTCATTTATGAGCAATACAGTTGCAAATAAAGTACATAAGGATCATTAACAAGTGCCATGGATAAACAGATGTGGTAATTGTACATCTCTAGGCTTTGAATCTTTGCATACAAAGTTTTCATCCAATTACTCATTGCACGCACTGTAGTAATCTTCTAAAAAGTGGCAAACATTACACTAGTTCGAATCAGCAGCACCTTAGACAAATTTTTTATACCTTAAAATCTAAATAAAGTTACGATAAGAAAAGGCAATTAAAAAAAAAAAAAAGGAAAAATAGACGAGGGAGTGAATTGCCTTAACATTTTTTCTCATTGTTTTCCTTTGAGAAGAAGAAAATGGCATGTTGACAAACAGCCACTGTGTAGAATATGTTCAACTGGAGTATGCGTATTTGTTCCTTGTACACGTATATATTTCACTAAATGACCTTAATGCCTTTGACTTTCTCAATGTAGGAAATAAGTACACAAGCAAGGAGACAGATGGAGATTAGCTTTAATTATTAAAACAATTAAATTTATTTTCCTAGAGATTATCAGTCTTTTCCATGGAATTCATAATTCAACTAAGGCATTGTTCACCTGGTGGATGTTTACAAATCTTATTTCCTCAGGTCCCTTCTTTCAGCAGTCTTTGGATATCTGCCACAAATGATCTTTCACAGGAGCATGATCTGGCAGTGCTTTCTCATCTTCATATCAATCCTCTTCAAACAGAGGTACTTCCCCAAGTCCCATTCATGCCATCATTTCACTTGTGAGCCATCAGCAAACAATGAGGCAATTCAGAAAGAGCGCAGGATCTGGACACCTGACTGAGTTAAACATTTCCACTTACCTAGCAAGCAGGTCACAACAATTCATTGATGAACACACAGCTTGGATTTTATTCAGTGATAAATGATGGCTACATTACTGATATTCTTGCATTTCTTATATCACTAACATTATAAGATGAATAGGACACTGAAAAAATGAACAAAATAGTGGCAGAAATTAGGCCCAGGTTTTGAGAGATCTGTAGAATAAATACTCCATTTGCCTAATCTGTGAGGTCCTTTTAATTGTTCCAGAAAAAATTTTGCTCAAAAACACAACTTGTCAGGAAAAACTTATCAGGAAAGGATTGTTCATCAAACACCCACCAGGAAAATCAATTTACTGAAAAAGATAAAGAATAGATAATATCCTACATTGTACTTTCTGATTTCAATCATACATTTCTTCACTATATTGTTTGACAGTCAGTTTGTATTACATGACAAGACCATAAATGATCCCAAATATCTCATAAAAAACTGGTTATTTTCTGAAAATAAAACACCCTCCACATATCAAATCAAATTTAAGTAAATTTTTTAATGATAAGGAACAAATATGAGTATGCTTCATATGAGTGCAGGCTCATATGAACTCATATACTTTTTCCTCTTTGAAAAGTATATCCAGCAATGTAAATTTTAAAGCTCCTCTATTTATGGATATAGCTTTATAAACCATTGAAATGGTTGGCATGCCAGGAAAAGGTCAAAAGTTACAAGGCTAAGCACAAAAACTAACAAGAGAGCTACAGAGTTCATTAAAAGCCAATCCTGCCCTTGTACATGGGATCACATATTTGCTTTCTTTTTGTTTTATTGAATGAGAAAATGCATTTCTTATAACCATAACAGTTATTTTTAACATGATTTAAAGTACCAAGCACTTCCACATATGAGTTGATGCTAAATAAAGATGAGGCACAATATGAAGCTGTTTCTGTTTTTCCTTCATATGTTTTTTGCCTCCCCAGGCCTGTCCCCCCTGTTTTATCAGTGTTATATATGTAACCAGCCCCCAAGCAGAGGGAAGCAATCCTTGGCAAACAGTTTCTAGATCAAATTCTTCCCTTAATTTCATATTCTGGGACTGGCAGCTGTAGAGTCTGGACTGGCTTCTTATAGAAAAACAAGGTCTCTCAGGACCCTCCTTAGCATATGTTCTAATGTCAAAGAGGCTACGATCTCTGTCAAGAAATAATGCAGTCAGGTCACAGCATTTGTTCTACCCTTTTTGTTTGGATGTGGTATAAGTAACAAAAGAGCATGAAAAAGTCAATTTAGGCAAATTTGCTGGTATATACTGAGTGTGAGATCTGACAATGCAGACAACACATATTAAAGAGAGCTTCTGGGAGAAGAAAAAAACAGACAGAAAAATCACCAAAGTCAACAAATCTGAGTTCTGAAAATAGAGAGTAAAGCAAACATGCTTTAAATGCTTAGCATGGTAAGAACACACCCTTGATGAAAAAAGGACCCAGATGCAGAAGATAAAGGAATAGGTAGAAAATTTCTCTGATAGGTTTGTTGTTTGTTTGCTTGCTTGTTTGTTTTCACAGATAAATGATCAGGGACCTTGTCTGTGGAAGAGTACACATCTTTACACTATTCTAAATATTTTCCCAGGAATATTTCCACCATTTTGACTGATGATCATTCAACACATGTATATAGATAACTTGGCATATACCACCAACGAGCCTGGGAATTGATACAGTGCTGTCTGATTTAGGCAGAACTACATGAGTTTCAATGATCTGCAGAGTAAACTTAAGGATATGCAGTTATGCTGCTCCTGTTTCTTCTTGTCTATACAAAATTTTAGACTGCTCTGAAAGCTCTGAAACACGTCCTATATTTTGCCCAACTCAGCTGTTATTTACTGGATGCTCTGCATCCAGAGCTGTGAAAATCCCACAGCTAGTGACTGAAGGTCTCTACCAATTGTGATGGGGTGGATGAGATGAATTTTAGAGTTCCCTTCCAACCCAAACTATTCTATGATTCTATGTTTCTCCAAGTTTACACCCAAGAGAACCACTATTTGTACAAGAGGAGATGACCAGAATGGAAAATTCCAGTGCAGAAAGTGATAGCTTCCAGAACAATCAAGCAAGTTTTAAGACAAAACCATTTTGAACATTGATTGCCTTGCTCTTCTTGCCTTCCCAACATCAAAGTATTATTTGTCTGAATAAAAGAGAGAAGAGAGAGAGCACACAAGATTTTAAGTGCACTTTTTAATATGTGTGGGCATGCACATACCTTTCCTTCTAGTAAGGGAATTCCTCATACAATATATCATGCAATCATCGAATGGCCTGGGCTGGAAGGAAACTTAAAGATTCTCGGGTTTAGGTTTTTTCACCCAAGATTCAGGTGG
>VXBB01010043.1:0-23180 GCA_013399915.1 Illadopsis cleaveri | reverse complement strand
CTGGGCATGAATGTGGCACCTCTATTTTGTGGATTCCAATAAAATATATATATATATATATATAAATACTGCACTCTGGAATTAAGGCGTGTGGGGATTTTTTTTGGGTTATATTTTTGTTTGTTTGTTTGTTTGTTTTTGTTTTCATTTTTGTTTTTTGGGATTTTTTTTGGGTTTTTTTGGTTTTTTTTTTGGTTGGTTGGTTGGTTGGTTGGTTTTTTGTTTTGGTGGGGTTTTTTTGTATTTTTCCCCACAAAGTAAAAATTCCCACATAAGCATTGATTTGATAATCATATGTTCATGATACAGTGACTGGGACACTGTTGGAAGATCTCCTACGCTTCAAGGCATATGACAACAGCTGATAAAATTTTAGGCTTGACCTGAAAAAAATCAAACAGTATTTGTTACATAAAATACCTCTAAGATGTTCTGATAAAAAGCAGGAAAAGAAGTAACCTGAGGAAATAAGTTAGTTGTCTGAATGACTGATAATTATCTCTGCCCTTAGGGACAAGACTAATACCCTGAACAGAAACCTGTTTAGCTGGGAAAGTCAAGTAACTATTCTCTGAATTTGGCATTCTTACTCCTTTGGGAATAATAATAAGCCACAGTGTATTCCTCAGGTCAAATGTGATTTTTTTTTAAGCCATCCTGCACAGAAATAAGAAAGCTTGAAAAATACAGGCTGTCTGCCAGCAGAGGAAGACTATGAACAAGTTAGTAAGAAGAAAATGCATCTTAGTTACAGTATTGTCAAATAAATGTATGAATGAATATATTACCCCTCAAAGTGAACAGAAGAATATTATGCATTGTTTTCTGTGGTGATTTTTTTGTTATGAATCTACACAGAAAAGTCACAATTGGTCCAGAAGAAGCTGAAGTAAATGTCAATGATCTTGCTCTATAAAAAAAGTGTTACTTTTCATCAAGATGTTAAATTTACAGCAGCATCACTTGGCCTTTCATCTCTTTCTTTAGTGATGTACATGGGCTAACAGCTCTTGCCCTAAAAATTCTCCTCTTTGGTCTTAAAAATATAATGTGTTGAAAATAATAGCATTTTTTTCAAAGTAGAGGGAAAATGGTCATAACTGAGAGCATGGATAGTAAGTATTTTGTGTTTCCATGTTATACTATTAATCTGGTCTTGATCAGAAATTTCAAGCTTTTATTGAAATTGTGAAACTAGGATATGGAAATGCATTTAGATCTGCTTTTGTGCTAAAATTTAAGTTAGTGTTCACAGGGATATCTAGTGAGATGAAATGAAACTAAATCTGTTGAACTGTATCAGTTCTAAAATGTGAAGTAATTACTTGGCTCATTAACAACAGACAAAGGTCTACCTGAGTCATTCTATCAAGCTTTGAGATTAACATTTTACATTTCTGTTCTGGTTTTGGCTGGAATGGAATTAACCTTCTCAATAGTAGCTAGCATGGGGCTATGTTTTGGATCAACTTCATTCTAGATTAATTCAAATGACAGTTGTCACATTTACATCATGCTCAGTTTTAGAGGTTCATTTTATAGACCTAATGCTGGTCATCTACCAGGGATAAGATCATCTATGGTCAAGATATTTTGAGTTTCTAAGGTGCTTTTAGTTATATTTTTACATTACATTAATTTAAACTTGTTAATAAATGGAGTCACGTGGCTTTTGGAAAGTTTTATTCCTGCAGCCTTACACTATTTCCAATAAAATCAATTTTTAATGGCAATAATATTTGTCATTTTTATAGCACTTTTCATCTCAAAGTAGCTAAACTGCTTCACATACTTTATATTTTGAATGACATGCCTTTCCACTAATGAAATTCAGTCAGACAATATAGCATTAATTGATGTGTTTTTTACTCCTTTTCAGATTCTATGCTGCCAACCATACTTTTAACACTGAAATTTGTTTTTCCACAGACGTATATATCTCTGTGTAGCATTGCACTAATATTAACAGAAATATGTGACAGTTGTGCTAATCAGTGGGATATGGATTGACACAGAAGAATCGTAGCCCGCAAAGCATACCAAGAAAAATATAAATATTTTGTTCTTGTTGCTGAAAAAAAAACCCCAAAAAAACCGCAAAAACTTTAAAATAAGTTGGGAGAAGTAGCGTGATATTTTTTCCCTTTTAATTTTTTTTTTGGCAGTTAGGAGGTTGAAGAATGCTTGAAAGAGATAGATAGAGGAATGACTGTTGAAAATAGAAGAATCCTCTAGACAACTGAGAAGATGAATAGAAAGAAGAATAAAAGGACCAGTAAAACTGCTTAAGATTTTTTTTTTTGCATTTATAGAGAAACTAGAAAGGAAGTGATCTGTTTTAACCTTTTGTTTGTTGGGGTTTTATTTTTTAAAGTAGTTGTAGGGACTGAGGGAAAAAATCTAAATTTAAAGTGTTTCTGATCTTTACTTCTTCCATTTTTTTTCTTTGTCTCAATTAGGACTTTTTTTTTCAAACTGTTGTCTCCATTTAGAATTATTTCCATTTCTTTCCTTTCTCTCTTGGCCAATGTTTTTGAAAGTAAACGGCAGAATTTGAATGTGCTTGTTTAGGTACACCAAGTAAAGATTTCTGAATTGTCACTGATAGGTGTACGGTGGCTATATCCTACTCTTGTTCTAGCCTGTACTGAACATATCTTTGCAGATATAGAATCAGAAACAAAAAGCTCTGTCCTTGACCAACTAAATTTGCAGAAGCCCCAAAATATCCCTGATATGTAAGTTTTAAATGTTTATTTGAACATGTCCAGTTTTGGAGCAAAGCCAAAGACCAATTGTTAGGGAATATTTTAGGATGAGTATTATGTGTATTTGCAACAGAGCACTGCACTAGTGCTAACTTCTTCCCTTGTCAAGTAATACTTTATTTAACTTCTGCTTAGGTGAAATCCAATGATGATCTCATTGCTTTTCAATAATGAAGAGCATTTAAATATTTAATTTAAAGAATGATTAGTAATTTTCACGAATTGGAAAGATGACTTGCAGCTTGGGTAATTTAAGCTGTACTATCAAGTTTTATTTGCCTATTTGAGTACCCTTGTAGGGAACACAGTGGATATTTTGATGTGTGTCTGTATCATCATATTCAGTGTATTTTTTTTCTTGTATGTTTTCTGTTGTAATAGAAGACACCAGCCAGAATCAAAAGCTTCATAAAGCTCTCTCCCTTTGCACAATTTTTTTAAAAAATAAATCCTACTCACCTTGACAATGACTATGACTAAACATAGCAGAATGTCAGTCTTTGCTAGGAGTACTGGCAGTTCAAAAGATGTTAGCTACTCTTCCTCAAACCTTTGAATTATAAACTTATTTCATCATTCTTTATTTCTTTCTCTTCTCAGCCTATTTCTAGAAAAGTAGAGATTAATGTATAATTATGGTTGTTAGAATATATTATGAAAGATGTATGTTACATCTATAGCTTGTTATTGGGTACCTAAGCTAAATCAGTGATCTTTGTCAACACGTGCCACTTAAACATTCATATGTACGTAAGTATTCAGATTTGTAGCTAAAAAATACTAGAGGAAGCTATCAAATAAACTAAAACCTAATGAGTTCATCTCTTATTAAATATTCCTCACAGAAGTCAGGAATATTGTCATGAACCTAGTGCTAAGTTCTTACTTGTGTGCTCACATGAACTTTGAAGGTGGCTGCTAATGCCTCCCTTATCACCTTTATGTGTCTTTTTAATACTAGCTGGTCAAGCGATGACCCCAAATTTGTAAAGTATCACTTAGTTCATTTCATATCAAATGTAGTTTTATTGGAAATATAGACAGCTCTTGTATGAAATTACAAAGTTGGCATTTCTCAAAACTGCTTAAGATTATTGGAGCTTAATTTAAAAGCTTAATTTATTAGGCTTAATTTAAAATCTGTATCATTAAATTTTACTTTTGTTATTGTGTTGAGATGTTGGAATGTGTCCAGAGAAGAGCAACAAGGATGGTGAAGGGTCTGGAATACAAGTCCTGTGAGGAGTGGCTGGAGGAGCTGGGGATGTTTAGCCTGGGGTGACCTTATCACTCCCAACAGCTGCCTGGAAGGAGGGTGTAGCTGGATAGGGGACAGCCTCTACTCCAGTTAAGCAGTGACAGGACAAGAAGACACAGTCTTAAGCTCCACCTGGGGAGGTTCAGGTTGGACATTAGGAAGAAATTCTTCACAGAAAGGAGGATTGGAGCTTGGAATGGGTTGGCCAGGGAGGTGGTGCAGTCACTGTCCCTGAAGATATTTAAGAAAAGACTGGATGTGGCACTCAGTGCCATGGTTTAGTCGTTAAGGTGGAGTTAGGTCATAGGTTGGACTCAATGATCTCAAAGATCTTTTCCAACCTTGTTAGTTCTGTGTGATTCTATGATCATTTATCTGCTTTTTGTTGCAGTTTGGCTACTGCAGATACATAACAAGATTTCCATCAGTACGTGCACAGAGTTTTTGTGGAGAGTTATAAACAAGACAGTGCATGATATATTTTTAGAAATCTGTGGAAGCTTATTTTGTTGCCAAAGACAGTAATTTAGTGACTGATTACATAAAGCATTTTGAGGAGACTGGGGGAGGAGAAAGTTGCATGATTTTCATATATGTACTCACAGGACAATGTACTTGAATTCTTAATACAAGATGAAATTTTTGTTTGGGCTTAGTTCACACATGATTAGACTCTGATATTTTCAAATTTGTTTATGTATATTATAATTTTGCTTTTAATGTCTCCATTTCATAAACAGATGTACACCATACATAACCTTTTGCAGATAAAACTTCTGGGACTGTTTCTAATGTCGAAGACTGCAGGAGACTTCTTCCTTTTCTTTGCCCTCCACAAATAGCAAAAATAATAATAAAAATATCATGTAGCATTTCCAAATCCACCTAAAACTTTCCTTCTACTGTAATGTTTTTAGGACAGGTTATTAATGTATGTGTGATGAAAGGTCAAATACATCCCTCTTCATGGTCTTGGTATAATAATTTACTACTTAATTACAAAATAAAAACCACTATACCTTTAGAAACCATTCAAATTTTTTTTGTTACTTATTTGGGGTTTTTTGAACTCTTCCAGAAGAGATGAGTTTTTCACAGCGTTCTAGTCAGTGATTGTGAATGAAAGAGGCATAGTTTTTGAGGAAAAATAGCTGCAGAGTGTGAAGGACATAGTGACCTCAGAACCAAACGCCCTTGTCAAATCTCCTTTGAACAGTGTACTGGATTGATTGCCCATTTCAAAAAGGATGCCCATATGGCAGAAGAATGAGACAGCCATTCCTGTACTATGGAAGAGCATCAAGAGCTAAACATGTGCCTTGACTGCTTTTTCCCTTATTGCCAATTAATTTAGCTTCCTCTCATTAGAGTAGCTGTCACGAAATACTGAGACAGAGTTGTGGCACTTATTGTTATGAATTACATTAAACTTAGCAGGACTGTCCATATTTAAAAGATCTTGAAAACTCACCGTGATGAATGTTTCATTCCTATAATTCAACTAAGAAAAAACCCAAAAATATATTAAAAACAAAAGGATTTTTCCCCTCAGATTCCCCAAATAGAAACGGGATGATGGAGTTGGCCAGCAGCAGCACAGCATGGAAGTCTAGGAGGGATTTTGAAACATAGTCTTCTGACAATCAGTGTCACAATATAATCTGATTGAATCACATTTATAGATCAAGAGGTTCTGTAAAATGTAAACTTGTCTGGATCCTTGAAGCAGACCAGGTGGACCTGAGCCTTTTTCATTTATTTGTTGGGTTTTTTAGCTTTAGGCAGAGTTCATCAAATCTGTATGGCCTGTTATTTAAACACTTGTGCTATCCCATTGTAGCACAGAGGCCACACATCAGGGAGATCAAAGAAAACATATGCCATCCAGAAGTAGTTTTGAGCCTCAATGTTCCTTGGGAGTTCCTTGGGAGGGGATCCTTGTGGGGTTCCTGTGCTTCCAGAAAGACTTCATACAAAATCTAATATAACAAAAAGCAGAGAAGAGATGTATGTAGCAATTTTTCCAAGCATATTCATTAACAATCTTAGTACATCAGTAAAATATAAGATGCTCTGAACAGTTACCATTTTTCTGAAACAAAATTTTGTGGTGTGTTTCCCTGTAAGTTGTTTTCTGTCTTATCACCAAGATGTTTGGTTTGTGCTGGTTTTAGCTAGGATAGACTTTATTTGGTTTTTTATTTGTTTGGCGGGGCAGAGGAGGTTGGTTGGTTGGTTTTTTGTTTGGGGTTTGTTTTGTTTTGTTTTGCATGGGAGCCATTTAGATGCAGAAATACAAGCGTGGCCCTCTTATGAAAGGTTTTTGTCAGAAAATAATTACAGTCTATTTTGAATTTCAGAGTTTATAGGAATAAAAGCATGGCATTGACATGATTTCACACAAGTAGTAATGTATTATCAGATTTGTAACATCAATTTTATTACATTCAGAGTTGGATTTTCTTGACCTAGTGCCTTTATTTATAGTGTAAATTTATTTTAACTTTTGGAAAGTATTAATTTGTTTTGAAAGTCCTCAAAATATCCCTAAGTCCTTTCAGAACTGTTTCTTCCTTTCACAAGTATTACCACGTCCAATACCACAAGTATTACCACTTTGAAGGTCAAAAATACTTTCAATAGTTTTACAGGCCAGATGGTAATGCTTTTGCTTTTTTACCTCAGACTTTCACACTGTGCCTCATTCCCATAGAAATTAGAAGGAATGGGACATCTTGGCATGAGCTCATAGTGTATTAGAAGGGCACATTAGAGGACAGGATTTATTCTCTCTCTGTGCTAGTAATATTCCTATTTGTTTTGTTGCCTGCGCCAACATATTGTGTTTCCCTTGCAAAACACAGATTTCAAGCAACTGTCTCTTCCCATTTCAAAAAGAGGAATAAGAGGAACATGGATGATTTTTGGATGATTTTTTTTCCTTTTGTGTCACACTCAAATCATAGTTTCAGAGATATTTTATTTTTTCAGAACTTAAGCTCATGCATGTTTGGACTCAGTCCAAATAATTAAATTATGTCCTTACTTTTAAGACTTTTTCATATTCTTGTTCTTGTGGTAGAATTTATATTTCCAAGTTGTATTAAAATGGAAAAAAATGTAGCCTTTTAATGGAATTTATTTACTTATCTATTTTGCAAATTTTATCTGCATTTGCTATGAGGCATAGCTGTAACACCTATGGTAATTTTAATTTTATCCAACTTTCAGGTATTGAAGTTTAACAAAACAGGAATGCAAAATTTACTATGGTAAAAGTATCTCGGAAACACACAGATGAACAGCTTTTTTTGCTGTTGAAATGCAATTCATAGCTGATCCTAACATTCCCAGTTTCCTTTGACAGCATTTTGGTATATATTTTAAACAGGCATTCAATTTTGGTTTTTATTACAAATGAGAATTCCAGGAATGTACAAGACTGAAATATCTATTTTACAAAGACATGTTTTGCCATTTACATTCCATATTTTGTAGGGCCTTTTTAACAAGCTCTTGAAAAGCCAGGTTAATTCTTATACTGTTCAGCTGCTGAGGCTCTTCATAAATCAATAGATGCACCTGGTGTTTCTTAGAAGTTTGCATTATTCCTGGTGTGATTCAAACTCAGCATTGATCTTCATTGTTCCCAGATGCCGTCACCTGGCTGCAAGTTCCAAGTGCTCTCTTTCCTAGCTGAGGTCACCCTGCAATTTCCTGTAATTCTCACCATGCTCAGTGATTCACAGAAAGAGTCTTTGTGCAGCTGATAAAAGTGAAACTAGGTGATATCTTTGACTGTCACCCTCACTGTTTGACCCTCACATTGACTGGAAAAAAGACAAAAACTATTCAGTCATTTCTGCCATTGTGCAGGAACTTTTTAGAGATTCCTAACTTTGTGTCGCCTCAAAGAAACAGCAGAGAATGAATAAGAATGCAGATTCCCATGCTTTCCTGCATAAGAAATCAAGGCTGAACTTGTTATACTTTAAGGGAAAGCCTTAAACAAATCCAAATTAAACTACTCTCCAACGTGGTTTCCCATTTGACACTGAATGTCACTTTAGAAACCTCTGAATTCCACTTTACCTCAAACTATACCTGTTCATATTACAGTATCCATTTGCTCATTCAAACATTCATTTACTTGTGGTTTGCTCTTTGTCTTGTTCTGTTAACTCAATATTTAGAGAGTAATGATAGGGCTCCTTTTGGTCAATGTGGTTCCTATCAGCATCTTGCTGTAAAAGTTCTAGCTGCAGGTTGACAAGCTGTGATACAGAATTGCTGATGTTAGTGGAGTCTACCTTATGGTGATATTTGTTATTACCTATGCTGAGGCAGGCTTGTAGAATTTATGCATGCTAAATTAAGTTCAAGGAGTCTGAAAATACTGTACAAGTTATGAAAAATATTTTCAGATATTCTCGCCATATTTAAACATTTCAAAAAATGTTTATTTGTTGTAAACTTGTGTGACCATTTGCTCAAGATATATTTTAAATGAATTTTGAGTTCCCAATAAGATGGAAACAAGTGTATTAATAAATGTGTTTTGCTGTTTATTTTAGGTTATCCAATGTCAAAAAATCCCAAGGGAATTAACTTGTTGTTCCATGTATCCTGTGTAAAGCCTACACCTTCCTGTGCTTAAATCCAAAATTGCTCTCTGATACTGTGAAAGATTTCATTTAGCATTCCCTAGTGAATAGAATAGAGCATAACCCATGTTGAATTCATCTGTAGCCATTTTTACTTTTATTCTAATTGTCCTCAAAGGTGTGTTTTTATCTCTAGACAAAATGCAGCTATAATAGGTTGCATATTCAGGGACTAGGAAGCTGTTTTTTGTATTTTAAGTCTGATGCCAATGGAATACCAGACAACATTCTAAAAGTTCACTGTCTGATTAGCTGTCTGTCTAGGGCAACAACGTGCATATAAAACTTATGATATTACTGATGCTTTTAATGTAATGTGCTTAAAAATATATCAAGTGTGTTAGCATTTCTCCAAATGCTTCATTCTGTTCATTCTGTGGGTAATGAATTCACATTTCAGAACGACAAAATTTTCTACCAAACAGTATTTTTGCTTTCCCAGTGAACACTAAGTTACAGGTCGAAATTTATTGATACGTATGAAGTCCTGTATTTATGTCAATCAGTTTTCTATTAGGAATACTCATTATGCTGGCAATAATGGTTTATGTACAAGCCTACATGTGCCTGTGTGGGCAAATACATCCATTGCAAACTTATATTTTAGTTTTGTTCTTCCCCAGCTGTTCTTACATATATTTCTGCTTCAGTAATGAAAGAGAAGTCTCTGCCAAGTCAGCCTGGATCTGCAGCTGTAAATTAGGCCCCTAAGGAATCACAGAATCACCACTTTAATTTTCAGATTTTCTATGGAAAGGTACATAACAGCATTTCTAGATCATGTCCCAGAGTTTTGTGGACACACAGAGTGATCAACTAGAGATAGCCATCCCATGAAATATAAAATCACTTCATCTTGTCCGACTTCCAAAGTGTTTACATCCGCAATTGAGAGAGAAATTATGAAAAAGAAATGTTTGTGGTTATGTTTGGGATCATGCTGGTTAGCCACCTGCTAACCAATCTATTCCTCTTTAGTTTAAATATTTTCTCCTCCAATAAGTTTGTGTTCAGCCTTAGGGCTCATCAAAGGCCCACATTTACATTTGATGTGTTATGGCTTTGCGATGCGCAGCACTCAGCTGTGGAAAGAGAATTTTCTACACTGTTCTCTGTCTGCCCTTGTGGCAACTGGCTAGCTGTATAAGAGCCATCTAGAGATTACCAGCTACTCATATTTATTTTATAATAACATTTTATTCACACTTTTTTTCTTTGTTAAATGTAAACATTTAAAAATAAAAAAGTTAAGAGAGGATTTTTTCCTCTTTTTCGTGTCAGCTATGAAATATTCTTTGTACAGAACCAAAGGTTAGCTTAACTAGCCTTAGAAGTTTGATACTTTTCCAAGGCCATGGAGTTTAGCATATCTTTATAGCATATCCTTCAAATTAAAGCTATAGCATCAATTCTGTCAACATAAAATACTTAAAATCTTCCTATGAGGTATGCAATTATCTTTGCAAAAAATGCTGAACTTGTAAGCTATTGTAATGTTATGGTACAATTGTTGGAGGTTTTGTCTCACATAAATTTATTTCTTTAATCTTGGAATAAAAGTTCTGTTTCTGACATATGCTAACCCTTTTTTTTTCCCCTTCAATCTTAGGTGAGGAGCTAGTTTATAGAAATACTTAGGTTTTCTTTCATCACAGCAAGGGTATAGCTAATGCTTAATAAATATTTAAAAGCTCCATCTGCCAGAGTAAACTAGCACAGGCAAAGCATCCATGTCCTCTGGAGGTATTTAGCCCAACATATTTAACAGCAAGTCACTGTTCTACAAAGTCATATCCTGGTTTATATGGGAATAAACTGAGTTTTTTCAAGGCAATAGGATATGAATTACATGCTGCTCGGACAATCAGGTCTTCATAATGAACAGTTTTTTCTTGGTAGCATGAATAAAGTAGAAAAGATGAAACTTTTTTTATTTTCTGTTAGAGTATAAAAGTATTGTCTGTGTAGTCAGTAGAATAGATTGTGGTGGGGGGTTAATTCCATTCAGGAATGAAATCTAAGGTTTCTAGAGAGTGGTAACTATGTGAGGTTAATAACTTGGCACAACCGCTTCTCGAGAAATCTTTTATTATGATATAGCTAGCTCTGACAAATGATGGCTATATTTGTCACTTCGCATTTTCGTTCAAGTGGTATCTTTTATTCTTCATTTTGTTCCTTGGGGGGATTGCTGAAGCTTGTGACTGTATTTGGAAGGATTAGACTATCAAAGGTTAAAGTTATCATTCATATGAATGTCAGTCTTCATAGCATATATAAAATGTGAAATATATCAGGTGGTCCAGATTGGAAAGAATCCACAGAGATGCTTTTTCCAGCAGCAAAGAATGATTGTTTTGCTTTCCAGAATGCAAATGAGTGCATCAACAGTTGCTGCTCTAGCAGATCTTCTTCAAAATTCATTTAAAAACACAAGAATTATGGGAGAAACTTTTTTCTTTATGGATTTTAAGTGTCATAATAAAATGTGCCTGTCCAGATTCAGAGTTTTACACCTCACATTTGGCTTTGATGTAGAAATAGTTAGGCTAAACTGTCAATACTGTTATACTAAAACTGTAGTTCTATAATCATCTGAACTAAATCTGAACTCCAGACTTACCTGAAGGGAAAAAAAAACCCCAAAAAACCCAAAAAACCCCAAAAAAACCACCAAAAACCAAAAAAAACCCAAAAAAACCCAAAAACAACAACAACAACAACAAAAAAAACCCACACCAAAAAAACCCACCACCTTGCCTCCAAGTCTTTCAAGTTTAGTTTAAGATTTGATAACATGGATATTTTTTTACTTGCATTTACTGCAATATTTGAGATGGCCTGAGTCGAATGAAATGCTTATTGACCACGTGAATTTCCATCTCTTAAGATACGACCTTCAATCAGGGTTGTTGTTTTCTTTTGGTCTGTCCTATCAATTTGAGCAGAAGTGATAAATGAGTGCTCACTTGCTTCCAGTTAATAACCTGAAGAAAGAAATATGTGAATCATTTTGAGATGTGTTGAAAACACTCATTTGTCTCTGGATTTGCATGACGGAAAGCATGGAGTGAAATCTGACTAAGAATACAATATATTATGCAAAATCATTTCTTGTTAAGCATGGTCAGGATAAGCTGGATTTTTTGTGTAGAAATAAGCAGTGGTTTACAAGAGTCACTTTGAATCTTAAAAGTTGTATGAGAAGTCTTTTCAAGCAAATTACAGAACCCATTCCAGCTGGCTTATTATAGTTGATGAAAGTAGTTTGGCAATACTCTGAAAATTACACAGGAGTCACTAAAAAATTAGTTTCCAAGATGTCTTGTATTGTGAGTACTTTTTCAAGTCGATCTTTTTCTTAAGACCCTTGTATTTATCTTTTGTTTGTAAATCAGATCTCTCAGAGTCCACATAGACCAAGAAATCAAGACATTAGCAAATGTTGCCATTGAAAGATAGCAAGGGACAGTGAATGTTTGGGGGTTTTTTTATGTATTACCCATACTTGCAGCAGTTCATCCTTGTGGTATGGCTTCTTTGCAACATACAAAGGAAGACTAGAAGTCTTGCACTTTCTAATATTTTCCCTAACATTTGGTCATTTGAAACATTTATGGTATAGATGGTAGAAAAATCTATGTCTTTACATAGAGCGAAAAATCAAATTAAATTAGATTTCAAAGATGTATCCAATAAACTAATGGAGAACGACGTTATAAACTGGAGGAATTGAGGGATCAGTTCAGGGTCCACAATTCTTAAAGCCTCAGTGATGAAGAATAAGCATATTTATTTTTTTGACATCCTGTATGCAAACCAGTTCAGAACAATTCAATCTTAATATGTATATTTAAAAGGCATCTGTAAAGTCTCTGCTAATGCCAGATGGATCCAAGAAATTATTTAAAGGAAAACACAGTTTTACTTGTTGTCACAAAGAATTAGTTTAAATCACCTGTTGACTTCTTAGTGAGCCTGGAACTAGCTAAAGAATCTGTGGCTGTTTGTTTTGGTTTTACTGAAGTGATTGAACAGATACAGTCATAGCCTGATTAATTTATATCTATATAAATCTACTTAACATAGGAATTTTATTTCCTTTCTGCTGGTAACAGCAGGAACAGTCTATGCTAGTGATTTCAGTAAAGTTAGGGAATCAAAAGGTGTGATTTCTGTTCCACAGGAAGATGTATGGGTAAAGTTGCACTGGACAAATTTACTGTTTTGTCACTATTGATATTGATCGTGTTTAGAGACTGAAGTAAAAGTGGTATTTTTCCACTTTCCTGAAACAAGGTTTAGTACATAGATATATTTGGATCAGCAACATGAATGTTTCTGATGCAATATAGCAGTAAAATGTGTTCATGTCTGTGAGGACTGTTACACAGATACAGCTGCCTTTCATTAGAGGGATCATCACTCACTATCAGAGTAGGATAGTCAGCTCAGCTCCTTAGCATGTCATATTAATAACTTCATAACTGTGGCCATAAACCCATAAACTGATTATAACCTGTTCTCCACTGCCATCTCTATTCAGCAAATATCTACCTTTTGCTCAAATCTGAGTGCAGAGACAACCTCTTTTGGTTAGGTATTTTAATTTTTTCCTTACAGATCAAAAGACACAAACTTGTGGCTTGACAGAGCATTTTAAAATTACTAAGATTACACTAGTTTTAAAATTAATTGCACTTTGTATTGTTTAAACTTTGTACAATTTAAAATGAATTGTGTTTTTTCTTTGACATGCAAATTCTTTGCACTTCTATAGGTTTCATACGTCAAGAATTCCGTGCATGTGTTATGTGATACTATCTGTTAACAGTGTTATTTCACAATATACATGAATTAAGAAATCCTTTTTAGCACTTGGATGATCCAGCTAACTTCATACTTTTAATATGCCTTTTAAAGCTCACATCAAGGGATCTTACATCTAAGGAATTTATTAATGTTACATGAAAAAGTGAAAGCTTGTCTCATTCTTTAAATAACTAGGCACAAATACAAAATTTTAAACATTACATTTGTGGTTTGGATGTTGTTTTCCATACACAGTTTTAAAATTTTAGCTGTAGCCCTGCTCCAGGTCAAAGTCCATGTCAGAAGCTCATATTTCTGAACAGCAACTGGAAATGCCAAGGAAAACCAAGGAAGAAAGAGTAAATGCAAGGATTGCATGTGTCTGACAAAAAATACTTTATCAAGGGGATTCCTGAGCCATACCTTTCATGTGAATTATTACTCTCAATATTCATTTTTGATCTGTTTTCTGACTTTACCTAATCCCTTGCTGATAGTTTTTATCTTGATAGATTTCTCAAGAAATATGTGGAAGGATATCAATACACTGTATAATCTCTTTTCACTGTGAAAACTGTCCACTTATTCCAGTTTCTGATTTCTATATTTAAATAAGTATTAGTTTAGAAGTTGGCTTTCTTTTATATCTCACAACACTTTAATTGCTTTATATTTTTTGGTGAACAATCTTATCAAAATCTTTCAGTAGACCAAGCATGTTTTATCAACTCCATAACCCAGATGAAAATGTTTGTTGTTACACTGAAAGAAATACACTCTGAAGAGCCACATCCCTGCATTACCTTCCCTAATATGACAGAACCCTGCTGGTTACTTGGAATACTAACTGCTATAACTTCTGTCACATAGGCTGGTGTGGAAATTGGGTTTTCATGCCTGTGTGTGCCAGTTTCACCTCTGAAACTATGTTTAAATACCAGTGTGGCATTTGCATTCTTCCATTCCTCTGATACCCAGTTTGCTTTACATATAGGAATTGATATTTAACCAAGAGTTATGACCGAACACGGACATCAAATTGCTGCAGAACTGCCTGATCTTATTGATTGACTGTTGTTCAATGTATTGCTTTGCTTTGTGTTTTGTGTTGGGTTTAATTTTAAAATCTCTGAGCCTTTTCTCTGTCAGTGGATTCCTGTGCAGGCTTGGCCTGAGAACTGTCTTCCCACCAGTAGGAGTATGAACAGTTAGTTTACCCTTTCTGCAATAACTTTAATGTCACTGACTGTTTCTTTTACCACTTGATTATGTGCTCTCCTGGCTTTCTGTTCTATAGGTTCCATTAAGGGACATTTATTATTAAAGGCGTAAAAACTCATAGGCAGCTCCTTAACCTCTTATGATATTAATTTAAACTGCTAGAGATTATATTGTTGGTTATTTAATTTCCTGTATTTCCTTGAATGTATTTCTGATATATTGTATCTTCTTCCACTTTTTTTTTTTTTCTTTCTATTTTTCCCCCGCCTGGATAATAGAAAAAGGGAACAAAGTGAAATGCAGTGGTAAAAAGGAAGCATGAGTCAATGCCTGTGTCTAGATCTTATGTCTTTTAATGATCTTCAGGTCATCTGCAGGCATTTTACATACTCAAGTGCTCCTTTTTTACTTATTTCTAAGTTAGATTTTTAATGCAGTTTTTCTTTTTAAGTGCTACGGACTGAGTGACTGAATGCTTTGTGAACTTTGTTATTTCACAAAGCAAGTAAGTCACTCTCCATGCAGTTCCTGATGACACCTTTCATCTCTGTCTTCTTAATAACTAGATTCCCAGTTGTGTCTGTGTCTCATCTTATTGGCTGCTACCCTTGTATTTGAGGAGTATGCCTGAATCAAGAGGCTGTAGAATTTATCTACATTCTGATATCAAAACCTTTGTTACCTTCTCAGATCTCATGTCAACCTCAATCAGGCTGGCAATAAGCTTAGAATCAATGCTGAATATTTCAAAATTCATATCCATAATATTTAGTGTCTAGGCCATATTGTACCTTTTTGTCTTCAAAGGTCACTCAGTTCACTCTGGTGTATCTGAGAGAAAAAGGTGAATGAACTTTGCAGAAAGGATAATTTGCTAACAAAGTTTGAATATATTTTGATTTCTAAAGGTATAAATACAGATTAAATGTCCTCACATAGCTGCTAGATATGGCTATGCTTGAGCTGTTAGCCTGTAATGAACTCAAAATAAAAAGGGTTTATTGAACAATATCAGTTGGTCACAGCTGGTCTGGGCTAGAGTGTGCATTAGTTGAAACACTGGTGATAAAGGGATAAACAAGCGCAAAAAACTGCAGCAACATTGCAATATTTGATCATATGCTCTTAGCTGTATTACTAGAAACTTTCTAAAGCCCTGAACCAGCAGATTTAGAACTGCTGTGTTTATGGTTGCTTTTTAAAATAAGTATAATTGGCAATGGATTTCACAGTTTAACCACAATATGAGAAAGATATACTTTTATCAGTGAACCAGTTGTCATCTTTTCATGTAGTTGAATATTTCTTTGTCTTTGGAACAGGAATGCAAGCATTCGCTTTAAACAATTATTCCATTTTTTATTTGCTCCATACTTACTGAGTAACTTGTTTCATCCTTTTCTTTAGCACTGATTCTTGCATGTTTCAATATTTTTTTTTCTCAGATTCTTGATCATTTCTTTCACTTTTCACTAAATGTTTTATTGAGTTTTGCTTCCTTTTGAAGAGCTATATAAACAGTGTATGATTAAATCTCAAGAATCTACTGCAAGGTAAATAAGGGAAATATATCACCATCTGATGGAAAAACCACAACAAAAACCAAGCAAGAAATACATGATTAGAGGCACAATACATGATCCAGATACAAAAATATCTAACTCTGCGTGATATGCACCAGATATCCCTTTCTTTTGTGGGATTTAATTTAGATGCCTTCCTTAGTCACAAGCTCCTCTGTTGGGAGCCTGCCTGTTTCCAGTGACTACATAAATTCATACACAGGGAACCTCACATTTTAAAATTAAAGGCCTAAAATCAGATGACCTGAATCTCTTTCCAGAGAGAGTAGTAGAAGTTTTTTAAGTTACTCAAATCAGTAGTTGAATACCTTTAAAATTCTGCCTTTGATTTTCTTAGGATTAAATAGGACACCTGAAGCCAATTATGAAATCGAATCCAGGTTGTCTTTGCTCAAAACTAGCACTGCAATAGTTATTCTACTTCTCTATCCTATAAAATATGCAAATTTGAGCATTCCAATTCTGGCTTTCATTTTTGCTGTAGTGTCTAATTATGTAGAGGGAAGTATAAACAATAGTGACTTTTCAGAAAAAGTGCTTTTAGTCACAGTTACAGATGATGCTCACAGTTCCTTTGTGCTAATGTCCTATTCATTGAAAAGATTTTAAAATTATCATAAGAAATTACCATTCAGTAAATAATGATACCCACAGAGGAAGGAAAATCAACCAAACCCATTTTTATTTCTCCTAATATTCATAAAAGTTTAGTTTGCTTTTCTTCTCAAATCTATTTTTGGGCCTAAGTAAAGTGCCCTTCCCCCCCCAAGCCATTAAATTCCTTACCTTTTTTTTTTTTTTTTTTTTTTTCTCCTGATGTGCCTTTTCATTGACATGTTGGAATTAGTTCAGAGATCACAACAGCCAAAGCCCTCTGATCACACAGAGCTGGCCCTCCCACTACTGTTGCTGTTCAGAGCATCCACAGCTACAGCTGCTCAAAATGAGATCAGCCAGCCTATTCTCTGGGCTCTTTTCAAGATTGCTCCTGCTGCTGCTCTGCTTCCACCTGCTCTGCCCTGAGCAAAGTGTTTCCATTGCACAAATACTCAAGGATCAAAAGAGTTCCAGATGAGGTGCCCTGGCTCTTGCCTTCAGGTGGGCAATTCAGCACCCACTTGGCAACATCATGTGACTCTCAGGGTCTGAGTTTCCTTCCCATCAGAGAGCGAGGCACAAGGGGAAGTCTGTTCCACTACTGATTTATTGTTCTATGTTTATCAAAAAGGTACTACTTAGTATCCATTATACTGCTCCTTTTACCTGTCTAACACAATTACAACATTTTTTCATGGACTGTAACTTAATAATAGCATATTTATAAATAAATGATTAATTGAAGTCCTAAGCCTGTCTTGAACTTAAGTTGTATTTATTTATTGTTTTTTCTTACTGATGGTAATAAGTAAAAAATTAGATGCTTGCTGAATTTGATGATGTATAAGTATATGAAACCTTCTATCTCTATTTAACAAAACAATTAGTTATTGAATAATTTATTCTCTAAAAATATACCCTTACTATAAAACCACACACTACATAGAAAATTTTATCATAAATTTCTGTTATTATTTTTTTGTGGTGTGATATATATCTCATACATTTGAGATTTTTTTTATTATAAATTAAGTCTTCTAAATTTCAACTTTTATATCAATTTTAAAATAAACAGGAGAGCATAATTTGGAGTTAAATTGTATCAAATATATTACAGCATGTAGGTGTATTTGAAACATCTGTAGTACTGTACTAATGGTGCAGCTTCTTGTTGAGCAGTTATTGCCATCCCTGGATGCAGCCTATTGCCATCCAATACTGATACTGAGCCCACAACAGTTGTTCATTTATTTTATGCTTGTGCTAGTTAATTTGTTTGTTTTGACATGAATTTAGTGCTATGGGCTGTGAACAATAGCAGGGGTCCAGTGGTGTTCATGTGCAATTTAGGAAAAGCTGTCTAATCACAAAGTCACAGGAACTTCAGATTCCTGTATCTGCTTTTCTACCCTTCTCTCTTTCAAATATTTTTTATTAACAAATAATCTAATCAATTCATAGGATTGGGTGGAATGCCACCCACTAGAACAGGATGCTCAAAGCCCAATCCAACCTGGCTTTTAACAGCACCAGGGATGGGGCACCTGGTACTGATGTGCAACCTGTTTCAATGCCTCATTACCTTCTGAGTCAAGAATTTCTTCCTAAGATCTAATCTAAATCTCTTCCCTCTTAGCTTGATTTCAACTCACATTTCAGTAACTATGAAAAGAAAAAGAAAAAAAAAAATTGAAGACTGCACCAACTACAGACTGAATCAAGTAAGTACAGACCCTTCAGTTGTTTCCACAATCCAGTAACAGAACATTTCCATCCATGAGATATGTCACAGCAATTTTCCTGTTTTATTTTTTTTTTTCTGCCTCCAATTACACTCCTTGAAGGTGCAACAAATCTTAGAGGGAATGCTCCACATTTAACTCATTTGTGAGGACACGAGCAAAGATGATTACCTTGTTAGATTACTCCTTGATTTCTTTCTACATCCTTTACCTCAGAGAAATACCAAACCAGCTGGCGTGCTTTTATGTTAGTCAGAGAGAAGCTAGTTTGGCATAATTTATTTCAAATAATAAAAAAAATATCCTACATTTATTATTAGGATCAAGTTGTCAGAGTGAGACTATCTAAGAGATGGCCTTTTAGTACTCTTAAGTCTTCAAAAGAGCTGTTGTTTTAACAAGTTCATCTGAATAAAAGGGGAATAAATTCAAAGATTTTAGGGACAAATTAGACAACTAATAAAAATATGTGACAGATATATATTATACAAGTGACTGGGATTTTTCTCTCTTTGTATGTCACCTTTTAAGAGAAAAAAAGAAGCCCTTCAAAAAGAAAATTACAGATTCTTGTCTCTGCTGTAGGTAAGGACTTCAGCAGTGCATTTGAATTTGCATAATGCTATATTGAATTTTGATTTCCATTATTAGGATTTTTGATATACAGTTTTTGCTACACTCCATATCTAAATAATGTCACAACTTGATTAGAAAATTTTACTTCATTTCTTTGGTGCAGTCTCTGCAAGGAAGTTAAGGCATTGTAAGCTTACCATAGTGAGAAACCTTTAATAAAGCACCAGAATCCCAGAAGATAAAGCACATATCAAAACCCATTTCTGTATTCCAGAACTGTTCTGCTGGGTTTGTTACTATTTGACTGGTTGTGTGGGTTTTGGTGTTTTCTTTTGGGAGTGGTGACAAAGTAAGGGAAGAAACGTCTGTGAAACTAGAGAATGAAAGCTGAAAACTGTTCAGGGGGTGAATTTCTCACCTGATAGATTGCCTGCCTACTAATATTTGCAGCTGTCAATTTCCACCAGCATCTATTGTAGATTGTGTCACAAGGGGGACTGCTGCACCCATAGCATGGGCATCAATGTTCCCATGCAGGAGTTTCTTCCACAAAACTACATCTTCCTTTGATGAAATGGAGGGATGGTTTTAAAGCTCCATCACATGTGAGGGAAGTGGCACCTCTATTTCTTGCAATAAACATTAGAGGAAACTGAAGTGGATGAAAGGACTGTGCTGGGAGATAATTTATTTTTAATGGGGAAGGGAAAGGAAGAGCAAAACACTGAAGCGACAGAATAAAGGAAACTTTTTAGCAGTGAAATAGGGACACCTTCACTTTGACTCAAAAGGGCGTCCATAAGAATATAATTATGTAAATGTCAAGAAGGCTAGAAGTGGTTTTAATGTTGTACATTAAGATATATATTAATAATATGATGAAATTGAGAGCAGAAAAGCCTATACTAAATAGAGTGAAAAACGTTCTGACAGGAAGATACATTAGGCTGTAGAATAGTTTTCCATAGGGAAGCCATCACTTAAGGGCTTTTTCTTTCATCAGTATGTTCCCCAATTCTATGAAGATTCATATTCAGCTCTTCATGTCCAAATGGAAAATTAAACAAGAGAGATAATTTCAGCAAGTCCCGAAGTCCCTCAGTAATTTTAAGGAAATTCAGTTACGTCCTCTTATCAAAATATCCCTTGCTGGGGTTAAGAATAGAGCGCACTATATATATATTATAGAGTTATGTTTAAAAAATAATTTATTTAATTAAAAAGTGAAGATCTTTCTCTGAGTTTAGATGTCAGGGGGTTTTTGTGATAGGTCTGCCATATTTTGTCCTTCTTGCAAGATTTTGGGAATATTGGCTGTATCTGAACTACAGAATGCACTCACACAAAATGTTTTAAGTTCTGAATACTGTCTAAAGTGCCAGTTTCCTGGACTTTCAAAGTTCAAGGTTCAAAGGAAAAGCTGTTCATTTCATTGAGGATGCACCGCTGCATTTTCAGGTTCAAAATATCAGTGATCTGCGTGAAGGAGAAGGCCAACTGAGCCTGAAGTCTGAGGTCTGAGCTCTAATCCTGGAGACAGGGTGTCTATTTCTGTTATAACGATTAAAACATTGGCCTTTGAAGTAATGGGGCATATCCAGAGGTATGGGAACCACAAAAAAAAAGTAGGTCTTTGTCAGAAATTTAAAAGTTTCTAACATCAACTCACCCTAGAGTTTTTGTTCTGTTTGTGGGATTTTCTTGTAGGTTTTGTTTTGTTTTTGCCCCAGCCTATCCTTTTCAAATGAGTGATTTTTAACCATTGTTTCAGTTTTCAAATTAGGCATATAAGATGTTTGTTTTCTTATAATGTCACTTTCCTTAAGACTGTGGCCTGGGTTTGGGGCAAGGCAACTTTTAAGATGTATTGTGTTTTACACTGCAGCTGTGACAGAAAGGATTTTCTACTGTGCTGCCCTTGGTCTGGAAAATCAGGATTTCATTTACCTCTCTGTCATAAGTTATCTATATTGGATTACGCATCTCGAGGTATAAAAAGTTTTTTCAGTAATATGCACAGGAATTGAAAGGCAAGACAGTAATTTGAGAAAAACCTTCTTAAGCACAAAGAGGAGTATAACTCAATATACTGTTTTGGATATTCATCCAATTTAATCCCATTTTCTATGAAATCTTAAGTAATTTACTCAAATATCTATGTGCATGATGATATTTAATGACTATTTCAACCTACTTATGTGGTACTGTAAAACAATTGTATGTGCCACATAGCAATGAAAATATTAAAAAAAAAAAAAAATTACCTATATTTTCCCCTTAGTTAGACAATTGCAAAATTGCACGTTTTGCCAGAGAATTTGTGTTTCATACGGTTAGTGAATTTTGAGGGTTGGTAACCACATAATTTTTTTACCCCAACAGTGAGATGGTTGGTGCCATGTATTTTATTGTATTGATGCCATGTATTTTAATTGGTTTTTGTTCAGTTTGTTGTGAAAAAATATAGGTCTCACCTTCTAGATTGTTTTAAATGCATTAGGTTTTCTGCTAAAATGATGCTTCTAGATAAATGATTGTGGTTATTAGTGTCTAAACTATTGATTAAACAGCACAACAAATTCTCATATTAAAACATTGTGTGTGTGCATATATTTATGTCTCCTTTAATTGCCTGGTTTAGCTTATTTTGTTTTGGTAATCCAGAAGGTGCTCTACACATTCCTATGCATCCATATACAGTCTTAACTGCACACTATATAGTACAGCTTAAATGAACTGATAAATATTAAGTCAAATAAATGAGTTTAAATTCTCTGAGTAACTGAATTGTATTGAACTGCAGGCGTTGTGAAAGTTTTAGCTGAACTTAGTCTCATCAATAAGTCTGCAATCCTTTGCTAAGAAGCTTTGTCTCTGAAACTCTCTTGGGGTTTACTAAATGAATTTAAAGCAATACAGATACCTTCCAAATCCCATAACAGAACTCACCAGTAAGCCAAATAAGCTGGAAAAGAATCTGCAAGTAGGGAAAGGCAATTCTTATTGAATTAATGAAAACTGAAAATACTTGAATTCTCTGTTTGCTTTTAGCCTGGCTTGATAAAAATCTCTGAACAAGTAACTTAGCAAAGACAATAGAAAGTGGGTTGGCCAGCTTTAAGATGTTGGCCAACTACAATAAATTTAGAAATATATTTACTAGGTTAAAAAAAAAATAAAAGGTAGCTGTCATATGAAGTGCTCTAATCCGGAAGCAAACAGTATGGTCCAAGAAAACCCAAGTATAATAAAAAAACCCAGTTTAAGATGCATATATGTCTCTGATTCTTTTACTGAAAACTAGTTTACCACTTATTACAGCTGCATGTAACTTATTAAAGAAAAATGTGAACTAAACTTCAAAAATTCAGTTCTCTGAAATGTAGGGTTGGGACCCAGAATCTAATGCCATATTTAATAGTATATAAAAGCATAATGAAAATGTTTCATTGTTGAGTTCTGGACACCAAAGACCGTCAAAAATACTGAGGATGTCCATCTATTTGTGCTGCATCCAGGAATTAGTTTTGGTGGGTTTTTTTGTTTGTTTGTTTGTTTTTGTTGTTTGTTTGTTTGTTTGTTTGTTTTAATAAATGATACTTTAAGATCTATGTTGGAAAAAAAAAAAAAACAACAAAAAACCAATTGCATGTGTGTCTGATTATTTCTTTAACTTACAGTGAATTCTCTGTCCATCTCTTCACTGCATCTAATTGTCCACCTTGATATATATACCTTGGTTTCCTGAACCGCATATTGTAAAGAGCTTGGGAAATGGAATCCAGAGTCTAACAGAAGCCTTAGGAATAGAAACAAATAAACACAACAAGAAAGGACACAGATACTGTGTTTGATGAGCTACCCCATTAGTACCAGAAACCACTTACCTGGGTTCTGGCAAAGTAATGCATACGCATATATGATATATTCTCCCACTTGTTTTTTGTACATTTTATATT
>VXBB01010031.1:1684-12177 GCA_013399915.1 Illadopsis cleaveri | reverse complement strand
GGGAGGTTCAGCATCAGAACCTCCAGGGGCAGGAGTTGTGGCTTTGGGCTGTGAAGTCCTGCTGCCCTGATTTTTCAGCCTTCTGATTGTTTTTCATTTCTACTGGAGTTCCTCACCCTCGTGACAAAAACAAAGATTGATATTTTGCAAATGACACACTCCTTTCCAGGGGGAAGGACAGATGGATGGAATTCTGAGTTGACCACGGGGGTCAGAGGGGTGTTCCTCTCATCCCCCAATCCTTGACCAAATCCCAAAAACTATCAAAGTTAAAATCTCCCAAATAAACTGCCCTTTTCCTTTTCATCTCACATCCGGATGGGTGAGCGTAGTCCTTTTGTGTCCTCTTGCAACAAAGTCCTTGGCAAGAGGCCCTAAATCAAACCCCCAAAAACCAGAGTGATTCCAACTCCCTGGACACCTCCCGGGCTGGGCAGCTTCTCCTGCAGGAGCTGAATCCTGGAAATTCAGATTCCCTTTCCCCTGGCTGCTGCTGCACAATTCAGAAATCAAATTAATCCCAAACCTTTCCCTCCCTTTAATCCCTTTTCCTTTCCCCCTCACCCCTGCATCATAATAAAATAAAAATTTTAAAAAAAACCCAAAACCCTTAAACTCTGTGTGGAAATAAAAGCAGCAAGAACTTTGGCACGGTGACAACTAAGCTTTTATCAGTTTTAAACCCTCCCTGCAATCGCTGCCCAGGCAGTTTTAGTGAAGAGGTGATGATTCAATTGAGTGATTCAAATTCCAGAGTGACCTCACTGGAGCCTGGGAGGATTCACGGGGGACTCGGGGGCTTCAGAAAACTTCAGACATCGAATCTCTGAACCCCCCTGGCTGCTCCCAAACCCTCTGTGCTCCCTCCCCCTGCAGCAGGGCCCAGCTGAAATACCCAAAAAATAACTCTGAACACCAGGAAAAAAAATGTAAATATTGGATACTGTCACTGTGGGAGGAAGGAAAAACCTGAGGAATTAATGAATTTATCCCCATGAGAGCAAAATCCAAAGCTGACATTCCCTCAGCTCGTGTCTCGTGTGACAGAGGCAGATGGGCTGGTTGGGAGATGGGTTTGGTTTTTTTTTTCAGAGAAAAGAAAAGAAAAATGCAGAAAACAAAACGCCAGGGAAGGAAGGATGGGGGAAGAGAAAGGGATGGAATCTTCTCTCAGCCCAGGCTGCTTTTCCACCGGGCACATGAGGAGCTGCAGCTTGGAGATCTGGGGGTAATTTCAGGTGAATGAAATTCAGATGAGTTCAAGAGGTCCCTCAAATTTCAGCTGCTCCATTTTTGGAAGCTGTGGTGGAATCAGAATTACCTGATGGAGCCCACACTGCTCAGGAAAAGGGGAAAAAAACCTCAGTTATTCCACTTGGACTCAAGAAAAAATTAACCCCAGTTCCCTCTGAGTGTGTTTTTTTTGGGCCTAAATAAACAACTTTGCCCTTCCACGGCTGCTCTGAGACGTTTTGAGCCACAAATCTTGAGGAACTCTGCAGTTTCTCAGGGCCTGACTTCTGGAGAGCATAAATTGATTCCAAATAACATCTAAGGGATGAATTAATTCGACAATAACTTTCTTTCAAGTCTAATAAAGGCTGGATGAATCACTGACGGATGAGTTCACGAGGAGGGGAGCACTGGCTGATGATTTCATTAATCCTCCCCTAAAAAACGTGGACCGCGATGAGAAAAGACAGCTGGCTTCAAAAACCCTTATTTTCATCGACATAAAAACCACTTTCTGGCCTTTTTATTTATTTATTTTATTTTTTTTCCCCTTCCCATTTGTGCCTTTTTTTACCCTGTTAAGAACCAAATTGCAGAGAGAATTCCTGGCACCAATTTCAGGCCATTTCAGCTCGGGGGGACCCGCTGGGGCCCATTCAGAGCTGGGCTGGAAATGGAAAGGCACAAACCCTGGGGGAGCCAGCCCGGGGCCCCACGCTGATCCCTGCTCTTCAAAACCCATTTCCCTGCAAAAATTCTGCGGAAACCAAGCGGCGTTTACGAGGTTTTTTTAACTCTTGGGCGTCGCCGCGAACTGGAGCCGTTCCCGCAGGAATTTATTTTGGGGTTTGTTTTGCTTTCGTGCAAAAGCAGCAGAAAGGTTAATGAGGAGTCGGGATCTCTTTCTGCGCCGATTTATCTCCGAATTTCTGCCCTCCCTCGGCCCCGGAGATGCGAAAGCCGCTTTATTCCCGGTAATTAGAGGCACTAACGAACCCAAACACCAGGAGAGGTGCGGATCCATCGGGCTGGCACCTGCAATCCGCATCCCGCGCTCCATTCGCTGAGACAATAAAGACTGAAGAGCGCTAATTGCGCTAATTAGGAAATTAGGGAAAGGTTAAAGCGTTCTGCAGCACCTGACGGCGCATCCCCCCTTTCCTTGGTCCAGAATGGCCAAAATTCCCCATCCCACAGCTCTGCTCCCTGCCCAGGTGGCTGGAACCAGGGACAAGCTTGGAGCCAACATCACAGCTCCAAAAAAACCCTTTTCCCCAAAAAATTCGGACCCGCCTTGGTGTCAGAGGGAGGGAATTAACAGAGCTGATTTTCCACCACTCCGTGGCAGAAGTTGCATTCACTGCTCGGTTTAATTCTGCCTGACACACCCTTAATGTTCCAACAATTAACTTCTACTGCAAGGTGAGGAAAATCTGGTTTATCAGTTTACTTCCCTCTTCCCGCCGTTTAATTATCCCCCCCTGTCCTGTGCTGTGCAACCTCGGACAATTCCAGGGACAAATTCTGATCCCTGCAGCCTGCCCGGAGCTGGGACACGGCGACTGGCCCCTGTGGGAAATGGATTTGTAGAGAATTCTCAAAGACTTCGTAGAGAATTCTCAAAGAATTTGTAGAGAATTTTGAAAGGATTTGTAGAAAATTCTCAAANTGGATTTGTGGAGAATTCTCAAAGAATTCGTAGAGAATTTTGAAACGATTTGTAGAAAATTCTCAAAAATTTTAAAAAAAAATAAAAATTCTCAATGTCTCACCCTCCACATGAGACTGACTGAAAATGGAATACAAGTTTTTAAAAGGCCTCTCATTTGCCCCATCTCTAGGTCAGAAAAGGGATAATCTGACAGCCCCTCATGGTTTGTCCCGATTTTCCAGAGTCCTGCTGATCCCAGGGCTGGGCTGACCTGGGAGCACCAAGGGAGGATGAGCAGAGCTCTGAACCTCTCACTGGAATTTCAGCTTTCATCCCCCTACAGGCACCGTTTCTTTTCAGATTTTCCTGGAATTTTATGTAGCGAAAATCTGGCATATTCTCTGTGCTCCCGCCAGGAATTCACAGCGATTTTCCACTTGTGACTCCGCTGGATTCAGTGCCAAATCCTCCCCTCCCTGTCCCATCCCACCGCCACAGCCAGAGCAGCTTCCTGGAGCCCAAAATTGGGGAATAATCTATTTATAGCTCATCCCTTCCCTCCTCCCTGTCCCATCCCCATCCCACTGCCACAGCCAGAGGCGCAGCAGCTTCACCTTCCCAGAACCCAAAATTGGGGAATAACCCACTCAGAGCTCATCCCTTCCCAGAGGACCAGCCAGAGGACTTTCCTGGCACCCCAAAACTGGGGAATAATTCATTCAGACCTCCTCCCTGCCCTCCTCTCTTTCCCATCTTCTCAGGAACGTCTCTTCCCCACAGCAAACAAAGTGGGAAAGCTCATCATTAATTCTATTTAGGCCCAATGTGTCACAGAGGCAGCGAGGCTGGGCCGTTTTCCTCTCTGCTGGGGCACAGAACATGGATTAACTATTCCAGCCAGGCCCGGCCATGATTTATTAATTCAATTTCGGAGTGTGCCACTGTCAGATCAGATAAGTTTGGTGTTAAAAAGAGCCTCTCTGAGGACCCTTTTTCCTCTTTTTCGAGCAGCTGAGTGAGGCCTGGCAGGCTGGGTTGGAGGAGGGACAACACCCAGGGTTGTGAGGGACAACACCCAGGGTTGTGACGCTGTCGGGGTGGGAGCAGGGAGGGCACTGCTGCTCCCAGCCCACCTGGATTTTGGGATTTTCGGGTGCTCGAGGGTTTGGGGCCACTCTGAGCCAGCCCTGCACAAACCGAGCTGCTTGTCCCAGGTGATGTCCAGAAGTTTTGGGGTTTGGATCTCCCCAGACTCTCCCCAGCCTCTTTCCAGCCTCTTTTCCTCTCTTTTCCTCTTTTACTCTTTTTTCCTCCTTTCCTCTTTTNNTCTTTTCCTCTTTTTTCCTCTTTTCCTCTTTTCCTCTTTTTTCCTCTTTTCCTTTTCTCTCTTTTCCTCTTTTCCTCTTTTCCTCTTTTCCTCTTTCTCTGCTGCTCTCCCCTGAATTGTGGAAATGCCTCGCCTTGTGAGTTCTGCAGTGGCTCAGAAGCTCCCAAATGATGGGGCATAGCATTTGAGAAGTCTTTTAAGTGCTGTTTTTAAGCGCCATCACATTTAATTTCCGTCAATTTCTCTTATTCCATGAATTCCTGCCCTTCCTGGGTGCAGGAACTCTTCCTTCCCCACCCAGCCTGCTCCCCCTGTTCGCTCCCTCCACACACTGCTCGTTTTTAGACCCAAGAAACAAACCCCAAAATGAATCAGAGCCGTTCCAAAGGCCACAAACACGGCCGGGAAATGCTGCTGCGGGGCCGGGGGTGCAGCCCAGCTCTGAAATTACACCTTCATCTCTGTAATTACACCTTCATCTCTGTAATTACACTTTCCTCACCCCCGGGCCGTGTTTTACAGCCCCAGCCCTCGGCTCCTGGCCGCGCTGGGCTGTAGATTTTCGCTGCAGACGACAAGGTCAGCGCTTTTATGGGGCTCTGGCTCCAGCCTGGCCGGCACTTCCCTGGATCCCGGCCGGGAAAAGGGGAGAGGAGCCCGGCGGGGATGAATCACCGCGGGGCAGGTCCGGAGCAGCCTCTGCGAGGTGTCCGAGGCGATGATTTACCCTTCCCCACCTCCTGGGCAGCTGAAAAATGAGCTCTGCAGGGCACGGGGGCAACGGGAAGAGGAATTTCTGGTTTTTCCTGGGTTTGTGTTTTCAGGAGCCTCCTCGGAATGGGGCAGCTGCTGGGTTGGTGGGGTGGGGNCCCAGCCTGTCAAAGCTGAGCTGCCCTGCTGCAAACTGGGGGAGGCAAAAACTCCTTTAATCCTCCAACAACGCTCCCTGGAGCTCTCCTGTCCTAGCTCATCCAAAGATAAGCCTTGCCACAGCNCAAAGCTGAGCTGTGGAAATCTTGGGATAAAGCTGAGCTTTCCTGCTCTGTAACCCCAGCCTGTCAAAGCTGAGCTGCCCTGCTGCAAACTGGGGGAGGCAAAAACTCCTTTAATCCTCCAGCAACCCTCCCTGGAGCTCTCCTGCCCTAGCTCATCCAAAAGTAAGCCTTGCCACGGCTGGGTTTGTTTTTTTTGTTTTTTTGGGTTTTTTTATTATTTATTTTATTTTTGCTTTATTATTTCCTGTCATTCAGAATGGTTCCAGTAATCAAGACAGGCCAGAGCCCTTCCCACCCCTCAGCTGAGGGCTGGGTAATTAAATGGATGTTCCCAACCCCACACCATTTCTGGCAGTTCCTCTTGGCTGAATTAATGCTGCGTCTCCACAGATTCTCCCCTGAACAAAGCAACGGCGAGAGGAAATCGATTTGTATCTGGTTCTCTTGTAGGTGGATCTGAGGGAGAGTTTATCTCTGAATTATCCAATATCACCCAGCAGCACAAGGCTGCTGGGCCTCCAAAAAATAAACCCAGCTCGGGGCAGTTTCTTCCCACTTTGCAAAGGCACAGAGGGGTGCAGGAGGGGTTTTAAGCACCTTAAAAAGGGTGAGCAAGGAGCTGTGCTGTGGCAGGAACGTAAAAAGGGGTGGAACAACCTAAAACCAGGCCCAGGTTGGGCCCTGCGGGGTCAGGGGGTGCAGCTGATCCTGGGGGATCCTCGGGGAAGGAATGAGGGAGATTTGTCTTTCCAAACAAACTGAAGGTCTGCTGGTGGATAAAAACCAGCACTGAGGGAGAAAGGAGACAAGGGGAAGGGTTCCACTGATTGAGAAATGGAATGAGGGATTTGTCCTCACAAACAAACTGTGATGAAATATATAAATACAACTGGATACTGAGAGATGAGAGAAACAAAGGGAAGAGCCATAAATTCCACAGGAATTGCACTGAGTGACACAAGGAAAGAAAAAAGGAGGGGGATACATCAGAAGGGGTCTGGGTTGGGTGATTTGGGATTAGGTGTAGGATCTGTGTTGGGTGATTTGGGATTAGGTGTAGGATCTGTATTGGGGGATTTGGGAAGTCTGTGCCTCTCCAGCACCTCAGCCAGTGGGGACAGAGAGGGAAATCAGGACAAAAAGGAGGCTGGGTCCTCTAAAAATTGGAGAGACCCCATGGGAAACACCCTGTGACCTCTCCTTTTATTCAAATAAAGTTCCAGGACTCCTCTGTCTCCATTTCTGGACACAAACCCCTGCTGTTTGTGGGTTCACTTTCCTGACTCTCTCCATCTGCCCATGCCCACAGGCCCCTCAGCCCCCCTGGGATGCTGCTGGGGTTTGTTTGGGAGTTTTGTTCCCACTGCAGATCCCACAGGACTGACCCCACCAGGCCTCCTCTGCCCCACAGCGCCTTTTCCTGCTGGAGCTGGGAAGGAGCCCCTCAGAAACCCAGAATTTCAGCGCTGAGGGGATAAATCCTCCCTCAGCTCCCTCCAGCACCTGCTGCTGCAGCCCAAAATGGGGTGACCACTGAAATCCTGCCCTGGAAATGTCCCCAAGGTCACCTCACCCCGTGGGGGCTGAGACCCCACAGCTCCAACTGATAGCACAGGGTTAAAATCTTTCTAAAAATCCTGGGAATTGTACAAAATAGATTCAGGGGAGGTGGAAAGAAAGGTTGGGCCTGGATAGGCCTGGGAAAGGGAACCAAAACTGCGCAGGCCCTGGGAACAAAGGCTGGGCTTTGTCTTTACTAAATCATGTGAAACTGCACCTGCAAAATCATCACATGATAAATGATGTGATTGTTAATTGTAATGATGGTTCGGTGATTGAATGTGATTATTGTTTAATCGTAATAAGAATCGTGAGAAACGATGTTTGGGGGGCCTGAGGGAAACTACAGGGATCCATGCTGGGATAAGATCAATGTATACAACAGAACAATACGGGTTTAATAATTAATATGAAGTTATATAACGAAAGGATATAAAAACATGTCCATCCTGCATCCATGTGCGAGTCAGATTTGGGTCTGGGCCCTGCACCCCTGATTCCCAGAGCTCTTCAATAAAAGCAGAAAATCATTCTGTGATTGTGTGTTTCAACACCAACACAACCTCAGCACGGAGGGAAAAGGGGGAGGAAAAAAACCCAGGAATAATTGGGATGGCTGGAAATTTGTTTTGTTCTCACATTTATTCCCCAGGAATGAAAATACAGCGAGCCCAGGATCAAGGAGTGCCAAACGCTGAAAAGTTGTGAAAGACGGGCTAATTATAGGCGGCGTTTAACAGATGGGAGAGCCGAGCCCAAGACAGGCCACCAGGAGAAACAGGGCTCGGTGACAAGCTGGGAAATTTGGACCCGTGCTTTTTGTCAATCTTCCTCCCCGTTCAGTTCGAAAGGCACAGTTAATTCCTGCTTTTCAGTTGGTTTGTTTTGATTTTTGGTTTTTTTTTCCCTACGAGTAGAAGCGATTTGTTCTCCTATAAACAACGAGAGACAGCGAGGGAGAAAAATCTGAATTATCTCATGTTCAGCTGCTCCAGCAAATCCCTGGACGTGGAGCTCGGGGGGCCAGGCTGCTTCAAGCCTGAAGGAAATAAATTCACCTTCCAAAACACTAACAATGGGGGGAAAAAAAACAGCTGAAGCTTTTCTGACACAAGCCATTGCCCCAAAAAGTTTTAGTGGTTGTTTTCTGCATAAAACTCCTGCCCAAAATTCCCAACCACTGCTCAGCTCTGCTTGTTGGTTTTTTTGGGTTTTTTTTGGAAGGCCTGATCTCAAAGGACAACTCTCCAGCAGCTGGGTTATAACAATTTCTGTGAGAACATTTCCAAAAAATACTTTGGGATGAGCACCCAGGGTGCTCCTTTCCCCCAAAAATATCTTTATTCCAGTACACAGCACCCTGTTCCAAAAAATACTTTGGGATGAGCACCCAGGGTGCTCCTTTCCCCCAAAAATATCTTTATTCCAGTACACAGCACCCTGTTCCAAAAAATACTTTGGGATGAGCACCCAGGGTGCTCCTTTCCCCTAAAAAACATCTTTATTCCAGCACACCCCACCACAAGCTGAGGAGCCCCTTCCTCTCCCCGTTTAGCCCTCGAATCTCAGGCTTTTAATCCAAATTGAATTCGAATCTAGTTTGAATTTCAGGCTTTTCAAACCCCGTTTGAGCTGCCAGCCCTGAGATGGAGCAGGGATGGACACCCAGCGCATTACCCAACACTCCCTCCGGGCTGTGCTCAAAAAAAAAGGAGAATTTCAGGCTAATTGCTCCCAAAATATCGTCCCCATTCCTCTGATCAGAGCCGCTGGAGGGAGGAGTTCTCTGCAGTGTGGGAAAGAGTCCCCAGGCGATTTTGTCACCCAGCTGCTGCTGCTCCGTCACAATTCACCTCCCTGGCGGCCTCCTGCCAGTCCTCGTCCTCTCTGGCTCCACAATGACCCATTTTTGGCTTTTTTTTCAGGGAAGATTCCCTCCCAACCCATTCCCTCTCACACCTGGCACGTCCAGCCTGACATTTTTGGGATTCCCGTTGCCCGGTGAGCAGGCAGAGCTGAAAAACCAATATTTTGAGGGGGGGAAAAAACCGGTTTAAAAGCCCATTTATTTATCAGGGATGAGATTCCAGGCTGCAATCAGCAGGGAAACATTCCTGATACNTTCAGGGCAGATTCCCTCCCAACCCATTCCCTCTCACACCTGGCACGTCCAGCCTGACATTTTTGGGATTCCCGTTGCCCGGTGAGCAGGCAGAGCTGAAAAACCAATATTTTGAGGGGAGGAAAAAAACCGGTTTAAAACCCCATTTATTTATCACGGATGAGATTCCAGGCTGCAATCAGCAGGGAAACATTCCTGATACATTCCTGTCAAACCCACAGGCTGTGTGGGATCCGTGGTAATTAAAGCTCTGCTCAAACAGCCCAAACCCACAGCTCGTGGCAGGAGGATTCTGGGTGAGGCCAAGCCCAGCAAAGCTGGGCCCTCTCAGCTAAAAATCAGCCACAACAACAATAAAAAAAATAAAAATAAAAAAAAAAATCAATGTTTCCTTCCTCAGAGTGGAGAGAACAGCTTGAAACCAGACAGAGACATTGGAAGGAGGAAAAAAAAATAAAAAAATTAACCCCCTTGAAAATGTCTTTCCACAAATCCGTGTTTCTGCTGGGGGAGGATGGATTGATTTTCCAGCCTCCTGCCCCGCTGCTGTTAATTTGACAGGCTGCCTCTCCTCGGCTGAGGAATTGTGTCTGACCACTCTCCTCGTGCTGTTTTCAGGCTGATAAACTCCGAAATTCCCAGCTCAGCTCTGGCTGGGTTTTATTGCAGCGCAGGAGGAGGGAGAAAGGGGCATTTTAAGTAGAGACCCGGTGTTTTAAGGCTTCTGTTTGCACACATTAATTGGGATTAGCCTCACATTTATTCTCCGTATGGCTCAAAGCCCTTTGTCAAGGAACACTTGTCAAGTTCTCCTGGAAAACCAGCTAAGCTGGGAATTGAATTGCTGGCAGTTTTTACCACCAAAAAAAAAAGCGCTTAAATTTGGAAGCTTTTTGAGAAAATGAAAATATTTTCCCTCCTCCCCTGCTCTCCATTGTAGGGAATGAAACTTGTGAAGGGGAAAAGAACCAGACAGCCAAAGCTGACAGCAGTTGTACAACAGCTTTTCCAATATCCAGATTTTATCCAGATGTCCATTTAAATGCAGGGAATCTGGGAATGAAGGAATTTCCACAGGGAATTTCTAATGAAGAATTAGAATTTCTAATTTCTAACAGGGCCCATATAAACTAGAAAAAAACCCCCCTCATTTAATTTGCTTCCTTCAGCCTTAAAATCACCACAAGATTTTTGTTTTCCAGGCTCCAGCCCAAGCCCTCAGCCAGGCAGGGAAGGAGGAATGTGGATTTTGGGTTTTGTGCCAGGGCAGATGGTGCTGAATCACAGGGAGGGTCTGCACAGCTGAGGGTGGGACTGAGGGACTGGGATGGAGGGATGGGAATGAGGGATTGGGAATGAGGGATGGGGATGGAGGGATGGGAACGAGGGATTGGGAATGAGGGATGAAAATAGGATTGGGAATGAGGGACTGGGAATGAGGGACTGGGAATGAAGGATTGGGAATGAGGGATTGGGGAAATGAGGGATTGGGAATGAGGGACTGGGAATGACGGACTGGGGAATGAGGAATTGGGAATGAGGGACTGGGAATGACGGATGAAAAGAGGATTGGGAGTGACAGACTGGGAATGAGGGACTGGAAAT
>VXBB01010027.1:107208-133558 GCA_013399915.1 Illadopsis cleaveri | reverse complement strand
AGTACAAGAAGATTCCTTGTTGTATCAGAAGGGCGTTGTATGGGTGAATGGCAAACACTGAGCAAGACTTCCACCTTACTCACAGAAAGTCAGTTTGAAAAAATTTCAAAAATTTTAACTAATATATGCAGAGAAAACAACCATGAAGTTCCATGCTTGCAAAACTGGAGGGATTCTGAAGGTGATGTTATGTTGCTAACGGATGACAAAGATTAGTTTGAAATTTCTCTTACCAACTTTTGTACCCCCTTCTCACAGGTATGGTAAATTTGTTCTGTTAACTTGTTCCATGACTTAATACAGTCAAGAAGCTGTGAAATAAAGCACTTGAAATGCATCTGTAAAGCTGGTTTTAGAACAACCTCATCCAAATTTATTCTTCTTTTGGTTTTGTTTGTTTATTTTTTTGTTTCTTGGTGGTTTTTTGTTTCTGTTTTTTTCTTTTTGTTTTGATATGTGGGAGGGGTTGTTGTTGTTGGTTTTGTTTTGGTTTTGATTCCTATGTTGTCCTCTCTTTTTAAAAGGAAAAAATATCTTCCATTTTAAAAAAAAGTCTTACTCACTTATTCCTAATTCCCCATGGAACTTTCATATCAAAGACACCACAAAAAATCTGGACCAAGCAGCAGGGATTGTAGCTTCACAACCAGAAAAGCAATTTTTAAAATATAGAAACATGACAGGCTAAATATGGAAACAAAGCAATGGAGACTGTTGCACCAGTGAACATAGTTTTCCAAATACAGCAAAAGTCAAGAGAGTATTGGTATTTATTAAATGATTCTTGTAGAAAGCCCCACAGATAGATGGCTACAAGTGATGGAGAGATACTGCTCCATTGGATGAAGAGTATAGAAAGGAATTGGGGCATGTGGAAAACTATTGCCTTATATATGGTTTGAATACATTAATGTGTAAGAATTTCATACCTCAAGTGCTGAAATTTGCAATAGTTGGGATCTCATTAGAAAGCTCTCTAAGAAAATCTTTTTGTTTTTACTAAAGCCATCCAAGTAAAGAAAGGTAATAAACAATTTTGGTTACAAGTTAGCTGTCTTCCAGGTTTCAGACTCGTTTTTCAGAGATGGTAGATTAGTATCAGATAGAATATAGGAATCTTCTTTCCAAAGTCTTTTAAATGACAACTTTGCTTGATAAGGGATTTTACAATAGTTCTGGATATCAGTAGAATAAAACCTGAGTTAATTCTTGGGTATCCTTCCCCAAGGATTCTCTGCATACAGTTATGGCTGGTTTTAGTAACACTAATTTTCTTCACACTGGACATTACTTACCAGGATCTAGTTAGGAGATGTTTGAGGACTCTATAGGATATATATCTGTGATGGTTTTACTAACTATACAAATGCATTTTAATGTGGAAATTTTAAAGGACTTCATTAATTTCAAAGGGGCAAATTGATTCTGTGTATGCAAAACATATATTGTGTTTTAAAAATGTTAAAATCTTGAATGAAAAGCATATTGATTGTTTTAGGTATGAGAAAACTTTATGTTGACAGGTTTATGATGCAATATGCGATGTACACACGTATAACAAATTCATTTGTGCCTAAACTGTGTTGACAAAATAGGAGTTGCAGTAATTAATTATCTGTTTCAGTTCAATTTACTTTCTATTGAGTACATCTCATGCTGTTTTATAGTACTTAATAAAATGTAATCCATTAGACAATGTGATAGAATCTTGCAATATATACTGACTGCAGGCCCCCTTTGGTTCTAAAACCAATTTATATGTAGATGATACTCATTTTAATTCTCCTCCAAAATAATTTGGTTTACAGTTTCAAATAGTGCAAACTAAATACTTCTTGAAGGCCAACATCAAGTTCACAAAATCTTTTCATTGTGCTTTTCATGTAAGAAAAATATAATGAAACTGAAAAGAAAAAGTACCTTTGTACCTTTTCTCCAAGGTACAAGCTAAAACAGCACCATGTACATTCATTTAAAAACCAAACAAGAAATGAGACAACCAGAATGTAAGTTTAGGAGTTGTTCTGAAAGTACATTGCTAGCATATGGGGATATACAATTTTATAAATAAAGCAATCGAGACATTTTCTGCAAAATAAAACAAAGAAAAAAAACAAAACACCTTTGTTTAGTTCACCAAGGATATATCTGTCTAACCCGAATTTATTCCAAAAGGAATATTTGCTTAAAAAGAAATTTGCTATTATTAAAACAATGCTTCATTGCCTTTTTACTCAAATGTTTTAATAGTATATGTGAAAATCTGTTTCACACACAACCATGTGAGAAAATCACACCCCATTAATTTGATTAACATGAATTTTACTTATGACAAGAACAAAAAATTAAAAATAATTAATCCTATATCTCTAAGTTAAATTTTATTTTTCTCTTTACAATAAAGTTGATGTCTTTTGACTTAAAAAATAAACAGTGTTATAGAGATCCTGTATGAATAATCACGGTATATCAAAATATTGACCACTGATAGCTTTTGCAGTTGAATCCATTAGGAGTGAAAAGATCATATATTACAATCCCCTAACACAAAGGAGTTATTTAAAGTATTCTATATTCTTCTACATTTGCAGAAGACATCTCTGCATGCTATGCTATGCACATGGCCCTCAAAATTCCTTTTTTATGACCAGCCCAAAACAGAAAAGCAGGGATTTTGCCCTGCAAACTGAGAGATGAAACTTGGGAACTATTCTCTACTGAGAAGACAGTAGGGGAAAGGAAAACATTTTGACTTCAGTTTCCAGTTTTACACACAAAATGCTTCCAGAAATTGTATTTAGAGATAAATTACTTACATAATTGAAACAGGAAATTTATTTCATGCAATTACTGTTTATTTATGTCTAAACTATAATTATCATGCATCTAGGACTTTTCTGAATCCAAGAACACAATTCTCAGAGTGAAATGTTTTGTTTAAGTCATGTTTAACATTATGCTTCACCCTTGGGGAGGTTGCCTTATAAATATGTATATAGGAATCAAGTTGGCAACATTTTAAGAAATAAGTTTAAAACTACAGATTCCTATACCGGTACCCAAGTGTCAGAAGGCAGTCATGGTATTAGCTCAGTTCGTTCTGAGGGATTCATCTCATCCTTCGACATTTCAAAATTTGACAACTGGGCTTATCTTAGTTTCCTAAACTACTCTGTAGCCAAGAGGGAGAGAGAACAGCCTTCATTTAGGGTAAGAACTTCTCTATAAAAATAGAGTTTCTAGGATAACAATATAGCAAGTCTGCCAGCCACCAAGTAAAACTTCCCTTGACTGGAAAGCAAAGCACAAATTTATCTGATGTTTGATAATGGCAATTTAAGTAATAGAAGGCAAACTTACAGCTCCTGTGAGAGAAGAGCTAGATTTGTTTCTAGATACTGATGGTACAACCTATTTCTCTCTCTTCATCTCCCCTGATTCATTTAGAAATTCTCAACAGGGGTTTTTTATTATTATTATCTTTTTATTTTTAGTTCTTCATTGGACATTCTACAATTATCCCAAAGACATTCTAAAGCATGTGTCTGTGAAGTGAAAGAGAAATGGGTCAAAAAACTTTTCTCAGAGCTTATTTATGAACAGGCATAGACAGATTAATTGCATTACTGCTTAATGGAACACATATTCAATTAGTTTTGCAATGGCCTTTCAATTAAATAAACTTTCTGCAGCCAATTTAAATGTCAGACGAATGGGATTGAAACCAGACATTTTTAACTACAAATTAAAGTCCATAGATCTTTTTTTCTCCACTCCTTTTTAAAAAGTAGGATACTGAATTTTAATTTTTGTGAAAGAGTTATTAAGTAGGTCATCTACAAGCTTGTTTTATGAATTGTGGTGTAATTCAAGGACTTCTCTCCACAGAGAAATAGTTACTGTAATACCTACAGATCACTACACATGACCTTTATCATGTTAGTCCTTTACAACACACATAAATTCCTACATATATTCTATTGCTTTTAAATAGCAAAATTGAGTGAAATTATGAAAGTGGAAATATGTTATGAATTTCTAGACATATTGTGAAAAGAAAAAATAATTCCTTGTAGAAAATACTTTACCTATTGTTAAAAAAATCATTGTGGGCTCTTTCTCTGTTTTTCATTTATTGCTTAAATTTCCAGGACTTTTAAATATTTAAAATTTCTCACAAGATTATGAAATTAATGCAAAAAAACCCAAATTAAGTTCATGAAGCTGATTCAGCTTCAAGTCAGCACTAAGTGGCAATAGTTTTTAGGGCCAGATTGTTCACTTCCATTAGAATAGCTCAGATGATGACAGTCAATATGTGGTTCGAGTTCCACAGCTGAGATGTTAGGTCTCATTAGCTCTTTAAAAAATACCTCCAACATTGAGCTAACTTTATCTTCTTGCCTGTTTTCTTTGTTAAAAAAAGCAATCTATTTGATATAATTCTATCAGGGCATCTCTTTTGACTTCTGTTTGTGAGCTTGAGTGATTTCATTTCTGTTGACCATAACAGAGCTACTTGCATGACGACAAGGAAGATTTGCAATATTTCCAAGAAATAAGAATGCTAATTTATTACTAAAAAGATAGAACAGCATCTCAGTCTTTTTATATAGTTGTGTAAGAACGATTTTAAAAAGAGGTTCACATTATGTATGTCTGTATATATGCATATAAGTTTAACATAATACATTGGGTTTTAGCTGTGATTAATAATTCAGAGTTGCTGCAGCTTCATCATTGTAACCAGGTTGGGTTTTTTTCTCATGATACGAAACCATTAGATTTAATAGTTCAGGCTAAGGGACCAGATCTTGGTCTAAGCTAAACAGTCTCAAATATCGGCCCAAGGTTTATTTTGAAAGAAGAGAAAGAACATGGCACTGAATAGTGAGCCCAGTGATTACAATCCCATGGCCTGGCTATCTCTTGCCCTTGGGATTTTCTAAGCTGTCACAGTTTGCCAAATTGCTAATCCTCAGCAGGATTCTCTTTCTTTCTCTTCCAAGCTTCCCTTGCACTGTTTACATTTAAAAGATAAAAATAAAATGCCTTTAGCTCTACAATTCTACCACTCTTGTGCATGAAGCCTTCTTCTTTTGTTTCTTTTTAACTTGACAGCTGACAAATATTGTTAATGTTGCCTAGTGCTTATATTAGAAGACTGTGAACAGTTACTGCTACTAATCCTACATCACACATAATTTTGTAGTGTCATGTTCACTCCCCCAAAAATTGTCCCTTCACCATGAAGTTCGTATTTTGATATATAACTGGGTTTTCTACCTTCAGTTAATCCTTTTTTTGTGCATCAATTAAATTCAAAGGCAGCATAAATATTTGTATACCCAAGGCATTATTTGAATAGTCTAAGGAAAGCTTTTGCTAGCATACTTCCCACAGAATTATTAATGATGCAAACTTAAGATCTTGTTCACGTCAACATATTTCTGACACTTTCTCCTGTTCTGGGGGAAGATTCTCACATTTGGTAAATAACTTTTCTTTCTTCTCTTATATTACCTTCATTCTTACTGCCCTGTTTCTAGTTCTGGCTAATATATACCCTAATAACCTAGAATTTTTACAGGTGCTTTTAATATGGCAGATTTTTTTTGTGTGGGTCTAGAAATTTTCACATCATATCCCAGACAATATTTATTTTTAACTTAATAAAAAAATAGGCATCCCATATGTGTCATTCTACAGTCTTTTTCTATGGTCAGAGAACAAAGACATGAAGAAAATATATATTGACTTCTCTGGGCAAACGTTGAAGGGCAGATTTTTTGTCTCTGTTCAGTGAAGATAAGATCCTATCTTTGAGTAGATTAAATGCCTGAAGCTAAGGGTACGTGCATCCTACTTCATATGCTTTGTTCGATCTAAACAATGAAGACTATGTTTCTAGCAGACGATACCATCGTTACATGCTGGCTGTATAAATACTACCACAGATGCAAAATTCAAGATACAAAAAAAAGTTAAATTTTCTGACATGGGATACTGCACTCTGCTCATCTTACGGGTGGTTCCACAGATCTGTCATAGAATGGAGAGTGATGAACACTGAAACATTACCAGTGAGCAGTTTCTTTACAGATGCAACACACAATTCTTTACAGAGGCACAACTGTGGAGTAACCAAATCATAAGACTCAGTAGACTACATTTTCACCTGTACATTCTTACAGAAAGTTAAGTTCAATAGTCCCTCATATGAAGAAAAAGAAAGAAAACTGCACCCCCCTCCTCAAAAATAAAACAGAACTAAAAAAAAGGACTGACATTGTCTGCCCTCATTTTACAGAAATATCTACAGTCAACATGGGTGAGAAAGGTGAGGTCTTGTTATCCCAGTACCTCACTTTTAGCTTGCTTTCATGTTCAACACTTGAGATCTCCAGACTTAAAACCTTTACAATAATTCTTTAAGACATTGCAGCTCAATTAAATTTATAATCTACTTTGGCAAAAGAAATTTCTCCTTTATATATCTATGGTGAGTATATTTTCACCCCAACTGAAGTCGGAAATGTGAAGGTAACACTCATTAAGAGTCATTAGTAGTTCCCATTAATGGGCCTCTTCTCCAGCTAGTGGCTCTGATCGTGGCTTTTCCTCATGGATGGCTAACATCCTAGACAACTCAGCGCAAGGCTGGCTAGCAAAACTTCCACATAAGCAAGCAAACATAGAGATGTAAGAAAAAAATTTAAGAACACAGCTCTTATAAAGGTCTTGCCATATAATTATGTTGACAAGCAAGCCACTTATACCTGATCAGACCCTTTGTTCCCCAATTCCACTCACTTACTCACTTCCCCCATGTTTTCCCATGGTCTCTCAATTGCCTTAGTTGTTCTGTAATAAGTTTCACTGATACACTCAACCCCCTTAAAACATACCACAGAAAGCTTTTAAAATTCACATAAAGTCCACCAAATATCCCATAAGTTTGCTATTTCCCATAGGCCCCACAATTATCCTGACCAGCCGCTTTGTTATATTATCAGTTATACAAAGTTTTTCGAGGCAACCCTTTCAATGTCCCATCAATCAGGCACCTCAGCACTCTGCTCTTTGTTAGGGTCACTGATATATACAAGTCCATAGGATTTGTAGGTGTTGACTGTTCATGTTTAATTTACTATTAACCAGGTGTCAAAAACCAGTCCTTTCATAAAAATCATCAAATTTGTGGAGCAGAATCAAGGTAACCACAGTACATTTTTACTCCAGTGCTACATACATGCTTTAGGATGAGAGAGTCTAACTCACCATCCAAAACTTATTGAGAAACCTAAGCAAGTAGAAAGAGCAGCTGTTTGGGACATGCCCTGTTCACACAAAGCTGTTGTAAAGCACTCAGTTGCTGGGGGATGTTGGAGCTCCCACAACTTCACTATAGCAACAGTCCCGCACTGCCAGAGAACTTTTCATTGCCAAATGCAACATATGAAATTAAATCTAACACCGTTCTTGCCAGTTTCTAAATCTAAACCTTATCTATGAGAAATCCGCTGCAGTGATGTTCTTTAATAAAGTCCTCCAAATCTCTGGTATTTCTCCATTTTTCAGGATAGGATTTCTTATTGCAGGGCATGAGTTTTTGTCATTTATTAAAACTGTATTTTCTGAAGGTTGATTTGTTTGTGTTTGATTCAATATGATTTATTTGGTAAAGGTTGACATTTTGTGAATGTCATAACCACCTCAGAGAATACCACTCGTGTAGATCTATTGAGTTAGTATTATACCAAGTAGCATTGGTCTTGCAAACAAGGAAGTATGGTTTCTGTGGAAGAATGAAATTTCCTGTGTCCACTAAAATTGAACACATGGCTGATCTGCCCAGAGCTTCTGTGAGCAGCTCCTGAAAACTTCTGATCAACTTAGGGTTTGCTGAATACAGCACAGAACATGACTAACTACCTGAGAGGTTTTCCATTTATAAGCTTACTCAAATATAATAAGATCTAGTGTTATATCATGTTGCAATGAAAATACTCAGAAACATGAACTGTAAGAGAAACTATGTTTAATAAAGAATATTAAAAAGAAAAATGTTACTAATTTTTTTTGCAGATGTGTATTATGCAGTCTATATTTTTGTTTACAATCTACACCACCTCTTTTATTTACTTAGAAAATACAGTTCTGTCAAAAAAAATACAGAACTTTAAATAGTCATGAAAAAATAGTACCAGAATGCTTCAGAAGAGGTTATTTGAAATGGGTAGGTTTTGTACCAATGGGTCCTTTTTCACATGCAGTGTTTGAGCTCAGAAGTAGTTGAAGGCAATTTCTGCTTTCAAAGAGTGTCATGAGTGGCTTTGGGTAGATATATAAACAATTAAATGTGATATAAGCTCTTTATTTTAAAAAAGCAATTTTTATTTGAGGGGGAAAAAGAAGTTTCATCTTCAAATCCCTCTGATTAGAGCTGAAATTTTCATTTAGAGTCTAGATAATGAAGTCTCTAAGCTATGAAACCACAAATGCAAACTTTGAGGTGATTAAAGCCTTAGGCCTATTACTGTAGAAAATTACCTTATTTAGGAAACAAGAACAATTTGATGCTAACAGACTTGGAAAAAGAATAGACAAAAAAGCCTTTTGAAACAAGATTTTGTTTACAAGTATTGTTCTCATTACATAGTCTAAATAGCAATGTGTGCATTTGATTTAATTACATTTAATTAAATTGCATTTAATTACATTTAATTGCAGTTAATTAGCATAGTAGTTTGCTATGTATTCCTACATAGTTATAGTCTGATGCTTAGATCTAGACCCACAAACCAACCAAAATTCACAAATTCTTATCTAGACCAATTTAGAGTAGTCTTCTGGAGTATTTTTATTAAAAGCTCACTGTGATTGTTGGCTAGAAGCTTCAGTGCTTGTTGTGAAGTTCCTTAACTCCCAAAAATACCTGCTTTTCTTAAGGCTTGGAGCTATTACCATGTTGGAATGCTGATATCTTTAGCCCTTTTTTGCAACTCACCCTGCCTAGAAAGTAAATGATATTCTGGTTAAGGTCCAATGATCCTTAGAAGCCCTGTCATAGCATGTCCAGTGCATGCTAATAAAAACAAGTCCTACACAGAATGGAGAAGCTATAGATGTTTCTATTCAAAAATAGAAGAGAAGTGTATTTTATGCATTTCTTAATGAAAACTGAAGGTATAATGAACAGACATGGTTTTGAAGAGTTTAATTCTACACACTCCTCCAGTGTGTAGAATTAAACACTTAAAAAATTACTTACTTTTTCAAAGTCGTATAGGAACAATAAGTGAAAGCCAGAATTATGCTTTTGTGAGCAAATTTTAATTTCTCACTTTTTACTTCTAGCAAAAGAAAAATAATTACTAATCAGTAGTGATTAGCTGTCTCTATTGTCCATGCAAAAACGTACCACATTGCCTGAAGTTTTCCCCTTCCTCTTTTTCATCTCATAATCCAAAAAAAAACCAGGTAAGGATATCAGTATTATACTATGAAGTTACCAGTTAGTCTAGTACTTAGGTGTCTCTGACAAGTTACTGTTTCAATTATTTATATAAAAAATAGAGTTGTCAATATATGCATAATAAATCAAATTAATATGAAGATGTTTCTATTACTATACAAAAACAATGGGATTTTCTTTTTCTTAAGCTTCCTTAGCATATAGCTTAACATAACTTCCTAGCACACACTTTGACATTTGAATGATATTCAAGCATAGGGGATATGTATGAACATCATACATATCACATAAGACATAAAAATTGTGGAACAAAGAGTAACAAAGAGATAATGCATAAGAATCAAATGACACCAAAACAGCTTCATAGATTAACTATGGACTTTTTTTAAAAAAATTACATTTAGATTTACATTGTCCTTTAAAAATAGGAAATTAAACCATTTAAAATTTAACTTTTTTATTTGCAGATGTAGCAGTGACTGCACAGTACTAAATAGAGCTTAAAAAGGGTCTTTTTGTGATGAAAAGTAATAAAACCTGTGTCCCACATTATTTTGGTTACGTAGATAATCACCCTACAATCAGCTATATTAAATTAAATGAACATGACTCAAACAAGTGATAGGAGATTTTTACTTAGCAACAGAGACAGAAATGGAATAAGGAGTTTTGAATTTACACCATTTTTGAATATTTGTACTAAATGCCTTTACATGCCTCAACAGCCTTTTTCAGACCATTTTTATTTTAAAGAGTTTGAAAACCTCAGTAGCATTTGGATGGACTTCTCTTTTAGAATCTCTTCAAAATGCAAGTTAATGTTATGTTGCAGCAAATATTCCATATTTTTTACAGTCTAAAGAAGCACAGCAGCTAACAAAGCTATGTTGGAGTGCAGAACCCCATACACAAGTGGCTTTCTTATTGCAGTATTTTATTCAGTACAATATCCCACAAAGTTTTTTTACCTCACAAGGATATCCATTATTAATTAACGTATGGCAATTTTCTTTGACAGCAGAATATGTCATGGAGCAAGTTGGCTTTAAATTAAATTATGTTTCCTCTAACAACTTTTAGTATAGCTTAAAAAAATTTCCAATTTTATAGGAAGTGAATGTGCAAGAAAACAAGAATGAAAATAAATCAGAATTAATTTTGCCTCTTTTTATATCATGCACTCAGAGAGCTTTCAAAATGTTTGTGAACAATCTGAGCTCTATTGCTAGAGAGGGCAGAAAGACAACTATGAAACTGTCTTATGTAAAAATATCACAGCTTGTTCCTATCAGATGAGCACGAATATATAGCTTTCTAGTTACCATTTCTACATCGCTAAATTTTCTCTTTACTAATCTGAATTTTTTTAAAAAATTGCTTATTTTGGAGAACTTCTAAATATAGAACCATAATTTTTAAGCAGTCTTTATATTTCAAGACAATTTACTCAAGAAGTATGTATTAGTTTTAATTCACTCATTTATTGCTCTTTCTTTGGAGGTTTACCAAAAGATCTACAAATGTGGCTATGTTTATACTGCAATTGTTGCCTTTTATCATTCAAAACCAGAAACACAGAACATTTTTAGCCAATTAATTAGAATTTCAAGAAAACCCTGGGTATAGGATTGCAGCCATCTGAACACAGCTGGTGTAACACAGCTGTGTGATGTTAATTCAGGTTTTTTTGAGAAAATCATTGTGAAGGTGTGAAAAATTATATGAGATAAAACAGCAGCTATTAGGAATTCAAAGACACAGGAAGAATAATACTATCTGAAAGCTGTAAAATAGACAAGAAACAAACAAATAATTGGAACTTGAAAACAAACATCAGCCTTCTTCAAGAAATACTTGAGCATTCGCCATTGACGAAGAAACTTACTCTGTGTCTCCTTTGGGCTGGGAAGCACATTATTAGATCACGTTAATGTGTAGCCTACTTGATATCTATTATGTACAGTAGAAAACAAATAATTGCACTGTACACTACAGAACTGCACAAATATTGCCTGAAGACTCTTTGTGCGCCATAAAACTTAACGAGTGCAAGTGATTCAGAGAAGATTTGTTAAAATTGCTGCTGAAACAGTGCTGAAAAAATATGACATCAAACAGGAGAGCACCATCACCTTTGCTTCCTAGCAGCCATATTTTGACAAAAGACTAAAGAACATGGACATCAGTAAAGCAAGGTCAGACATTTAGGGCTTACCCACTCAGAGCAAGTGTCATTCTTTCTTTTAAGAAAACCAACTGATAGAAAGGATATACAAAATATTCAGACAAGTACTAATCCCACAGAGTTTATGGAAAAAAGAAAAACAAACCCACCCCAAAAACCTTTAGTAAAGGCTGACAAAGTAAACAAAACGTTGACTCATCCACTAGGCCTGGCATGTCATTCAGTATAAAAAATAATCAAGCTATATATATTTCTAATATATATGTTTACTGTTTTTAACTTTGCAAGAATATTAATTTTTGCTTAAGTGACCTCTTCATATTCTGCTTAAAATAATCCCACAAGCAGAGAGCAGAATAGGATTTCCCTCTTCAGCTATAAGTCCCAGAATGAGAAAACCTACTGCCAGAGGAGACTAAGAGACAGATTCTGATCCACACTACATTGCACCTCTGTTACATCAACTTTAGTAACAGAATGTAGACTCTACCGACTCAGAATTCTTTTGATTTGAGAGAATTTTTTTTTAAGGGAATTTAAGTTGCCCAGCTACCCTTGCACAGGTATTTAAGTTACATTTGTCAACACAATGGGGTGTTAGTGCTCCAACTGTTCTGAAACATGCAAATATCACTTGGGGGTTGTTACAAGATCTGAAGAAGCTTTTTTTCAACACAGGTTGCAAAAGCCCAAAATTTCACCAGCTGCATGAGAACTGGATGAGCACAACATGCAGCATAAAAAAATTTTCCCTTGTTTTACTTTGAATTCTGAAATAATTGATGTAGCCAAGTGAGGGCTGGTAATCAGAGTGCATATGTGCTCTTGAGACAGAAAAAGGAACAGAGCAGCAGGCAACCTCCTGGTATGAATTTAGCAAGTAAAATAAGTCTGGGTGAATCTTTCCTACCAAACTCTCTTGCAACAAAACCAGATTTTCAGTGAAATGATCCCTCTCACCGATATCCTCCATATAAAATTAAGCAGCTTTTTCAGAAAAATAGGACAAATTTTCAGGGTGTCAAGTTGGAGAGATAAAGCCGAAGAGGTGTGAAAGTGCAAAACGTTTCGTTTGGTTTTTTTTTTTAAATTTAGCAATATCAATTTCATGGAAATGTTTTGACATCCATGCCCTCTAAAACTTCGGGCTTTATCTTTCTTTTTTTAATGAAATAATTCAGAAAATATTGCACAATATATAAAGATTAGCTAAATATTTCCTATCTCCTGTTACTTGTTGCTTTAGAACTCCTAGTTGCCAAGGTGTTCCTTACAACAAAGGACTGAGGAGAAATAATGCCATGCTACTTCATGATTCTTAGCACACAACTGGTATCAGCTGCAAATAGCAATATCTGCTTTGTTAAACTCACAACAAATTAACAATTAAAAAATTAATAAATAAAATCTCAGAAATACTAATGTTAAGAAGTACATTCCCAAGAAGTCCAACTGAATATAATGAAAGTTTGCAAAAAGAAAGAATGAAAATTAGTAAATAAAATATTTATGGATAAGAAACCACTTAAGAAATTAAGCTTTTTAAATCCAAGGCCAATATGTGAAAGGATGGCATTCAAGTCACATCTTTTTCATTCCCAGCATCCACATTTTAAAGACTGAAATATCAACGCTGACATATTTGCTGTAGACACCTAACCCTACCCACAGTAAAAGTTGTTAGATATATCAACCACTACACCAGAGAAGTGCAATTAGCCAACCTTATCAGTAATATTCATCAGAATTTGAAAACATGTGAGCGTCCTGTGGTTAATAGAAGAAAAATAGTTATCAGTGCTATGGACCTGTCTTAACTGTGAGACCCAGCTATCATTGGAAAAGAGAGAACAAATCACAGAGTGATAGTGAATTATCCTTACATTCAAAATAAGCCGTGCAGCAAGGTTTTCATAAGTCACATTTTCACTGCATCAACTGGAAGTATTGCCTGAAAAAGGGTTTTGCAGGAAGAGTCCAATAGATATTGTGGTGTGTATGGAGAAACAAAATAGCCCATTTGAAGTAATGTTTCCTTTAAACTGTGCTATTTAAGAAGCGTTCAATTTGCAGCTGCAGATTTAAAGCACATGACCTGGTTTTCTCAGGGATTGTTCAGAACTTTAATTCAATCCCTTTACGAAATGTTTTTTCTTTAATTATGTTCCCTGTCAAAAATACTGAATTTTTTTCTTGATTAGCTAATTACTTTTTTCCATTGCCTAGTAACTATTTTGGAATGTGCTGTTATCTGTTTGTTTGCATATGTTTAATTTTTACTTTTCAATAATCTTTCTGACATTTAGTTCTTTATCTTCCCCCTTCTTACATGGAATTGTTTGGAACATTTTCAGTCAGCTTATCAAAGCGTTTGTTTACAGAGATTTACTCTTTGTGTCTGCTTTTCTGTGTTGCCTTAATAGTTCATGCTAAAAATGTTATTTAAGGAGCCGTGCAATTCTTCATTCTGAGTTCCTGAAGTGCTTCATAATAACTTTGCGAATCAAAGCTGCAAAGTGCAGTCTGTTAACCTTCAGTCTAATCATTGTTCTTGAGGTTCTGAAGAGCTGGATATTATACTTTCATCTGAAAAAAAACCCGTCTTCATGCACTGAATAGTCAGTTTTTTGCTGTTTGATACAACTTTTTCACTATTAAACTTCTGCAATACAGCATTGTCTTGTATAATAGCTTCCATACACACCCTACACAAAGAATCATAGCAACACAAAATTATACAAAGCAGAAAGCAGAGAACCAGAAGGATCCATTTAAAGTCCTTCACTTTTAAAGCTGATGAGAGTGAGAAATAGCAGACAAAGACAAAAAGAAAAATAAATTTACTACCAAAAGGGGAACGTGAAGTATACAGGAACCTGTGAAGAGTACTACAGAGAATAAAGTCTTAATTCCAGAAGTATAAAAAAGTAAAATAATTTTCTGCTAAATTTAGAAATATTCAGAACATAAATTAAGGATCTTCATGAAATGTGTATTGCATTTGATGTTGAAATAGTTGATGTTGATGATTCAAGAAGACAACATAGAGGAGTTGAGTAATGAAAACTAGAATTCTGAGCTAGAATTACCAGGAAGGATGTTACCATGGTGGAAAACAAAGTGTAAATGACCATTTGAAACATAAATTGCACAAATTTGCGACCAAGAGACCAAGATCATCTGTTTACTTGTCATCAGCATGCCATATGAACATTTTTCAATATATTTCAAAATCCTGATAAGAAATTATTTCATTCCTGTACTTTTCTCTGTGGATGATGAGGAATAACAAAAAGGTTTATTAAAAATGGGCCAACTATGGAGGACCAGTAGATGATACCTATAAAAATAAGTTTAAGAATGAGAATTCTACCAATCATCTTAAATAAGATATAATTCAAGTGCTAGATATCCTTTCTGAAGATAAAAAAATGGTTTTTGTTTCTGCCTTTCTTGGGGAGAAGAAGTAACAGCTTTTACATTTATTTGAAGTGAAATGCATTAAACTTGTTCTTGAATTTTTGATAATTTTGATAGTTTATTTTATCCTTCCTATGAGCACTATTTTGAAGATGCCATGGTCAAGAGAGATTATGGACAGAATGAGGAAATGAAAATACTTTTAGCCTTATGGCATGATGATTATGATCAAGTGCATGAAATGAGTGAAAGGATTAAGGGAGATAAGCATGAAGAGGAACCTGAAAGATGTTTTTCTTATACACAGTTTTTAAGATATTTTTAAAGGAACTAGAATTAGAGCTAATGTTCTCATAACTGTGCAGTTGCATACTTTTTCATTCTGGAAGTGAATTTCTGAATATACAAATCACAGAGTATTGCAAGAGAATACTTTTGGCTACTGTGTATTTGAAAAACAGTTATGACAGTTGTTTGGTAATATCTACCAATCAGGAATAATATTAATTTATGTTGCTGTTTGCAGTAGTGAGTGTAACAGCCATCTAACTGTACCAAATTGATTGAGTTCTCATTACCTGTGAGAATAACCATGACATTCAAAGGTGTCAAAGTGGATTAAAACACTGTTTGTAGATACAAGTTCTGTCACTTGGATGAAGTCTTTGGATGCTAACATATTCTTTTTTCTGTGACAAGTTGGAATATGCTGTTATTTTGACCCATTCCAAACTGTGCATTAAAAACTGGCAAACTGGCAGCCATTTCAATATTCCCCATGTACTGATTCTGTATCCTATGAAGAACAGACTAAACATCATGTACTAAAAAATTATTCTTCATTTTGTTCTGTCTTTACATGAAACATTCTGTTCTCTCCCATTTTACTACATTTAACATTCAGATATAAATTATTTATTTCCTGCTATAATTTTATTTTCATTGTTCATTCTTTTTCATCCCCCACAGTAATATATTACAATAAAAGAATATTAAAATATAAGAATTTCCCAGTCATGAATAAGTCATGAAAGGGCAAGTCCACAGGCAATATAATAGTGGTTGATATATTTTAAGGCATCGTAGAATTCTTCAGTTTAATTGGTTAAAATATTACCATCAAGACTTTGATTGTATTAGCATAGATGCTGCAAGATACCAAGGACACCTAATTGTTACTAAGAAATTAAGACTGTGGCATGACCTTTTTTTTGTTGTTGAGTGCAAAATATGCCCAGTACATTTTAGTGCATCAAGTGACATCTGCATCCATATTCTCTTTTACATTAAAACATTTGGATGAGTAATTAACCCTACAGTCAATGAAGAAACCATGGAAGCAGATGGAAAGCAAAGAGTAGGGGGATCCAAATGAGGGAAGTAAGGGATATCCAAGGAATAAAAGATAAGTCAGAACGATCAGAAAGTTTGAAAGGAAACCTATCTCAAACATCTGTATGCAGCCTGGGAAACATGCAGGAAGAACTAGAACTCCTCAGGTGACAGAACTGTGAAACTGCTAGTGGGACAGCTCACAAGACTTGGGTGCAAGGAGAGACTAGAACAAAGAATGATGAGCAAGGAAAATGAGGAATGAGTGTTCCCTTCATGTGAAGGAGTAGCTTGGGTGTATGAAGATTTCTTGTGGGGTGCATGACAGATTGGCTGAGAGTATATGAGTCTGGACCACAGGAGAAGCTAATAAGGGTTGGCATTGTGGTGAAATCTTGATTTTGATACTGCAACCCATTTGAGGGTACCAAGTAGAGGAAAGACATTGCTATCCCCAAGACATAAGTCTCTTAATAGTTAGGAGCTGGAGCATTTCTTGTGAAGATAGGCTGAGTGAGATTGTCAAGTTCAGCCTGGAGATGGCTCTAAGGGGACCTAAAGACCCAACAACACCTCCAGAGAGTCTATCAGGAAGATCAAATAAGGTTCTTCACTGGCACACAGATCTCATGGAATTAAAGAGACAACAGACATAAACTGAAATAGCAAATGCTCAAAATAGATATAAGAAATATCTTTTTGACTTTGAGGGGTGGAGTAGACAATCCAGCAAGGCTGTGTTGTCTCTGTCCTTGGAGGTAGTCCAGGCTTACTGGATAAAGCCTGAACAACCTGAAAGCTGACCTCAGAGCCAACCTTACTTTGGTCAGGAAGTCAGAATAAAAAATTACTGAGCTCCCTTCTGCCCTGAATTACTCAGTGATTGTGTGATTTGACATTGTTGTCTGATTAGGTATGGCATTCAAGAAGTCAAGATCTGAAGCCACCATCTTTATTATAATCAAAGGTTTACTTAATGAAGTCCTAAAGCTGTGCACATGGCCATTGAGAAAAATAAATGACGGTCATGAAATTAAGGTAGGTGTTTCAAATAGCCAGAATAAAAGTCCTTCTGTCAACCACAAACAGTTTTCATTTATTTGCACACCTATGAGATCATGTTGAATAACTGCTTAAGCAGAAAGAGAAAACATGGCCTCACCGTCACTATATTCCCCAGCTTAAGAGTAGCACGATCCCCTAAAATCAGTACAGCAAAAGGAACTCTTCAAACATATATGAATTGCATTATGGACTGGTGTGTTGATAAGAACAGATTTACATAGCAAATCTTATAGTTCATCTTAATAGCTGGCATTTTCTGCTATATCAAAATGCTCTCAGGGGATAGCACAAGAGGAAGATACAGCAAGTGTAATGCTTCTTTGACCCATTTTGTGACATAATGTGAGTCTTAGATGAGACACCTTGTCACATACTGTGTTTGCAAAATCATTGCTCCTGAAGAGCCCATATTTCCACAAAGAAAAACACAGTGGATTAGAATTGACCTTAACCTATTTAAACACACTAGAGCTGTTACTGGGAGAACATAGCATCAGCTTGTGGAATAAAATTATGATATCTGGACCACAGAGATTTAAAGTTATTCTAAGACTGTATATCAATTTTCCATACTACTTTGCTAATCCTTATCTTGATTTTTTGAAGATTTATGCCAAACAAGTGTTTAGAACAGTCATTTCCAGATACAAGTCACAGCGCTATTTATCAAGGACATGCTCTCCCTATATTTTTCTTTAAAAGTGTAGACTTATCTGAATCTCTCATCATGTTAAACTGAAAATCTAAAGTGTGTATTGAGAAATTCAAGCACAGTTCAGCTCAGTGCTGATTAAACAACTACATAAGACACGTCACACATGAGACACTGAAATCACCAGAACTAGTCGTAGAACACAGTGAGAAAACATATTTTATTATAGCAAAGCTATACGGAATTCAGCCTGGCTAGTTAAAATACTCAAAAGGTCAAAGAAATGTGGAAATGTGTGAAGCAACCCTTTTTCAGTGTATTTTTCTTTTTAAAAATTATGGATCGAGTTCAAGAAAGGGGGCACAATGGGTGCAACATAAAAACTCAAAAGGATTTCCCAAAAGAATCATCGAAGATATTTCTTTATTTGCCCTAGGCTAAAATTTATGGAGTATCAGCAGTACTTTTGAGTGTTCTGTAAAGGGTTTCTTTAATAATGTTCTGAAGTAACATTATGGTAGAATATTTAGGACAGTAAATATGAATGTAAACATAAAACACAAATATCTATTGCTTGTTTCCATTTAAATCAGATCTTGAGGAGCTCTATAGAGGACCTGAAGACCAGATCCAATCTACCTTTTTGAAATTCTCATGGACACACAATGAAAGGCATACTCCCCCCACTTTAGATAAGAGGAATATTTTTAAGGAGTATTAAGCTTTCAAGATTTTATAATCACACAGTAACCTTGAAATGTTTTTCCCTCTAGGGTCCCTGACTGAAATACAGATTTCTCTGAAAGTCATGTGTGAGTTAATTAATACATTAACCTGCAATACTTTTAAAAGTAGGTACGCAGATTTCTAAGACAACATTTATTCATTTTTATTTTTCCTTAAGCTAGACTAGACAACAGTTCAATTACTGGTCTGTCCTTATTTCAAATGTAACAAAGAAAGCCATAAAGTATTTTTAAAATCTCTTCCCATTTAAGAAATTCCTTTCATACACTCAATACTTTTATATAGAGGAGAGGAGAGGAGAGGATTTTGCAGTTTGGCCTTTGCCACAACACTTGACTCTCCTATCAAAACAGAAAATATAGACTCACAACAGGAAATAAACAAATCCATTTTTCTACTAATCCAGTGTGGTTCCATGCTTCAGACCGAAAGTACTCCCTGTATAATCATTTGCACATTTTTCATGCTATTCACTCCACAAGACCAAGCCCTCTGTCAGCAGCCTGTATAAATAGTGTGCAATTAAGTGGCAGCTGTTCAGATTTCACATTGTCCTTTTATTAAGTGTACAGGTTCACATTCAATATAGCAAAAACATTCTCTTCTGCAGTCACAGACTTTCTTATATTATCTGATCTGTGATATTGTTTTCTGCTACTACATTTGAGAATTTCCCAATAATAACAAGTGTGTGAGGTGGTTTTTATTATTTTCATATTCTGTTTAGAGAGTGAATCTGCTCTACAACATCATCTATATTCAGATCATGGTTTTCCTTTATTTCAGTTTTATATCTGAATACTGAATATTTATGTTAAGGTATAGGTAGACATTTAGGCACACTTTGAGGAACTGCCCCTTTCTTTTCCTTGATCTAGGTTCAGTCCTTTAGCAATTCTACTTGCCTCTGCCTGCCTGTCTCATATAATTGTGAAAGAACAAGGAAGGAGTGCCTGTGTGTGAATGTATATGTTTGTGTGTGTGTGTGTGTACTGAGAGGAAAGAGGAAAAGAGGTTCGATTTGACAGTCCTGCCCAGCATTTCATAGGAAATTCACGTCCGGTTCTCAAGGATGATAGTATAGAATCGCAGAATCACCAAATCATAGAATCATTCAGGTTGGAAAAGGCCTTTAAGATCACCAAGTTCAATCACCATCCCAGCACTGGCAAGTCCACCACTAAACCATGTCCCTAAGTGCCACATCAACATATCTTTCAAACACCTTCAGGTATGGTGACTCAACCACTTCCCTGACAAACATTTTGCCTTGGTTTAAGACAATTATATGAGGTGGTGACTCCAAAATTCATTATCTCCCCTTTTAGTTTTTAACCACTCTTCTTCATCAATAAGGAGAGGAATGCAAGAAGATGTAAGTGAAAAAATAGCAGTTTACCTAAAAACAAAGCAGCTACAACCAAGGTAACAGTAGTAACAACTAGATAAGTAGGTGCTGAATCCCAAGGACTCCCTAGCAACAAAGAAAGCAACCCGGCAGAGGAGCCCCTCCCCTGGTATTGTGGCCTCCATAGGAAACTCTGTGGACCAGAATGCAAAAACGATATGGCAGAGAAGCTCAGACCACATGGTGGAGAGAGATAACAAAGGAAAAACAACACAAGCCTCTGCAATTACAAAACTCTCTTCTTCCCCAGACAATACCCAAAAGGGACCAGGAACAAACCAAAACCTGGAGACCAATTATTTTTTCCAAAAACAAGAGTTAATGCTGCCTGCTGTCTCACCTGACCAGGACTCTCCTGGTGAGGGCAGCTCCAGCAGCAGCTGGGGTTATGAAATACTGTTTCCCAAGGGTGTGGTAGTCAGCAGGAGTGGCTGGAACTGGGACAACAGCTGAAAAACTCATAGAGAGCTTGACATCCTGGTGTAGCTGTCCCAAGCAGCAGCAGTGAAAAAGGTCTGAAGGAAACCTCCTTCCTGGTTGCAGAAATGAGATTGCCATGGCAAGAGTGACCAGAAACATGTTGCAAAATTTGTTCATGGGCAGCTGAGGTGTGGCCCTGCTGCCTCCCCCCGCAAGTCATAACAAACTTTTTTTCACTTATGTCTTCTCAAGTTTGTCTCCTTATTGGTTAAAGGGAAGCAGCAAAAAACTCAAAAGGGAGGTAATTCACTTTGGAGTTTCCACCCCATATAATTGTCTTAAGCTAAGACACCTTTCCACAAAGAAATATTCCCTAATATTGAATCTAAACTTACCCTGACACAAGGCCATTTTCTCTTGTCCTATCATTTGTTACTTGGTAGAAGGGACTGACACCTACCTGTCCACAACATCCTTTCAGGTAGCTCTAGACAGAAATAAGGTCCCCCTGAACTCCCTTTTCTTCAGGCACTACCCAGTACTCTCGGCTGCTCCTCATAAGATTTTTTCTCTAAGCCCTACACCAGCTTCATGGCCCTTCTCTGGATTTGCTCCAGCACCTCAATGACATTCTTGTAGTAAGAGGCCCAGAATCAAACACAGGATTTGAGGTGCAGCCTCATCAGTACCAAGTACAAGGAGACAATAATTTCCCAAGTCCTGCTGGCCCCTATTTCTGATACAAGCCAGGATGGCTTTGACTCTTTTGGCCACCCTGGGCACACAGCTGGCTCATGTTCAGCTGCTGTTGATCAACACCTCCAGGTCCTTTTCTGCTGCACAGTTTTCCAGCCACTTTTCCTCACACCTGTGGCATTGTATGGGGCTGTTGTGACCCGAGTGCGGCACCTGGCACTTGGCCATGTTTAATCTCCTACAGTTGGAGTCTCTCCATTGATTCGGCCGGTCCAGATCCCTCTGTAGAATCTTCCTACCCTCCAGTTGATTTTCATGTGCAATTTGATGTTGTCTGCAAACTTGATGAAAGTGGGCTCAATTCCTTTATTCAGATCATCCAGCTTGTACAGTAGAGGTAATAGAGATAAGAACCTCCTTTGTTTGCTTCATTGCTGTTGAAGGAGCATGTTGTGTATCAAATAACAATGAGAACTGTTGCATAAAAGAAGATAAATGTCATCAGAGTAGATGTATTCTGTATCCTGACATGCGTACAAGGGAAATAAGTAAGGATCGAATAATGCTGACGTCATTAAATATTAAGGGCATTTAATATGTGAACAATAATAACACAGATTATTTGTGTGTGATTTTTCTAACCTTTTGAAGGACAACCTGTAAAAGGCAGGATTTAGATGCATGGCACACAGCGCAGCAATGCTAACTTTTGCACAAATTATATGAAAGACTGAAGTCAGTAGCCCCAAAATACGTACCTGTGGCATTTAGCTGCTAATTGATATCATTAGTGGATTTTCTTTCTCTGCATAGACAAGTTAGAATAGATACACATATCAATAAACAAACTGTAAAGGAACACTGAACCTCACTAGACCAGAGCCGTATTTTATGTCCTGGAGAACAGGCTATAATAACTATGTTTCTTTTTTTCACCTGACCCTGAAATAATCATTTTTCTAATGCCTCTCTTTTCTTCAGGCCTAGCTTTCTTACTAAAGTTTCATATTAGATCTAAAATCCTTTTTGTCACTTCAAGTTCTGGCTCACACCTTATCGCCAGCTTCCACTGAATCATGCCCTATCTCTCTCTCAGGCCTCTGGCTCCATGCATTTATTTTTCTCCATATACCGAATTTTTTGTTTTGTCACCTCTGCATCACAATCTTAGTGTTGATGGGCCACAGGGTTAAAACTGCAGATTCAAAGTTTTATTTTTCCTTTCTGTTACCCTATAGATCAGAGCAACAGAAATAACAGTTATAAGAAAGCTCCTATCCAACTACTGCATCTCTCATGTGGAGTAAGTAACCTGTGAAAAAAAAACCTGGATTTTCCTCTGAAAATAAGTTTCTACTGCGGAAATGTAATCTGTGGTTTTCTTGAACAGAATGTAATTATATAAACCAGATAGATTATTCAGATTAAGAGAAAAGAGGATTACTAAAATGTTTTCAATTATTTTTTTCAAAGTATGAGGAGTATTTTCTCCCTTTTCAAACAGGTTATTTTATTTTCTTTTACTTTAATCTGGTTCACAGGTATAAACCTTATTTTCCTGAAATTTGAAGGGATGAAGCATCTGTGAATAGTATGAAAATATTTCAGTTTTCCAGGACTGAATATCTGAACAAAAGCACAGTGAAACAAGTAAAAAAGTTAGACACGGCCAAACACATCTTGGAGTGGGGGCTTCTAAAACATAAGCCCACAGTACAGTTAATAACAAGAAAAGCAGCTCTACACATAAATTGAGGTTCCTTATAAATGTCATGATTTTAACTGAAAACCTAAAGAGCAAATTAAAAAGCTGTATCTTTTTTGGTTATAATGGGAATTGCACACATCACAAAAAGCACACCATCCAGTGTATCTCATGGCAATGGAAGTAATAGAAGAAGTTAAAGCTCCTCACGATTTTTTTCCTAGTTCCTGCTTCAGCCCACCCACCCACTCCTTCCTTGCTCCAGTTCTGCTGAACTCTCCAAAGCTACTCTGATTCAAGGCGACATTTCCATACCAGTGGTGCTTCTGCAAGTTTTTCGCCAAAGGGATTCTTTGGGAGATATTCCCACACTCCACCTTTGCCTTCCCATATCTGCTGTATTGGGGATGGTTTGCAGCAGGCTTAAATGGGGAATGATTCTGGCACAAAAGCAACCAGGAACATCAGGATTGGTGAGGCACAGTTATGCCTTTTAGTGCAGCATTAAACTATTCTGATGTTAAATATGGCTCATTCAGAGCCAAGTCATATCCAGCTGAAGTCTGCAGAAGTCTTGCATGGATTTCAGTGATCTTCATGTAAAGCCCAGAGAAAGCAAGACCTTTATTCCTTGTGTGAGCAAGATAATGAAAATGGTAATGATTGATTATGTAGGTCATTGTCAGTTCTGTGAGCTAGGTGTTATGTATAATGCATTAGGCTAACCCTAAGGAAAATTAGTTTGTGATGGGGAGTAAAGATGACTAAATCTTAGGTCCTAGAGTACTTGTTTTGTTCATCTTGATGTGAATAGATCTTGTGTTTTACTGGAGCTTGGTAGGACAGAGTTAAATTTAGAAGCAAATTTTGCCTTAGATCTTCACTCAGTGTGTCTATTGACTTAAATGAAAACTGATTTGACTTAGCTAGGGCAGAATTTTGTATGCACACTTTTAAATTTTAGTAGAATATATATCTATGTCCTAAGGTACTATGTTCACTTTTCTGATGTAGTTTGTTAGTTTTAATGTTTTTTAAAATAAATATGCACTCACAGAAACAAAATAAATTTTAAAATGCCTATTTTCAGTGTTTTTAATTTTTTTATATTAAGTATGCCCTGCATACTCTATAGTGCATGATTAGACAAACAAGGCTTGGTTGCTGGAACTTGTGGCTCTTGAAGTCATTAAGAATAAAGTCCACAAGAACAGCTTGGAAGTGCACCTCAAATGACTATCACAGCATTAAGCACATATCACACAAATATATCTCTGTTGCACTCCTGAGAGATACAATACTCAAACAACTGAGCAGAAACTAAAAAAAAATAAAGCCTGGAGTTACTGCAGTGTTTAAAAATTCACTTGTGGGGTTTTTGTTTGTTTTAGTTGTTGGGTTGCTGGACTTTTTTTTTTTCTTAAATCTGCTTCTGGCAGTTGGAAGAAGTAAAGCACAGAGTGAGGAAAAGAGACTTCCAAGCACTTAGGAGAATTTATATCCTCTCCAGAAATGTTTGCTCTGTTGGTGGTACAATGAGCTGTTCCTTTGGCAAGAGGAGGTACACTAGGTGGTTCACACCACACAATTTATTTACAAGCTGCAACAGCTGTAAATCCTCTTTTTTTTTTTTTTTTTTTTTTTTTTAANGTAATCTTTTGTTTCTCCCTGTTAGCTAATTGCTGACCTTCCCTCCCGTTAAATTTCCTTTTTTTTTTTTTTTTTTTTTTCTGAAAGATAGAGGAAATGCAGTCAAGTGTAACACAAATATGCAACTGTGTCTGTGTCAGATACCATCCTCAAAGACATTTCACTTGGAAGGAATGAATTACTTCACACCAAGAAAAATATCAAAACAATGCATTTAAAGGATAGAGGGTCTGATTATTTATTTATTTGATTATTTATTTATTTATTGTGGAATGTAGCAATGTAATATGCTAAACAATCTTTTGATGGACATAAAATCTTTTGAACTTTTATTCCTTTATCAAAAAGTGTAACCTTTCTGTTTTGCGTGGCACCAGTTATCCAGTCAATATCATATTTTTAATGAAAGGCAAATTGTATATAACTGAGATTATTAAATACTTGTTTCATTTTAATGATACTTAATTATCAAATATGTGTTCTCTCATGAGTAGGCTGATTCCAAATGCATCTCTAGGAGTTCTTACATGTTAAGCTGTTTTGGCCAGTCATGTTGGGATGAAGCATGACAAATTTTATATCTGTCACAAGAGATATGCAAAAGGAGCACAGTTTCTTTATAATACTTTAGTAAATCCCATCTTAGAGCTAGAAATGGGAAATTGCTTTGGTCCCATTCAGTGCCCCATTCCTCAAATTAACATTTTTCAAGATAAAGGATTTGGCAATACTATCACTCATTATGCAACCGCCAACATAACCAGAGCCATGAACTGCTCTTTCAGAAAAAAGTGTTAGGATGGGCTCAGCTATGCAGCCTCAGATTTCCCTCTTGACTTTTCTCTTGGCTAGTAGATTTTTGGAGTAGGGGTGTTTCCAGCATTCCTTTTTCCCAATAAAGAGTAGTCAATTAAGGAATCATCCTTAAAGTAAAATTTAAACAGTATTAATCAATGAGTGGACGAGAGTTATGGAAGCAAATGTGATAAGTATATTTAATATTTATTTAATAAAATTCTTTCAAATTTTCACCATCTAGGAGAATATTCCTCTTGCAACTTTATCAGATATTCATGTAATCCCAGTTTACAGTAAAAAACATAATTAAAATTTTAAACAAATATTTGAAGAAAACCTCTGGCAGCATTTTTGCAGCTCAAGTTATGTGTGATGATAATGAAATAGAGCTAGAGTGAGCTGATAAGTGGAATATCCGCAAGAGAGTGCGAAAGGTGCAGTAGAGGAAAACAAGAAAATGTCTCACTTGTATATTCTACTTGCTTGAAAATTCTGTTTGCAAATTACACATTAGCAAAAAAAAAAAATCAAGAGGTTCTGTTGATATTTATCAATCTTTCATGTAAATTGAGTGTGGTTGCAGCCATTTAAATTTAGTAATTTTTTCCATTCTTTCCACTTCATTGTTTGGAGCCTATGCAATTCAGAATTCGTTTTATGTCAACCCATCATTCTCTATGCATATCTGTGTAACTAAAAAAATTGTAGCATTCATGATCCAGCACCAGAAAAAAAAAGCAAATGCCTCTCCTGAAAAAAAAAAAAAAAAAAAAAAAAAAAAAAAAAATAAAAAA